>CM053509.1:3213059-3281968 GCA_028627145.1 Eidolon dupreanum | reverse complement strand
TTAGCAGATGCTCCCATACACCAGTTAGCTGCTATCTGGGTCTATTTGAAGCAACGGGTGTCAGGTCAGTAATTAGGCTCTTGCAGACAAAGTGGAAGTGCCATCTGATCTCCTCTGAACACCCCCATCACTCCCATTTATGCCAAGTTCGATATGAAACACATCGACATCATCCTTTTCCCGCAAGGCTGCCAAAAGTTCCCGGGGACACCTCCCCCCTCGCTCCCACACGAGGTAATGAAGTCAGTGCCTCCCCCGCATGTCGGAGAGCTGGCTCTCACGACGGCACTACGCTGGTGCCCGTCAACAACAAACACACCCAGCAGCAACTTAGACTCTGCTTTTCGAGTGTTCTCTTCTCCCTGTAGGCTGGCTGACATATTCACACTCGGGACTTCTTTGTGTTCATTTTTTGTTTGGTGCACAAAGGTCACCAGAGCCTAGGAAACTGGCTTTAAGTCCCAGATGAGTCATTAAGTGGCTGTGGGACATTGGTTGCGATCTGATTCCAACGGGACATGTGTCCATTTATGGACCCAGGATAGGGGTCTACAGGGAAGGAATGCGGCATGGGGCAAGAGTAAGCCATGGGACAATGGTGTCCCAGTAGGGTGTCCTGTCTATCATTTAAGGTTAAGAGTCATTAAAGAACAGCAACAACAGGTGATGGCCCAGGTGAACCCTCTCTGTTAGAGGGACGATGTTGAACTCCAATCTGAAAGTAGCAAGAGCAAACACTGGTTTTTGGAAGTGTTTGAGGGCTGTCGTCTTTGAGGAGGTCCCTCTGTTTGCTTCAGGGCTGGCTGCCAGGCCAAGAGAAATCAGAAACGAGACATTGGACCAGGATGGCAGAGGGGCAGGGGAGAATTCTTGGACAACTGTTGGTTTTGCCCACCCAAAGTAGAATACCCTTTTACTAATAACAAGCATCTGGTTCTCTTTTAGGAAAATTCACTCTCCCACTCTCAGTCTGTGTGGTCGGATGAGGATGACTTACCCTACTCCCACACACCGAGGGCGGGGGTGTGGTCCCAACTCTGGTCCAACAGAGAAAATGCTGGAATTACCAGAGAAAGGATGCTTTCTTTCTGATAAGATTGCTGAGCTCATTTCTGGTAGGTGGGGTGGAGGGAGTTTACCATAAGAAGAGAGACCACTTAAAACCAAAGCCAACACGGAGGAGAGAGGGAGAGGGACCAAGCCCGAGTGACATCATGCTGCTCCCGGATACAGCCATGCCTAAAACAAGGAGCACTGTTGAATTTCCCAGTGACAAGATGCAATAAACCTCCTTTCATCTGGTTTAAGCCAGTTTCAGTTGGATTTCATTCCCTGCCCATGGAATAATCCTAAATAAAAGAGTGGGATAGACATCGGCCCTAGGAATTGTGTACAGGTCAGCCCTGTAAGAAAAGGTCCCTTGAGCTGGAGGATATTTAGCTGTCATAGCTGAAGATGGGTGCCAGAACAAAGCAGAAACTCGGTTATCCAAACTAGGACGAAAAGCTCCCCTCTCGTGAGGGGAGTTGATTCTGAACCCTGGCATCAGGGCCTTTAAATGTCTTTCGCTCCAATCAAGACAGAATGGGTCCCCTGGTTGCAGCTGGGAGCCCAGTCATGAGGGGACACATGCTGGTTTCCATAGTAACATAGACCCAGGAATTTGGGCAGCCCGTTCCTTCCCTTGGCTCTTGGTTTCCACAGTCATGAAACGAAGAGGTTGGATCATTTGTTCTCTCGACGCCCCTTCAGCCCCTGAAACTATAATCTCCATCTCCCGTTGAGCCCCAGCGTGTAGCAGTGGTGAAGCCAGAGGCTGTGATGCCCGGGATGGCTGTCAGAGTCTCAGAATGATGCTGCCTGTGACTGGAGGGCAAAGAGTCTGGTTTCCATTCCCGTCACAGAGAATCTTCCATGTTTCTCTCACTTCTCAATTGATCTTCCACACAGCTGTCTGGGAGAGGCTCCCAAAACACCCATGACAGCTTATTGTTTCTCTGGCTAAAATTTTTTAGTAGCTAAAAAATACATCAAGCCCCTGTGAAGACCATGCTTGGCCAAAAGCAACATTTGGAGGATGTGAAGTTGGAACATCCTGTCCGCTGAAAATTAAATTTTATGGAACTCTCATGATAATGCCTTTTTACATTCTTTAAAACAAAGATGTAAGTGACATCTATAAATGTTGTATAATTTGGTTTTATATGGTGTGAATTTTATTATTCTCTTTTTGTTTAATGTTTTCATAAAATTATTAGGGAAGCAATAGACATGGAAGGATAGCATGTGTGTTACGAGTATGTGTTAAGATGTGGGTATAAATGCACAATGTCTTCTGACTTATTATAATAGAGCAACATTGCCTCTATAGAATATGCTTTGTTGGTTCAAATTTTTATATCTTGAGAGGTTATATGGCTTCTTGATCATAGAAAAGTCAAAGTTCAGATATATCAAAGCACATCTTAATGTCAGGAGACTTCTGGTCCTAAACGTGGCCTCCCACAGAACTGCTTTTGGGGTGGAACCCTGAGAACTGTGGGCCAGCCTCGCATGGAGAAACCCCAACCCACACTTAAGAGCCCCCAGAAACACAGGTTCCCACACCCAAACACTCTTTAAAAATGAGGCTACTTTTCTAAGACTTTTCCATAAATGTTCATTTCTCATGATATCTTCTAGAAAACATGCTCTAGACAATTGCATTTTTGCCAGTCTCCGAGCTGGATACTGAGGAGGCAAGGAGACACTTTTTAGAGAAGTTGAAAATGCAAAGAATACCTTAGGAAGACAGAACCACACATGCACAATTTTGATATGAAGTGGCGAGTGCCGTGACGGAGATACCCACAGAGCACCAGGGGAGGCCAAGTCGAAGGTACAATTCTGGGATGAGAGAGTAGGAGTTTTCAGTGGAAGGATGAGCAAACCAAGTGTTTAAGAATGGCCCAACGCAACTTGCTGCATTGAGTCTAAGCAAAAGATTTTCTCAAGAGTCTTACTAGTTCGCATGATTGAGGCTACTAGTCACCAGTGTGAATGTTTCTGATGAGCATGTGGAAATAGTCACTTCTAAGTTTTATTAAAAAAATTTTTTAAGACTCTTTTAAAATCTAAAACACTTTTGTTTTTTAGAAAATCCAAAAGATTAAAGGACCATACAGCAACAACACCCTTCACCATGGCTGAGTGAGACGTAGACCTCTGTGGGCAGAGACCTGCAAACCCACGAAAGGATGGAGAGTAAGACCCAGGAGGGAGTCGGGGAGGTGGTTCATTTGCTTCTCCTAACCAGGTGATGAATTATCCCTTCAGCCACAGCTGGACACAGCAAGAGGAAGAGAGGGATTGGGAGGAGTACTTGAGCAGGTAGGAGAATTGGGAGATTAAGACAGTGTACAGGTTTTCAGTGTAGTCACTCTCATTATTTTATCTGCAATGCCTGAGTGAGCTGTAGGATGCTATGGTCAGAGATCAAGTTTACAAAGTTTTAAAGTTGGTTCTATTCAACCCAGTAAAGAATGTATTGGCAGGGGTCAGACCAAATTCTTGAGCCAGTTAACAGCAGCTGTAGATGTACAAAGAAAAGATCCCCTTTCTTATGCAAGCTCCTCTTAATAATCCTCATGTGAAACTGATTAATGAATGATGCTGATAGTAAGTGAGCCTGAGGAAGGGTACCCAGAAGGCACCTGATTTCAGAAGAAAAACAATGAGGCGATTAACATAGACACTGAAACCAAACACAATGCCAAGTGCACAGAGTAAGAGGGATTCCTAGGGTTTGCCGTAGAATTGTATTTTTAGACCTCACATATAGCATAGAGAAGAAAGGGGGAGGGCGTGGATTACCACGTGATCTGGAACGCAAGCTCAATGGTTTATCATTTAGTTCCCTTATCTTTTATATTCTTGGTTTCTTCTTTCCTCTTAGATAAAATGGGGTTAACCAGCCTCACTTTACAGGGTTGTCATTTGAATCCGAGTTGAAATAAGCAGAGTGCCTGGGCAAGAGCCTGGACCAGGATCGGCATTCGATCATGGGTAGTCGACATCTTCATTGTCATGCTCAAGTTCTTCTTGTCAAAACTCGGACCACAGAGAAAATATTAACCCTCTAATCCTTTGATTTTTAGCCTGAATTCTTAAGCTAAATTGTCTTCCATTTCACCAACTAAAATGTGGTGACATAAAGGCCCTGGACTTTCATATCTTTCAATCTGAGAGGCACAGAAATTGTTCCCTTCAAAATGGTAGAGAAGATAAATTTTTGCTCTACTCTCAAATATCGAACCTTACTAAAAATAGTAATCCTTTTTAAAAAACAATAAGTGAGAATAAAAGAGGAAATATATCATCCTCGAATGATACAAGGGAATTACCACTTCAAACTGTAAACGATGGAACACACCTGTCAAATACCTGCCAAATAGAGGACGCTGAGCAAAGATACTCTACCTTTGATCTCAAGTAGAGTACATTGTCCCTAAAGTGTCAACTTTTTGAGCAGTGTCTTCAACAGTTATTTGATTAAGGATCTCAGGCTGTATATGAGATATAGAAGAGGTGAGCAATGCCGTTTTAGAGATCCAATTCAAGAACATGGATTGCCTAAGAGTGAGCTCCAGGAATAATCGCGGTCATTGCTTTCTAGCTGATGAACACAGCCGGCGGTCAAGAGGAAAAGGAGGCAGAAAATTCAAGGTTGTAGCACGGAGAATCTGTGCCCTTGCGGCCTGGCAGTTAGCCACAGCAATACCCTGAATGTTGAAAACTGAGAAAATACATCCCCCAGGATAAACGAGATAATAGATCTCGTGAGCAGAATGAAAGATTCCGTTTGCCCAGAATTGAGGCTTCAGTCTGTCTCCAGCTCACTTTTACCTGGTTCTTCTTCACACCATTTGTAGGTACCCTGAAAAAATGTTAATAATGCCAAAAAGAGGAAAAGAAAAGAGATATAAATAAAAGATATATATGTATATCTATATTTCAGAATTGCCCATGTTGATGAAAAAAGAGCTTAGAAAAATAATTCTATATAGTTTTGAGGGAATTTTTCTCTACATAAATGAATTACAGGAAGCCTTACAATGGTTCAAAAAAGAGATTATTAGGCAAAAAACTGTTAATCTAGAAGAGAAAGAAACAAAAAAGAAAATGATATTAGGGATGAAAGTCATTTGAAAAGCAAAAAAAAAAAATCAGATAAACACAATTGGTTTTTAAAATATTTGAAGAATAAACTTGCAGAGGTCACACAAAACAAAATGAAAAAAAAAGCAATAAAAAATTTATATCCAGGTTAATACTTGTAAAAAAGCTAAATAAAAGCCAATGTATGTATAATTGGCACTTCTGAAAAAAATAGCAACCAAAAAAGAACTATGCAATGACATCTTAAAAGTAAATTTTCTTACATGAAGACTAACATCTACAGAGTAATACCTCATATCTCAAGGAAAAAAATAGTAAATATTATCAACTTTAAACAAAATCCCAGGGAAATGACTGACCCTCGAGGGTAAAGAAAAGATCATGAAGACATCTCAATGACAGAGGCAAGTTACCCAGAACGGACCTCAGTATTCAATGCCAGAGAGAATTGAAAAACAAATTTTTTGAAGAAAACAGTGTAATTCCTAAATTGCATACAAAATCACATTAGTCTTCAATCATAAAGTAATAAATAGTATTGATGATGTAATAACTAAGGGACTGTAGCAGTCATCAGTCATTTTTTTTAAAATCTACTGGACCACAAACTCAGTCAACAATGCTAGAGATAAAATTGATGAACTCCGGAATAGAGAAGCTAGGTGAAGACTAGTGGTGAACACTGAGTCCACTCAAACATAGACCATTCAAAAGTAAGATTAAACAGCTATAAAAAGTATAATTAAAGAACATATGCTTAATGAGATAAATGTTAAAAAAGTTTAAACTGTAAAAGTGACATAACAAAGATAAAATTCAAATGTAAAAATAATATAACTCACAAAAATCAGGGACTAGAAGGAATGGTAGCATAGACACGCTAACTTTTTCATCGGTAGATACTCTCTAAAGTTGAGATGTTCTAAAAAATGTCTTCAAGTTTTTCCATAATTCTTATTTGTAATGAAGAAATATTTATCTAAAGATCAAGTTGTTCTTTACTTCCTTGTTGCTGTTGTAATTAAGTTATAAATGCATTGATTTTTACTAAAATCATAATTATAATTTTTCTAGAAAGACCTATTGTTTTTAACTAAATTTCAGTTTGTTTCCATTATATACATAAAGGTCCCCAGAATGATTACAAAACTTTGACAATTTTTACTTCTGAGTGATTTAAAATTAGAATTTTTTTTTAACATTTTCACTTCTCTTAATTGTTTGCATTTTTTTCATAATTATCAGGATTTTTAATAAAAGAACAATAGCTTATCTCTATAACCAAATTTAGAATCAGAGACGAGCCAGTGAGACAAGTGAGTACGACCACTAACTGACTACACTCCCAACCCTCCCCATTTTCTTGTGGTTTCTTGGGCCCAAGTTACATCGGAGCTGCATAAGTGATCATCTAATGCTCTACTTGCATTTGTGGGTCAATAACAATTCCCCCTATGTCACTCTTCATTGAGCCATGGTGCCACCTGGAGCTCCAGATCGTTGGGAAGAGAGACTGGCAAAGGACCATCCGGGGACAGAGGCCACTCCTCCTAGATTCCGTCCAGCGCCTCCCATTGCACTTGGAGTAAAACTCGAAGTCCTCACCATGCCTCACAAGGCCCTGTGACATCCATCCGCAAGCAACTCACCGCCCCCAGGCACCACCAGTATTGTCGCCTGTTCCCAGATGCTCCAAGCTTACTCCCAGCTTAGGTCCTTGGCTTGGCTTTTGCCTGGGATGCTCCGGAAGTCAGCTTATCACTTCAGGAACACCTCCCTGGTTACCCACTCCATCCCACCCCGAAAGCCTTATCACTCGCCATAATCTGAAACCAACTAGTTCGTTAGTTCCTTTACTTGTTTGTTGTGTTCCCCCACCCCACCCCCCATCCCCCTGAGCTTCAGGAGACCAAGGCCACTGTCCAGTGTGTTCGCTGTGTATCTCCAGGGCCTAGAGCTATTTCCGGCAGATAGTAAGCCTGCGGAGCCAGGACTAGTTTCATGGGCATCTGACCTGTGCGGCTGCGGATGGCCCTGCACTTGAATTAATGCTCTGCCTCACTGCCTTGAGATTCTAATAATCTTTGGAGAAAGCATTTCATGTTTGCATTGTGCATCAGCCCCCACAAACTGTGTAGTCAGTTCTGTGTGGAATGAACAAATAAATGAATGACTGCTACCACCACGCAGTCGCTTCAGCCTCCAAGCCCCAGTTTCCTGCAAGGCAGCGAGGGCCGCCCCGCCCCTGCCCGACTCACAGTGCATCCTAGGATCACAGCGGAGAGTGTGGAGAAAGCACGGCCAAGGAGGCTCCTGCAGGACGTACCCCCACCCAGCACAGCCCAGCCGCACCACTAGCCAGGCCCACCCTGCGCTTTTGCAGCACAAGGCGGATTGTTTCTAATTCAAAAGCCCTTTGCTTATATTGTTTCTTCTGTTTGGAATGCCCATCCTGTTGTCTGCCTCCCTAGCTGCTCATGACCATCGGGAAAAAGTAAGGTTATTTCCTGCTCTGAAAAGCGCTCCCTCCCCCAAGGGGACCAGTGGAGCCTCCTCTAAGCGTCCTATCATAGCGCCGTTCTCCTGCAAGGCAGGGACTGTCACGTCTTCATTTCACAAACCTCTCCTGCTTTTCCCCTCTTTGCTAGGTCCCGTGATTGACACCTGGGATCCAGAGGTATCTGAGGCTTCATCTGGGAGGACAGACAGACAAATCTCCCATTTCTGTGAGCCCACAGATGGTGCTCCTTAATTGTTTGTGAAATGAATGAATAACTCAGGGTTGGGATTAGGGCTTGAGGGACCTGCTGTTTTACCGAGTCTCTGTCATGAATGTGCAACATGACCTTGGATAAGTCATCATCCCTCTCATGTAAGCAGCATCTCCTTCTGCAAAGTGAGAGAAGGAAAGGGCCAGACCAGATATCCTTCCTCTTGTCTTCCCCTCTTGTCTGGATCTGAGAGTTTACAAATAGTCAATCAATACACTAGCGGAGGTCAGTATTTGTGAAGCACATCTTGGGCGCTGAGTACTTTGAATAGCATCTCCTCTAGACCTCACGACGAATAGGTAAGTAGATAATTATCCCAGTTTTCAGAGGAGGAATGCAAGACTTAGAGAATTTAAATGCATCTTGCCCACCATCACACAACTTTAAATCACTGTTCCAGGGTTGGAATTTACCTATGTGACCCCAAGCCCGTGCTCCAAACCGCCATACAGCCCTGCTCCCCCTCACCTCCAACCCCGTCTGGTCTCCAGCCCCAGACCCCCAACTGGTCTAAAAACAGAAAGTGAAACTGAATAAGAGGGAGCGTGAGATCCTGCATATTTCCTGTGGATTTTCCGCTGGCCACCCTCCAGGTAGCTGGGGTTGGAAAGCTGGGTGTTCCCCGCTTCTGGCTAACATGACGCACCCCTCAAATCCGAGAAAATCAGTCTCTGAAGGGCTTCTGTAAATCACACCCACAGAGCGCACAGTCTGACACTCAGACCCATCTGGGTCAAGCAGAAGAAACGGCCTCGTCCCCAAAAAGCCGGACCCTGTGTTCCCATGCCGTTGATTCAAGATGCAACTCGAATGCTTGAGTCGGTGACAGAACTCCCGCACGGCCGCCAGGAAAAGGTCCGTGCGTAGATCCCCGTGTAGCCACCGGCCTCTCGCCAGGCTCACCTCTGACTGTTATTACCGCTGCAATAAATTCTTCAGGAAAACAAACAGGCGCGCTGCAAATTTATGAGTCTGGGCACTCCGTGTTACTTAATGTAACGGCTAGCCTTAAACAGGCAACTACTGCCGTAAATAAGCCAGCTTATTTAGGCACTGTCAGCCCTAAGTGTTCACGAGGGCCTGGAGAAATGGCATTGGCCTTTCTAAGCGTGATCTATGCCTGCGTAAATTACGTTCGCCCACTCAGGCATCTGACGGTGACGCACCACTGGGAAGGTTATGGCACCTCGGAACATCCCCGTGAACTTCGAAACGTGCGGGAGGCGGGGAGCTCAACGTGCAAGTGTTCGTACGGGGAGGGTGTGCAGATTTGGTGCCCACGTAAAACACACCAGCGCCCTGACCTTGCACGGCTTGGAAATGCACGTGAAGTAAATGGAGCTTTTTTTTCTTCTGCTTAGCTGTTTGTGAAAAACAAAACAAAACAATAAAACCTAAATGGAGAACAGAAAATAAGAGCAAAGGGGGGAGAACGAATGTGTGTTAAATGGGGCCGTTCGGGCTCAGGCAGCCTGTGTGCATCGTCTGTGTATCCTTCAAGGCTGAGCGCATCAAATCGAGCACGGGCAAATTATAAATGCTGGGCCTCTGGGCAAGTTTCTAATACAGATATTTACTGGGAACTGTATTAGTCTCCCGGAGCTGCTATAACAAAGGCGGCCCAGACTGGGCGCTTGAAACACAGAAATGTCTCCTCCCACCGTTCTTGGGCAGTGGGAAATCGACAGGGCCGTGGTCAGCTGGGGGTCCTGGTCCAATCCCTCAGCTGGGGGTCCTGGTCCAATCCCTCAGCTGGGGGTCCTGGTCCAATCCCTCAGCTGGGGGTCCTGGTCCAATCCCTCAGCTGGGGGTCCTGGTCCAATCCCTCCGTGTCTCTTCCCAGCTCCTTGGGATGGCCGTCAATCCTTGTCATTCTTCGGCTTACAGCTGCGTCACTCCGATCTCCGCGTCTGTCTTCACCTGGCCATCACCTTTCTGTGTCTGTGTCTTCTTATAAGGACCCTGGTCGTGTTGGCTTAAGGACCCGCCCAACTCCAGCGTAATCCTCATCTTCACTAATGACCTCAGCAGTGACCTATCGCCATATAAGTTCCCATCCTGAGGTTCTGGGAAGCACATGCATTCAAGGGGACATTCCCCGGCCTAGTTCAGATGTTTATCGTGCATCAAGGAGCTTTGAAGCATCATCTCATTTAACCTTTGCAGCCCTCTACTCAGTAGGAATCCTTATGCTCACTTCGCCACCGAAGATGCTAAGATTAGGAGCAGTCACGTTACTTCTTGAACGATGGCGCACAGCTAGTAACTGAGGGAGCCAGTGTTGTGTCTCAGCTTCGATTTCAAAGTCCTTGTTGCTCCCAGGGCTCTGAGGGGTAATTCCCTCTGTCCAGCATGCAAACCATGTGAAGAGGTCGTTAGAGCCCTCTCTATAAAAAGCAGCATGCACACAGGAGTGTATGTGCATCTGTGTGTTACTGACGTCCATCTCATTGGATAACATACTTTGAATTGTTTCAAGGCCAATTGCAAACGCTCAAAAAGCAGGGGCCAGGAGAAGATAGTGTTTAATGGAACCAAAGCTTTCTTCTGACCATATTTGGATTCAGTTGCTTGTTACCCAGATCCCTGAAAATAAATGCACCAATAAATAATTATTTCCCGCACCACACATTACCAAATATGACTGTGCCCGGTGGTGGCCAAGGAGAGGACCCATTGTTCAAATGCCTGTCCCCAACTCCCAACTTGGCTGCAAAAAATGTGGCTTTACTTTCCTGTGAAACTCAACTCAAAAAATAGAATGGCACATAGTCAGCAAATGCCTCCGGCTGGCTCGCCGCGGCGAGGCCCTGGGATCAATTAGATAAATGCAGAGCAATGGGGCTTCCTCCGAATATGGTCAGAAAAACAGTCTCTTCGGCATCTGATGATTCCAGAACCTTCTGCTTGGGAGACGGTACAGAGAGTCCCGCATTTAGCACAGCGGCCCTGCTCAGACGCTGGAAGGCGTACTGTGAAGAATTGGTTGCTTTTTTCCTCAGGGTAAATTCTAGGTGAGAAGGAGAACAGTCCCATCCAGGGAGGGAGAGATCATCGTGGCTAACAAGGACAAACACACGGGACTGGTTGACACAAATGGGCCCAGATTAGAAACCTGCTCTACTACCCATCAGCTTCTTTGTGTGAATGAATCCTGCCTAGCCGGGTGTAGACCAAATGAGCTTCCACAGATAAGATTCCCAGCCCAGAGGTAGACTTAAACATCAGCTCCTTCGCCCCATTCTCCACAAACGAAGACACTAAGGGGCACGTTGACTGGTAGAGTCAAAATCCAAAGTCAAGGTCAAGGTTATGATATCCGGCATGGAAGCCGTCACAGAGTCCCCGTGGGAGGCTGCCTCAGAACCGTGTAGCCCCCGGGTCTGTGCTCTGGTGGGAACTGTCTGCCTACATGAGCCTCCACCCCACCAGACCACAAGCCTCTCGAGAGCACATGTCTTGTGTCGGTCGGTCACCTCAGTACAGCAGGTGTCCGGAAGGTGGCCTGGTACATCGAAGGCCTGAATAAGTGCTCTGTGAACAACCGAAGGGGCTGGCAACCCTTCCCTTTGCCTACATAGCACCTGCATGGGCTCCTTCCTCGGAAGATTGCAAGGTCCCTGAGGTCAGGATCTAAGACGACCTCAGTGGCATCCTTATGACTTAGGGCAATGCCTGGTACATAGTAGGTGCTCAGTGAATCGTTGCTGGCAAGAGATCGAGAAGCTTTTAACAGCGCCGTGAAAGAAACGAAGGGGAGAGTGGATTTAATTTTACGGAGCACCTACCGTGTGCCAGATACGATAATTGGTGCCTTTCCCTCCATCAGTCATCACACGTGCACGCACACGCGTGCACACATGCACACGCACATGCAGCAGGCTTAGCCTCATTTTTGCAAATAAGCAAAACTGAGGTTGAAGAAGTGAGCCAACTTGCTCAAGACCACGCAGCAGCAGAATGCAAGTTGGAAGGAAGCTCGCGCCTGCCGGCAAAACCCTCGCTCCACCGGCCTGTCCCTGACGGTCTGCGGAGGCCACTGCCTGTTCTGCCATTTGCCTGGAGCCAGCCGGGAGCCCATCCCCGGCATGAGGGAGCCACGGCAGGAGCCACCCAGCTGAATGGTGCTCCTGCTGGCTGCAGGCAGAGGAAGGCTGGACCATCTGGCCAACATGACCTTGCTCCCCAGGACCTCATCCTGCACCAGCCTGGCGCCCTTGGACTTCACAGTCAGGGGGTGATGGCTGTGGGGATAGGGGAGACCCTCCTCCAGAGCTCTGCAGGAGACTGGCCGATGCACCAGTGTGAGCTGAGCCCAGCACATGTCCTGTGGCGCCAGGCGCCACAATCCAGAGGATGGAATGCAGCCTGTGGTGGCCACGGTTTCCTCAGACATGTGGGAGGCCAGTTCACGGCGTGAGACCGAGCCTTCCCCGTCTGCCCTCGCTCCCGAGGAGCCTCTGCCAGGAGCGGGGGGCCGGCCATACAGCACTGGGGACTCACGGAGAGAGAGCGTGAATCCAGAAGATATCTTCGACTCCCTCAGAAGGGCGAGGGCCAGCAGCCAGAGAATTAAATAGTGAATGGATGTGTGCTAAGCTCTAAACCAGGCTCCTTACTCTGAGAATCCCATTCACTGCTCAAGGTGATGCTTTGATGGCCATTTTACAGATGAGGAAACTGAGGCTCATCAGACATTAAGAGAAAGAAGACAGGGATGGAGCAACGTGTTTTTATTTTGCCCCTAAAATTCAGTTTGCAAGCAAGAAGCCGACATTCTCCTTGGGAGATTTCTTGAGCTTATTGAGAATAATCTGAGGGTAAGGCCTGAAGAAGAGGGTACTAGGCCTATCCCTCCCTTTATAAGAGACCTAGCACGGCAAACACGTCCCCCAGTATGGGTTTCCTGTTTGAGTTCCCCTCTTTAGACATTCTGAAGGGGATTGGCAAGCTCCATCTCCTCTGGGGCTAAGTAGGGCATGTCCTGTAGGTTACATGTGCTTATTCCCCTGCAAGCTTTGATCCCAGGTCTTCAGGGTGACGGCTGCATCGTACTCTCCTGTCTACAAAGCCCCTGGCCATACGCGAGCCTCCATCTCTGTGAAGTGGAGCCACAGCCATCTGATAGTGAGGAAGGGAGGCACAGGGAGCCGGGGCAGATGCCACCGCAGGAGAGTCTCAGAGGACAGACTCGGCGTTGCTTTGCACTACGTGGTCCGATCACGTGGCCCGCGGAGCTCCTCGGAACATCTCCTGCTTGCTCAGCATCCCTGAGGTCTCCGGGCTCCCTTTCGCCCACGTATTTCCTTCCAGATTGCTGTATGGACACGACTTGAGCGAACTGGACTCGCCCCGCCTCGTCTCCAGCACGCTGGACACAGCAGCCTGACATGTCTTTCCAATTAGGCCCGTCTTGAGCTGCAGAGAAACAGGAAACCACTCGTAACCTCAGCCCCATCCAGACGCAGGAAACGGGGCTGAGACAGCGGCAGCCTGGGCAGCGGCATCTGCCCCGAGCCGCCACGGCACGACACAGCCGGCCTCCGCCCGCCAGACGCTGCCCACCCTCCCGCTGCAGCCCGAGGGCCTGGCCCGAGCGACGGCCAGGGGAGCGCGCCCCGCCGCCTGGTAGCTGGGAAAGCCTGAGCAGGTGTCTCCTTCTCTCCGAAGCACCTGAGTGCTGGGCCCCCTACCTTAAAGGACTGTCTTGGAGATACACATCACGCGATAACGTTTGCATAACCCACGCCAGCACCCGTCACTTGGGAAGTGCTCGTTGGCTCGTTTGCCAGCCGTCCCGTTTGTGCCTTGCAGTTGCTCTGAGAGGAGGTGTCCAGGTCCCATTTTACGGAGGAGAAACCTGGGTCAGGGTCAGCGTCAACTGCAGTAGAAGGAGCACATGGCTCAGAATCCGCTTCAGATCCCAGCCCTGCCATGTGCTAGCTCAGGGCCGACTGACGTGACGGTTCCGTCCACAGCCACCACTCGCCGGGGCACACGGTCTCTCGTTCCCAATCCCCACGGCCTGCAGGGGCGGCTTGGGCTCCCTTGTGCAGTGGAGGCAGCTGAGGTCCAAGGCTGACCTGGCACGCCCACTGTCCCACCCCAGAGTGACGGAGCTGACTTTTAACTTGTTGGCAGCTCCTCTGTAGCTTTCCAGGCCTTGTCCCGCCATGGAGCACATGACGATCTCTCCTCGCTGGCCTTGGCGGGGGACTCACAGTGCCCGCACTCAAAAGCATTTACACAGAACCGAGTACCAAAGGGCCTGGGAGCCACACTGGGAGCTCCGGACGAGCAATTCCCACCACAGTGTCTGAAACGCACGCCCTCCCCGAGCCCCGGGGCCCTCCCGTCACCCCGAAGGGCCCTCTGACTGTCATTCCATGGAGATCCACACGCAAATATCCAAACGGCCCAGCCCAAGGCTCAAAAATGGGTGATTCCTCAGCAAAGTCAACCTGGAAGTACCATGTGACCCATCAACCCCACTTCTAGGCAAACAGCCAAAGAGTTGAAAGCTGGGACTTGAACAGGTGGGTGTCTGGACACCCACGCTCCCAGCAGCACTGCCCACAACAGCCACGAGATGACCATAGTCCAAGTGTCCATCTAGGGATGATGGGTAAACAGATGCGGCCAGTCCGCACGATGGAATGTTATCGAGCCTTGAAAACGGAAGAAGATTCTGACACCAGAGATGACACGGATGAACCCGGAGGACGTTATGCCAAGCGAAATACTCCTGTTACAGAAGGACAGAGACCGTAGAACTTTACTTAACTGAGATGCCTGAAATAGGTAAATCGCAGAGACAGAAAGTAGACTAGAGATTAGCAGAGTCTGGGGGAGGGAGAAATGGGAAACTGGGGTTTAATGGGGACAGAGTTTCAGTTTGGGATGAGAAGGAAGTCCCGGAGATGGATGGTGGTGATGGTTCCACAATGTCATGAATGTACTGAATGCCACTGAAATATATCCTTAAAAATTATTCAAATCGTAAATTTCATGTGTGTGTATTTTACCACAGTAAAAAATAAAGTGAAAGAAGAAAAGCCAGCCAAATGCGCTCCCGGGGACCCTTCCTGCAAACGTGCCGTTCGGTGACTGCAGATTCTGCCCCCGGGGGTAACAGGCGGCACCGTGTGACGATGTGGGGCCGCCGGGAAGGAATTCTCCAAACGGGGAGCTGATGGAGGCAGGTGGTTTTCCTCCTGGGGACCCTTTGGGAAACTCTGAATCGTGCCCTTGCCCGGCTCGCTAGCTCCTCCGTCTCAGCAGGCCTTCCACAGGCTCTCCTTCCACAAACACCATTCACGCGGACAAGATGGGGAGGCCCTTTGAGGGTCAGGGTGCCGAGGAACGGAGCCATTTGTGGGTAAGAAAAAGGAACTCTCTAGTAAACATGGATGGGGTGTTTCAGACCATCTGAGAAGGTGGGGGTGGGGTTGACGAGAAAAGGAAAGATCCACGTGTCTCCCTGAAACTTTGCAGTCACAGATTCTAACACAAAGAAGCTGTGGAGGGTGAGCCGTGAATCTTGGATGAAAACTAATACAGCAAGTCAAATGCCTTCCACATTGTCAGCGCTCCCATGGAACCCCCGGCTCCCCGCCCAAGGCCTGATCCCTCCTCGCTCCGACAAGGAATCCGTGGGTGGGCCTCACGGCCCCTTGATTTCAACTAACAGAGGGTTGTAATTTGTTTTTTGTTTTTTTGTTTTTTTAGGGAAAAAAAAAACCTCTCTTAACATAAATAAAAATACTACCAAGCAACTAGAGGTACCAAACCTGACGTGTTTAAAGCCTGATAAATAACAATTCTTCTAAGCAAAGAATAATGCTAGGAACATCTGGCGTTAACCTCTCCCTGCCCCTCACCTTTGCTCGTGGAAGTGTCGAGTGTGTGTGTGTGTGTGTGTGTGTGTGTGTGTGTGCATGCACGCACGTGCATGTGTGCATGCATGTACTTGTCATTACTTCTTTTGGCCATTCGGACTCTGGCTTCATTTCAAATTGCTATAAGATGCATTTAATGAAATTTAGGCTTTTGACTTTGCAGTTAGTAAGCATGTGAGCGTGTGAGAGTGTGTGAATGTGTGTGAGTGTGAGTGTGTGTGTGGCCACTCAGCCAGCACACCAGCCAGACTCTCACATTCGTAAATCTTAGTTTTCTCAGCCGGCAGGAACCAGAGCACCCTAGTTTAGTATGTATTCCCACAAGGAAATCGAGCCCCCGAGAGTTTATTAACTTGTCCAAGGTCATGTACAAAGCTTTCCTGCCTCTTCATCCTGTGCCCTTGACCCCATACAACAGCCTCTGCTTAAAAGGCAACTTGAACCTGGCACTCAAGCCCAGCGAGCTGCCCACAGAGCCAGACACTCTTTTGAATATTTGTCTAAAATATTACAATATTTTAGTGAAGGCATCACTTGTACCCCTCATTCGGATCATGTCTTCTAAAAATAAATCGCACCTGCATTTGTTACAAAGCAAGGCATTATCTTCACTCACTAGTTCACTCATAATTGTTTCATAAATATCCATTAATTTTTGAATCATAATTGTCCCTCATTGTTTCCAACTAAAGTCCTGCTCAGAATCCTCCACACCCTATCATCACGGTATAATTTTTCAGCCATTATTTTCTTTTTAAAAAAAAATCAATAAATTGTTTGTGATTCTTCTAATGGAGACCACACGCCTATAGTGTAGAAATGCAACATTCACCTTGAACAGTAAATCCATTCTGTCAGATCTGATGACGTGAGAACTGTTAGGAAAAGATAATGATCTTATTCCAGTGTGCACGCGCACACACGCGCACGCACACACACGGAACGGTGAAAACAGGCGTCTCCGAAGAGCAGACACCCAGTGTCGTGTGTTTCGCGGGCTCTTTCCAGCGCCTGGCGGATGCTGCGTGCAGCTCCGTGCTGCCCGCACTGACGTCGCTCCTCGTTGTTGAGTACGAGTTGATCTGGAGATGGAAGTTCGCCTCGGGGCCACCGATGTGGGAGGAAGAGGAACCAGGAGCTGGGAAACCAAGGTTCTAGTCCACGTCTCGCAGTCACAGCCATCAGTGTGGTCACGTGTGTGGGCACAGTAGGCAGCAACCTCAATATATGTCCAAGGGCCCCCATAGCTCTGTTTCTTAGGGGGAGCCTGAGGTTAGAAGAGGTGTCGAAGGATACAGGCTGGACCGGTCGTATGTGCCAGCCTGCTTCACATTCCATGCCACCCTCGATGTCGGTGGGCCTTAGGAATAACTTTTAGCATCTCTGGCCCTCAGTCTCTTCATCTGCAAAGGGAGAGGGTTGAACAAAAACGATTGAAAATCTTCCATCTCAGGACTGTGATCACAGCATCACCAATTGGAAAGGTCACACTGCAATTGCCCTGCATCTTAGTGCATCTTCGTGAGCAGGGTCCCAGGAGGCTCGGCCACAGGCACCCCGCGGGCTGTGCTGGGCACATAAGCTGCCGCTGGTCAGTCACAAAAATGGCCCCACTTTCCCCTCCCCACATCCATGACCTTTGCACTGTGACCTTGCAACACCTCCCATCCAGAGCTGATGAGTCTGTTTCCCACCCTTGACTTGGGCTGGCCATTGGACCACAGCAGAAAGGAAAGTATGCCAGCTCTCAGTGAAGATCCTGCAAGTCCTCGGACGCCTCTGCTCTCCCAGAAAGTGCTGCCCAGCCACCAGGAAACACGTCCCTTGGGGGACAGGGTGACCCAACACATGCCCTCTCCTCTAATTATTTATCGCTGTATCACAAACCATCCCAAACTTTGCGGCTTAAAACAGCAATTTGTCACACCTTTCCCAATCTTACAGGTCTCTCGCATGTTTGCAGACAGATGACACCTAGGACTGAAATCATGTGAAGGCTCAGGTAGGCTGGACATCAAGATGGCTTCTTCTCTAGCGTCCCTGGCACCTCTCCAGTGGCTAGAACAGCTCGGCGCCGCCAGACCCTCCCCCACGCCTCCTCCCAATCTTCTGTCTCTATCGTCCGCCCCTTCGTCCTTAGAGTTCCTGAGGGAACCAGATTAGGGCTCCTCACAGTGTGTCTTCTTGTCCCTGGAGAACATGGCTTGAGGCTCCTTCACCTCCGTCCACTCACCAGAACATGGTGCTTAGCGGCATGCCAGCTTGCTCCCCGAGCCCAAACCCCAGCCCCGCTATGGCCACGCAGGGGTCCCTCCTCTGGTCCCCGAGGTGAGTCAGAACATTTTTATGCAAGACCCTTCCAAGGAGGGAGGACATGATCCTAGCTTGATCTATAGACCTCCTTAAACTGTCCTTCCTAGTAGTAGGACTTTGTGTCCCTTAACCATTCTAGCTTGCCATCACCCTTCTGGAGGTCTAGAACCTTCTCCTAAAATGGGGCACCAAGAGCTGAGTGCAACTCTCAGGACACATCTGACTTCAGCCAGACACAGCAAGGGTATCACCTCCCTCGTCCTAAGAATCATACTTCTGTTCATACAGCCCAAATTGCACTATCCTTCTTGACATCCATGCTGACAGCATGAGATTTTGTAAAGCCAATGCGTTCCGCATCCTATGCCTTCAAAGTTCCAAGGAAAAATGATGGTTATGCCATTTCTCTTACTTCCTCACCTTGGAAATTGGTTTTCTAGACCCCACATAAGAAACTTGCTTCTACTCCTATTAAAGAGAAGATAGCTTCATCTTCCAAAGTGAGTGTAAGGTTTGGACCCATAGACTCAGACTCATGTCAAGATTCCAACCTTCCTCACTGTGTAAAGAGAGAGAGGGGGCCGCTCATCCACACCGAGCCTCTACCTCACAACCCAGAAAGGGCAGCTGCCCCCACTTTCTGTTCAGAAGGTGCAAAGAAGCATTTTAAGTGCCCAGCACGATGTCTGGCCAAGAGTGCTCTGAATAAGTACAAGATGTCATTGTTAATTACTCATAATTATGAAAATGAAAAAAATTAAATCTCAATATATTTTATGGTGTCTCACGATTCTGATGAACAGGACCCTTTAGATCCACATCACACTGTCCAGTGCCTTTATAGTCCAGTTTCTCGTCCTTTACAACTTTGGTAACAAATTTGCTGATGTTTCTAGCTGACTCATTAAGAGAATCTTTGCATCAGACAGAGAAGATGACGAGGACACGTGCCGTAGTGCATCTACTAACCAACATCTGTCATGGAGGGCTTTTGAAATCGTTTTTTACCTCCCTAATTTTACCATCATGACACCCATATTTCTCCATAATGGCTGCATAATTAAAAATCAAAGTAAAATATTTAGCTCTTACATTCTTTTAAGGATGTCATTTTATTTCCTTCTCCTTTATCCCTGGAGCATCCTTCACCCTCATATCCGGCTCCCCCACCAGCGACTTCAAAGGAGTACAATCTTTCTATTATCTTTCCCTCCCCAAATTGCAACTCGACACCCCCCGCCTGGCCTCCCCTCTTAGTTGGAAAATATTCAATTCCTATTGTCTGGAAGAGAGGGAGTTTTTTAAAGTTGCTTTGTTAATAAAATGCCTCAGTTAAAAAGTTTGCTCAGCAGCGTGTGTCCCTTAATATGTGTCAACTTCTGTTTGGATCAGTTGATGTGGGATGCTATATTAATTATTCATTTTTGCAGAATAGAAATTAATTATTGTGCATGAGATTCTAAACACATATGGCAGCAATGCTGGCTGGACGGGACCCCCTGCCAGCATTTCAGAGACTCAGATTCAGAGGTAATATGTTGTTTTGCAAAGCCAAGACCTCCTAAGGGTTCGAAGATAGAAAAATTGAAAAACTGACATGTTTCTGTACGTGGTCCAACTCCTTTCCTTCCTTGAATGCACCCCTGACTTCCCTGCTATCTCTTCCAGAATCCGGGCTGGTACGAGGGGGCATCTGAGGCTATCGTTGTAGCTGCAACCACCTAAAACCTTGAGTCTTTGTCCTTGGTCCCAACTGTCTTCCCGCAACAGGTGGTACCACTCGCCTCTCCTCCCTGAATCCTCCTAAATGAGGGGATGACTCTGTCTGATGTGCCCCCTTTGCTCTCCTTCCTAGGTCTGTCATTGTGTTTGTCTCATTGCAACAGGATGGTTTGTGCGACTGTCAGAGCCACAATTTGGTGAGTCCTTGTGGGTAAGAACTATGCCTCGTTCCTTCTAATATCCCCTCCTGCCCACTGAGATAGGCAGCTTGTTAAACAGAGTTGGACCTATTAGTTCCAGGGAGGAAAAAAACTCTCAGAAGTTTCTATCCCTTTTGAGGGAAACAAAGGAAGAATTAAGATGCTCACATCTTCATCCTCAAATAAAGTACTGGAAATTCTGGATATACAGGAGACATGGGTCTAGACCCTGTAGCATTAAAAGGAAAACTATTTCAGAAGAAGCAAAGTAGCCAATGTTTCCTTTCTCTGCTCTTTCTTCTTCATTCTCTCCCTTCATTCTCTCTGCATTGCCCAGTACAGTGCTCGCTGAAGACGGTAGCTAAGTGAGTATTCGCTGAACGAATCAAAACATAAAAGAATGAATACATGAAGTTAAGATTGTTTGGGTTGCCAGTGACCAAAAAAGCAAATTAAAATTAAATAAAAAATAAAAAAACAACCAACCCTAAACAGCCAATGCTGAAAATAAACATCTTGAAGGGCACAGGCGAAAGGCTGGCTTCAGGCTTGAGTTGAACGCGGGGTGTTAAATGGTGTTGCCAGAGTCTCGTTCTCTCTGCCTCACAATTCGGCTTCCCCTGGGTTGGATCTATTTATTCTCAGGCAGAATCTCGTCTGTTGGTAGAAAAATAGCTCTGGCACCTTCACACTTTACTTCTTCTCAAGTTCAAGTCTGCACAAGAAAGAGGGAGAACCAACCACTGTCGCCGTGACTGGAAATGAATTGACTGGACTAGAACCAAGTAGGGTGGACAGCTGTGGAGCCAGTGGTGAGTGAAGCATCTTGCCCAAGGGCACCCCATAAACGAACCGTGAGATGAGTGTGAATCTGCTCAGGTTTGACATCTCTTCTCTCCCCCACAAAAAAAAAAAAAAGCCCTAAGCATCCGCACGTCCCCAGTCTCATCCTCTGTCCCACACTTCACCCTGTGGATCCCCAACGGAGATGACCTGTCCGGCCAGGTATCCCAGTCTTCTCAGGTGTTTCCTAAACACCCCTGATCTCAGAAAGCCACCTCTCCGTTCTTCTCGAGATCCCTCCTCACTTCTTTACGTTCTTGAAATCCCCACATATAATATGGTAATATATAGTAAAATAACATCCTTCCATCAGGGAAAGTGGTCGTTCTCCATGAGACCTTAGGTCTGCTGCCCCAAGTCAAATGCTGGGCAGGCTCTTCTCTGGCTTTTCAATCTGAAGCGAATCGCATCTTCTCTCAGATCGTCTGTAAAACAAGGAGAAGAAAACGTAAGCACCAGGACTGGCAGAGGTTGAGGGGGAGTAGATGAGGTTGCCCAACTCTTAGTAGTTGCTCTGTGGACAGTAACTGAGGCCGGTCTTCCTTTCTTTCCCAGTTGGAATAGCACACTCAGTCTTCAACCTTCTCTCTCTCCAAGTGGACGTGAGAGTCACAGGAGTGAAAGGTAGAGATCAAGTATGGATGGGTGACCACCCACAGAGGGTTCGCAGGTGCCATCGGCACAGAAGAGGGGTGTGGCAGGAAGGATAATGGGCTAAAGTTTGTTAAAAAGTAGTTTCTGGGCCTTGGCTTAGTCTTTTATTGACTGTTCATTCTTGGCCTCAGTTTTCTCATATATGGAAGAAAGATGTTTGTTTATCTCTGAAGTTCCTTCTAGGTATAAGATGCTGAGTTTCAATGCCAACCAAAAAATAAATAACTAAATAACTGTCACCATAATACACTGGGTTATGCACTGGAAGGTTGGAAGGGAGTGAGCAGTTGCTGAGTGCTTCTTATGTGCCAGACTCGGTGATAATAAATAGTAATAATCACTGCTGACAATTACTGATGTCTGCTATCAGCCAAGCACATCCTGGCACTTCACATAAACTCTCTCCTTTGACTGTCATCACCTACTAAGAAGGATTCTATCTTCCCTTCACATGTAATAAAGATGAGGTACAGAGAAGCTGAGCAACCTGCCAAAGATCACACATCTCCTCGTGGAATTGAACTCTGGTCTCTAAGGCTCATAAGCTCATACTCTTAATTCCCTCTTGTCCTGCCCCTCTTGGGGGCATCCGACCCACGGCATCTCAGGAAACATCAGACAGTCCCTTCATGTCAGTGATCACTTGGAAAGTTCAGGGAAGTCTTCCTAGAGGATGCTGATGTTTTAGCAGGAGTTTTCCAGCCCAAGAAGGACCCCAAGAAATGCCACAAAGGAGTAAGACAGCTCAGAGTATAGGTCTAGAGACTATCCCTTGAGCACAAATCCTTATGCTGCCACTTGTTAGCCATATAATCTTACTCACCCTATGCCACAGTTTCCTTATCTATAAAAAAGAGATAATAATAATTCTTACTTCATGTGTTTTTTTTTTTTGAGGATGAAATGATTTGAATATTTAGAAAACACTTATGACGATATCTGGCACATAGAAGTGAATAAATAGATAGGGAATAAATGTTTCTTGTTGCTGTTATAATTCTGGGTAGTGGGAAAATAATGAGGCAAAAGGAGGCAAAACTGCATGCAGTTTCTGAGAACTAATAGATAGTTGGTATTGGTGAAAGATGATGCTGGGGACAGAGAGTGACAAGAGATAAAGTTGGAAAAGTAGGCCTGGGGAAGATCTCAAAGACCCCCAAATTCCAAGGCCAAGAGTATGAAGACAAAGAAAGGTCACCGACAGGTGTTCAGCAAGTAGTGGAAGGGTACACTGTAATCTGTGACACTACATCGCATTGACATGTGGCTTTGGTTCTTAGAAGGTGATACTTCCCCATGATTTCCACACTCAAGTTTTGACCTTGAACTCTGTGAGGACAAAGAAAGAAACTAATCATCTTTGTCATGAGACAATGCCATGCCTTCCCCTATGAGCTGGTTATCTTCAAGATGATGCAGATGTTGCCCTCCTTTCTCACAGAACATGGTGCCAAATCTCGTCCACATAACATAATTTTATTTTAAAAGCAGAAACAGCAATTCAATTTATGCCTTTATTTTGTTAAATATATGCAACAGTCCATGAATGATGAGTTGTGTGTTTCTTTCATTGAAAAGCATGGATTTAGGATCAATGCGTAGGACACACTGTGGTACTCTTGTGAACAGTATCTGATAAGGAGGGTCTTTTGATCAAAGTTTGAGGGTAATCTTCGGCTAGAAGACTAAGGCTCTGGGGTTTAGGTCATTCCGAGTCCGCTTGGTAGGGTGCTACAGGGAGGCTACTTATACTTGCTAATGACAACATAGGGTATATGCGAGAGTCTGTTATAGCCCTTGACCATATCAGCTTGCAACAGGGACTGAAGGTGAAATTCTTAAATTTAATAAATTTAATAAATTTAACATGAGCAGCCTCGTATTCATGTATAAGGTGGAAGCTGATGAATCCCAAAAGTTGTTGATCGTATTATCACTAAAGCTAATAAAATACCTTAGACCAGGGAGGTTGAGTATCTCTGAAAGCATTGCTCTTTTTAGTGTTAGAATTTCATTTATTTGCTCTACTTTTCCTGAAGATGAAAGATGAAGTTTCTGGAGTGAAAGACAAAGTTTTGCAAAGTTCAGTCATAAGGGTCCCAGTGAAATGCACGCCCTGTCACTGGAGAGACTTCCCCATATCAGAAACAAACAAAAAAATCAAACAAAAATTTTACTACCTTCAGAGTGTCTTTTCAAGCAACAACAACAACAGCAGCAACAAAACCTCAATACATGCTGAGAGAGAATAAGCAAACAATGACCAGAGATGCTTACTGACCATCTGTGTGGATGAAGAGGTTGGAGGTATTCAAAGGAGCTGTGAGGCTTTGACTCCTGTCCACATTTCACCTGTACAGCCTTGCAGGATTGTATATTGGCAATAGGACGTAAACTGAAAACCTCCTTGGTGATACCAGTACTCTTAAAATTTCCCAACCAACAATAATGCAGTATCAAGGCCAAGTTAAGTATGTTATTATGGGTAAAATAAGGAAACATTTTTCTTAAACTACAGAAGATCGTTTTGTATGACCAGATGACAGTTTTGTGAACTGTACAATTATCTTCAGCAGTGTTCATTCTGACCTTCCGGTGTGTTTTTGTGTTTGTTTTTGTTTTTCTGAAGCTGGGGCTTGTCTTGGACAACGATGGCCTCTTTGAATCTCTTGAAGGCATTTCCTCTTTGAGTGATACGGGAAAGCAACTCATGCCTTTATTAAATGCAAATTTCTCCTAAAAAAAAAACAAAACTCACTTTTTATTTCATTTCTGTTTTATCAGACATGTCCCAATATTGAATCTGATTTATCTTTAACAGTAAACTAATAATCCTTTAGTCTTTTTTTATTAAACTTATTAAACCACGACACGCTCATCCAATTTTTCTGCCTTTGTTCTTATGTTTTTCCTGTTTGTTTTTGATACAGAAATTTTTCTGTTCCCTGTTTAGTCAGTTGTCATCTTGTTGGGTCCATAAAGGCGTTCTAGTCTATTCACCTTCCTGGATATTGTCAGCCAGTATTTTAGCTTTCTCCCAGGGCCACGTATCCTTCCCAAATTATGCCCCGTTCTTATCCACAGAGATGACAAAATTATGGAACAAGGCAGAGCTGAGGACTGATTCTCAAGCTCCAAGAAAGATCTGGAACTCCGAACTTTGTTTTGGACCTATCGATGGCCAGAGGATGCACCAGGAAGGGACTCTCTTCCACACGACATCCTGCGCTTTGCTAGATTTCATTTCCCTTCGCTGCCCAGAATGGGAGAATCCAGTCCCACCACCAGTCACAAGGGTCAAAGGTAGGAGTGTATAATCAGCACATACCTGAAATTCTATTTCTTAGCATCAGTGTTTTCAGTGAATTTATATCTGAGTTTCTAGTTTCAAAGTATTCCATTTATCCCTGCAAACATTTCTTAAATAATCACTTTAAATCAGATTTGCTCTTTTTTTCTTTCAAAAATTTCTAACTTAGACTCAGAAATGACTTCAACTGGGAAAGCAGGAGGGGAACTTCAACCTCACGTGGCTGGATGAGGGAGGACCCGGGCACGCGGGTCTGGGTGTGGCTCCTGTGCTGTCTGCCTCCCCCTGAGACTTGCTGGCCACTCTCCTCCCCTCAATTCCTCTTTGGTTCCTGTGTCTAAAAAATGCAGGAAGGACCTGGCTGGATGGTATCTAAAGGACATTTCAGCTCTTGCACTCTAAATGAGAGAAATGTTGAGGAAGGAGAGGAAGAGAGAGAGAGAGAGAGGAAGAGAGACAGAGAGAGAAAGAGATGGGGGAAGGGATGGGTGCCCAGGGCTACCAGTGAGCCGCGTCCTTCCCAGCTGTCTGATGGATTAGGAACAGCCATACTGTTTAGCAGAAGAGATTGAGGCTCGGCGGTTCCGACACATGTTGCTGCAGTGGTCTCACAGCTGAGACAGGACGGAGGCTGAATCCGAACGCAGGTTTATGACCTCGGTGTTGACGGCACTTTTTCTTGCTCGTCTTAATGCATTCTCCCTTAGGTTCCATGCGGAGCAAACGGCACTCAGGTGCCAGAGAGCGGAAAGCCTTTTTGAAAGCTGGTTCTGTGATGAAATTACCGAGAAGGATGTCACATCTACTCTTCTGAGAATCCGACTGCCCTTTAGCACTTCCTTCCTTAATGAGGGAAGGTTAGGATCGCGGGTACAGCTGTGCCTGGACAGGTCTAGAGCCTGGGTCTGCAGAGCTTAAGGACCATGGCCAAGGGCACCCATCGAGGGACCCAACTCACAGGTCCACGCGGGGAGGAGAGACGGAGTTAAAGCTTTGGCACCAAAGAAGCCAGCGATGCGACAGCACAGTTATTAGTTTGTCATAGTGGAGAAGCAGCCCTGTCCTGAGCCTGGCGTCGATTCGCACCTGAGTTCCAGGGTTATTGGTCTGAATGCTGAATGGTTTCCCAGACCCAGTCCCAAAACCTGATGGGTTTAAATGGTGGAAAGATAGGGAGGAGAAGGACAGTGAAGACAAACACGAGAGATGTTGACAGCATCACCTGGGTGATTTTTTTTAAGCTCCTGACAAACAGAACTTTCTCAAAGAACAGTATTGGGTACGCGAATTAATAATAGCTGTGTCTGATGACGTGTGAGAGGCTTCAACGTGCTGGCGCTGGGCGTTCGGAGGCGTTCTCTCTGCTCTCCACAATATCCCTGTGAAGAAGGCACTATTCTCCCTCGGGTAAAGATGCAGAGACAGAAGCTCAGAGAAATTAAATAGCTTGCCCAAGGCCACACAATTAATAAACGGTGTTAAAATTACATTTGGATACCAAGCCCACGAAATTCCACTGGCCATTGTGACTGCTCTGCTACCCAAGTGATTAAAAAAAGAGAGAGAGAGAGAGTGTGTTCTGGTTCACAGGGAGTGTGTACACACACTCACACATATACCACAATTTAAATTTCCAAGGTGTTTATGATATAAAAATCATGCTAACACCATCAAAATTATTTCTTGAAAATAAAGGTGAGATTTATAAATATATCAAAGAAATGGGTAAAGGATGTACTTAATTGAGAAGGGAAAAAGGTGCAGCAATGAAGTCTGGGATGTGAGAAGGAATGGTGACCAATAAGATTGAAAAACACCAAGGGACGCTCACCGAACCCCGACTGCCTTCAACCGCAATAATCTATATAATTAAAAATATAGAACTAAATTTCTAGAAAATAACAGAACGTAGTAGCTCTTCCCCATCTCATGACGTTGCCTTCCTCAATATCTTCCAGATGGGGAGACTCAGACTTGAGAGGCTCATGATTTTATGAAGAAAACCACAGTTACTGAGCTCAAAGGCCAGCCATGAACTAAGGAAAATCTTACACATCTCTTTGTGTTTCCTGGAATAAAATGCATTCTATCAATGAAGAAGACCATACAGAAAATAGCAATGAATTCTTCATTACTGAAAACAGTAACAATCGGCACTTTATTAGTAATTTTTATACAATGGAAGGTAGCAGAGACTTTGTCTTGTTCAAACTCGTGTCCCGGTTTCTAGTAGAGATCTGGCAGCTAGAGAGACATTTGTGAGTTGATATATGTGTAATATTTATTAACTTTGACTTCTCCTCCCAAGGAGGTTCAAACATCTCCTAGAGTGTTCTCTGTGGAAGTTCATGCTGATCCAATGCATTGGCACTGACACACTAACTCAAATATACTCATGTTTCCATTTTAACCGATTCGTCTGGCAAGAAAAATCATTCAGGCGCCAAGACAGGAGCTGACTCACATAGCTCCTCCACTGAAAGACAGAAGAATATCGTTGTGTTTTCCGTCCAACGTATATCGAAAATCCATAAATGTTTCTTCCTCTTTCTCTTACTTTTCTACATTACTATGTGTCGGCCTCCTGGCCATCAGAACAGTGTCCACGTGCACAGGAGCAAGGCCTGAGGGCCAGCCTGGTCGGTACTTAAGTATGTGACAGTCTCAACATGCTGCCTGACACTCCCTCCGAACGTGTCATGGCCATTCTGTCTTCAGCGTGGCTGTTCAGGGCTGGCTTTGTGGGGTCGTGACATGTGTAGTCAAACAGCCCTGTGCTTAGCAGGGCCCCAGCCTCAGCTCAGTATTCTACTGTCGCCATCTTGAAATTCTGAATTTTTGAACAGGGGCCATATTTTCATTTTGCTCTGGACCCCGCAAATTCTGCAGCAGGTCACGCACCTGACACTGTCCTTGGCATTCATTTCCCAAAGACGGAGCAAGTAAGGTGGCTTCTCTCAAAGCCCCCACAGTGTAGTTCTCGACTCAGACACGTGAACAAACAGTGCAGAAACTACAGTGAAGCCCTTCACATAGAGAGACTGTGTCACTTCTCATTGGAGCCCTTGTGCCTGCCTGGCCAGGGGCTTGGCCTTCGCTGGGAGCTCAATCCTTGTTCGTAAAGTAAAGGAGTGAGCAGGAGTCTGGCAGACATAGCGTATGCTCCCTAACAAGAAAAACCAACAACCACCACCACGACCCGGGGATGCACTCTGCTTCGATGCTTAAACTGACGTCTGGTCATGAGTTGCCTTCCACTCGCCCCAAAGGGAAGCCATCTTTGCAGATCGTCCTGTACCTCGTGGCATCGGCAATCCCACCACCAGCACCCCCCAGGCTCGGGGTCCATTTCTCAACGCCCTTTCCAGAGCTGAATGTGAGCCCGGCTCCTCACAGCCGTGTCAGCCCGTTTCTCCCCAACAGAAAGCGACTCCTGGTGCAGGGACCCCTCTGTCTTCCGTATAACCCAACGTACACTTTGAAAGCTCTCAGAAATGCCATTAATTATAATAATAGTGACACTTTGCACTTTTATAGCCTCTTTCATCACAAGATCTCTGAGTACTTAAAAAATATTATCTCATTAATCCTCACAACACCCTCGCGAGACAGCTGGCAGGTAAGCCTATCCCAGTTTATCAGGAGAGGGAATGAAGACAGAAAGATGGTGTTGAGAGTACGGGCCAGGCTCAGACAAAGAGATGGAAGCTCTCTGCCCCTTGTACCCAAGCCAGCGGGATGATAAACCCCATCGGTGGGCAAGTCACATGTGCATATTCTACAAAAGGCACCTGGACCTCATGGGTGAATGGCTGACATTTAATTGGTGTTTAGGAAATGACACCAAATCTTCCACATCTTTGAAAAGTCACCTTCTTGTTTTTCAGTAAATATTTTCTGAGCATCTGCTTGTCCCCGGTCCCCCTGGCGATTCAGACAAGGACAGTTTATCAATAATGCTGGTGAATCCTTCTTCTCCAATCTATCTGAGGGCTAATGAAGCTTCCAGCAAAGAGGAATGGGTATAATCATCCATGAATCCCAGGCCCCTTTCAACATCAGAAACACAAAACAACACCTGAGAAAAAATATTAATTATGTCTTTGACCGAGGAATCGGGACTCTTATCCTACTGAGCCGCCGCTGACATTCCTGACTGGAAGCCGAACAGAATTCGAAAGGTATCTGATCCAACCCTCTCATTATGCAGATGGCAAGGGAGACTCACAGAGAAGTGGGGAGCCCCCCCTGGGTCCTACAATGAGTCAGCGCTAATGGCCTTTGCTCTAGTTTTTTCAAAGCACTTGTCTTTCTCCACACAAACGTCTAAATAGTACGTTTGAGAGCTTTAGAGAAAGTTCTAGTAAACATCAGTTCTTTCATTTTTACTTCCAAAGAGAGCTGTGGGTGTTGGATGGGGGAGGGCTGGATGGGGTGAGTGGGAGGGAGCAGGGCATGGTGGGTAAGGGGAGGAGGCTTCATGTGAGGACAAGCCCTGCAGCGAGGGGCTGCAGCCTGGGACCCAGACAGGCAGGCAGGAGGGAGGCTCTGGATTGCAGAGAAGCAAGCCCATAAGTCTCTAATGCGTGCACGATAGATAATAGATACCTGTCTGATATAATTAATTGTATTTTTCCTAAATTTAACATCGCCCGAAGGAGAAAGTCATTTTGCTTGGTAAAACCCCTTCTGCCACACAGCAACTCCAAGCCGGCCAGATTTAATTGCTGTGATAAAAACCACAAGAAAGACCAGGTTCTCACTCAATCTATAACCACATCTACTGAAGAATAGCTTTAATCACCTTTGAAAGGGTGACCACAAGATAATTAAAGAGGAAGGGTGCTCGTTGGGAATTATCCAGAAATATCAAATCTCCGTTTATCACGGAGTCCGACTTGAAATGCCTTGGCATGGCTTTGCTCCCAAAACCCCCACTCTATTTTAAGCTATGCCCTTGGATTTCCATTATTTAGGGTGGAGAAAATAGGCCTGTTTCACAAGTGTGAGTTCTCTGATGAGTTGAGAGACAGAAGGGGACAATTGTCAGCTGAGAAGAACACAGGGCTTGGGGTGAGCCAAGCAGAGACTAGACTCCTCTTTCCTCGACTCCCTGCCTGTGTGACCCTGGCAGGTGACCTAACATCTGTGGGCCTTCTCCCAAAAGTAAGGGCCACCACGATAGTTATTCTGCAGGATTATTCTAGCCGGATGCTCAGTTCGTTTGAATCCCTTTCCTTCTGCAGAATGCCCACCCTTTTCTAGAAACCAAACAAAAATAAATCAAAGCCTAAAATAAATAGAGCAGGTTATTTGAGTAGCCTCAAAAAGTGGAGACGCAGGGAAGGAGGTTGGAGGCGATGACGTGACATTGGAGGGTAGCCTTCTTGGCTTGATTTATTCTCTCCTCTATTGATGCTCTTCCACAATGCCCAGGGCAAGGCTCTGAGGAGCAAGCTCAGAACCAGTGGAGTGACATTCCTAGAAGCCTGTCTGTACCCAGGGCGAGCGGGCTTTGTTCCAGGCCCGCATTCCCAGGCTTCTTGCTGTCTGGCCTCCTCTCTCTCAGGAGGTGGTCCTGGCAGTGAAATTCTCCCTGGCGGTCACCTCCCTGCTCGCCATTCCTGCTCAGTGTTCTTTTCTAAACTCTTAGGGACAGAAAGAAAAGCAGCCCCAGCCCCTGGCCCCTCGCCTCTCCTCACCTAGGTGTGCGGAGAGAGCAGGGAGACAACTTGCTCTCCTCCTCATCAGGGGGGTGGGATGGGTCTGGGGAAAGTACTAATCTGTGTATTCAGTCATTTCTCTATCCCTTGTCACCCATCACAGTCACCTGTTGGTTAAACTTGATCCAGCTTTGCCCAAATCACAGTTTCAGGCTTTTGAGCGTCACAGCCCTGGACGTATGACCTCTTCCTGTTTCTGCATCACACTTCTCGCCTCTCTCTGCCCTTGAGCGCCTACGTTCAGACATGGTACCTGACCTCTGCGTCCACCTTCCCCACCCCAGTATCTAGACATGAAGTCCAGCTGCTCCCCATTTCTACAGTGATCTGCTGAGGTCTCCCGTGACAAGCTGAATAATGCCCATCCAAAAGGTACCCACGTCCCAATCCCCAGAAACTGAGAATGTTACCTTATACACAAAAGGGAGTTGGCAGATTTGATCAAGAGTCTTAAGGTGGAGAGATAATTCTGGATTATCTGAGTGGACCCAAGTTCCTTATATGAGGGACACAAGAGGAATCCGAGTCAGACTGTAAAAGATGCAATCGCAGGAGCAAGAGGCTGGAGAGATGGGAGCTGGTGGCAGCTGAGGAGCGTAGGAGGCCTCTGGGAAGAGGAAAAGACAAGACGGATTCTTCCTGAAGGCTCCAGAAGGGACCTGTCCTGCAAACACCTTGACGTTGGACTCCTGACCCAGAACTGTGAGAGTGAAACGCCTATTGCTTTAAGCCCCAAAGTCTATGGCAATTTGTTATAGCAGCAACAGAACACCGATTCATCCCTAAAAGTTGAGAAGTCATACTGGGTGTGACATCCCAGGATATCTGGCTTTCTACAAACACCCCACCCACCCTCCATCTCCTCTCCCAATTTCCCCAAGGCTCAGTGGCAGGCATGAAATACTAGATCCCCGATACCTCATCTTCCCAACGTGACAAAGGTGGAGGGCATTGCAGGAAACACATCACAGTGGCTCTTGAAACTCTCCGCTCAAGGCCCCAAGGAGGCCATGATGCTGTGACTCCACGAGTCATATTTGCACCCAAGAAGCGTTGAAGGTGATGCCAGTTGGGTCAGTCCCTTTTCTCATAAAAGTGAAAGTTTTCCCAGAATGCTGCAGAGTTGTCTTAACTTCTGGTCTCCTATATGAGACCTGGATCCCATGAGCCTCACTCCCTGACTTATCTTCAAGGAGGGCTGAGAAATAATGGAACAGGATGATAGTCCTTTGCTTAGACCAAATACACATTGCCTTGGCACACCAGTACTGCAAACCAAACCAGGCTCCATTAACAAGAAGCAAAGGTGTTGAGTGGCCTCGGAACGGATGTGACAGTGCCCCTGTAATAGCCACTGTCCCCTCAGGGCACCCCCGCCCCACCGCCAGCTGCTAGCATCTGCGTTTCTTTGCCTGAGGGAGGACGAAGCAGAAAGTGCTGAGGCTTTAGCACTGATCTATGGGAGATGATGACAATGAATAGATCACCTGGCTTCCTTTCCTCCCCAGGTGAGAAAACTCTGTAGTGTTCTCTGCCCTGTTTCTCAGAGTTCTCTCATAGGGAATCATCTTCACAAGAAGTTATTTTATCTTCTTGTCAGGTGTTTCGAATTCCACTGTCCAATAAAAATATAAGATAAGACACTTGGATAATTTTTTAAGAAGTAAAAGGACACAGTGCAATTAATTTTAGCAATATAATTTCATCAACCAATATATCCAAAATGTTATCATTTCAACATATGATCAATATTAAAAAAATCAGTCATAGTTAATGAGATATTTACTATCTGGCTCTTTGCAGAAAAATTTGCTGACCCCTGGTCTAGTAATATATATGTAATTATATTTACTATAATTACATTATATGTTATATTAACATACTATGTACATTATTTTCTTCATCATTTAGATTCCATTCTGAACCAGAATCCCTACAAGTTTTTATTGTCAATATCTCCATGGTAGCTCCATAGTAGCTTCAATGTTTCTTCTCTGTAGTTTCTCCATTCTTGAGATCTCCTTTTGATTCATTGCTTGGTTAGCTGAAGTTGCAGTCAACATTGTTTTTGTTTTTTTTTTTTTTTCAAGAAAGTCATTTACATACTCTGTTACCTGAGATTCTACTATTTGATTGATAGTTCATGTATTCTTTGATTTTTGTTTGTTTGTTTGTTTGTTTGTATCCTTGAGAAAACTCAGGCTCAGCCCCTTCCTTCAAGTGCTCCGTCGAAATGTAAAATCTAGGAATGGAAGTCATGCTCCCTTCCCTCACAACTCTACACACCAGTGTTCTTACGAGCAGCGTCCACTCATCCTTTGGTCTGCCTGATTTTGACTCAGAATCTCATTTTTTCCCCAAGGTTTCCCAAGACTCCATTGCCTAGCTTCTTTCGTATTCCAGAATATATGCTGGTTCGTTTATACCTGAAACACAACTTACCTAGGAATAGGATCCACGACTCATACCTCACATCATTTAGAAGTCTACAGCCAATGTTCCCCGACGCATAGCTGGAGGAGGAGTCTAAAGCTTGATTTTTCTTCCTTGCAAGAGATTTGTGTTTTCTGCTCAGGCGTCTGAACAACCCCACTTACCTTTACTGGTCAGTAAATTACACAGGATATGCATTGGTGTCAAACGTTCTCTATCAACTTTTTGTTTAAACACAATGTGGCCTTTTAACATGAACCAGTTTCTTCTTTTCAGGAAAATTTTCCTGTGACTGTGTCAATGAACACTCGATGCGTTTGTTGATTTTGGTATTTTAGGGACACAGATCAATCTTATAACGTATCAACTTAGTCTACGCACTAGTATCTTTCCTCTAATCAATTTAATCTCTTTACCTTTCTCCTCTGCATTCATTTATCACTATCTAACAGCAGCAATTTAGTATTTCAACCTTATTATTCTATTCTGTGTTGTTTGTAATGTGTTGATTGATTTGGGCATGTTGTTATTTCAGTCTTCAAGTCTTTTTCTTAACTCTGTACCACTTTTCTTCCCGTCGTGTGATTGTATCGACTCATCCCCAGATTCCAGTCTTACTAAACTCATGGCCACGTTACATTCTTCTAGAGCACAGAGCAGTGGCTGGGGATTTTCTTCAGTTTCTGGCGTTATATCTTCTTCAGGATGAGGTTCTTCATCTGTGTTTTATACATTATCTTCTTTAATTATTTGACATGTAGCTTTTGATGTAGTGTATTTGCACAGCGGCAAACTATTTTTTCATCTAACTTTTATCCTAACAAAGACATCTCTATCCAGACCTTCTATTTTTTCTGATAGAGAATTTGATGTGAACTTTAGCATCAGCTCCCTCCTCTGAGATCCTGGGAAATGTCTGGTACCCGCTGGTCATTCTACCCTATAGGAGCTGCATTCCATTCTGAAAGCAAGCCTAGCCACCTCAGGTGGGGACACATTTTGTAATTCCAGAAAGAGCTCAAGAAACTGCAAAGTCAGCTCCAATTCTATCTCATACCTACCTTGGCTGATAGAGGCCACTAATATATAAGAACAACTCAGTAAATTTCCTTTGACTTTTCCCAAGGGTTCCTGTTCATCCTCTCAGCCTACCTATTTTAAAATTAAGAAAACAGGCTGTTAGCAAAAAATATTTGGGAGTTTGACGGACTTACTTTCTCATACCTGTGTTATATGGGATGGTTGGGATAACAAGCAGACAGTCGTTTCAGAATCGTATGTTTCTTTCTTTGCTTCCCACATTGCTGTGAATAGCATGCGATTGTGTTCCATTCATTGCTTTGTTGCAATTGTTTATTCTTGGCTGATGTTTATAAATTTTTATCCATTTTATTAGGTGTTACAGAAAGAAGATTCTGTGGTCCATCTTTATCTTACTGTATGTATTCAGAAGTTCCCTCCCTTTCTTAATCCCAAACTTAAGGAAATGGGAATCTTTTCCCTCCATGTATTTTCTTGCTGTCAGCAATAGTCAATCTTCAAACACCCCAATCCCAACCATTCTTCAACACTCAGATCTCAAGACACTTCTACGCAAAGCCCTCCTCATTCACTCTGCACGAACGATCTCTTTGCTCCCTTGAATTTGTTTCAGTATTGCTCTATTCGTACAAACTCACACTTTCTGCCTTGTACTAAATTTTCCTGTGTCCATGTTGGTCTCTCCCACTGCACTGTAATCTCCATGTTATTCATGCCTACGTCCTGTATAGATAGTGTAGAACCACAGAGAGTGTGTGTAAGGTAGAGAGAACAGCTCAGTTCATGTTTGTTAAATGACTTAAAATTGTGCTCAGCATAAAATGATTTGCCGCATGTCTATGTGCATGTACAGAAAGCATGAAGGAGTATGAAATAGAGGTCGAACAACTGGCTTAGAGTTCAGGACAAATCTCATTGTAATGACTGCCGTCAAAGCAGAGCAGTCTGCATGACAGTTAGTTTTCTAGCTGGACCGGAGAGCCTATTTGTTAATAGCATGATCTACATAATAACACAGGTGGTGACAATAATGTGGATTGATAGTAATATTTACATATTATTCCATAGTTATCAAAGTACCTTCATATTATTATTTCATCGGATCCTCGTAAACAACATGAGGAAGTCAGTCTTATGAGTCCAATAAATGAAGAAAGTGAGGGGTAGAGATGTCAAGTGTCTTCTCCCAAGTCATACAGCTACTTGGCAGCGGAGCCAGGACCAGTCTAAGTCTGCCTGTTTGTCCCACAACAGCTGATATGCTTCTCTAATCAATACCTACCCCCACTCACTGATAGCAGGCAGGGCTGCCCCACGGGCTGTGCAGGTTGTTGACCGTACCAGGCTTTCTGGATGAGGAGCCAAGTGTAGGGGAAAGTCCATCCCACACTCCTCTCATCAAGCTGTGTGTCCTGACACAAGACCACAGCAGTACCTCCTTCTAATTCACGTGAAGACTGGTAGGAGAGTCAAGGACAGGGATGGTGTTTGGCCAAGTTCTACTTCCCCAAAGACCTGCTCCGTATCTAGCACGCAGTAGGCATTCATACATTGTTTCTTGAATGAGCATGTTCTCACTTACAAAGCTTATGTTCATAAACCACTTTATCCAAGTCTCATAACAAATTTCAAAGCAGACAAAATTCTGAGAAACGTGAAAATTTTCAAATATCCTGTGACTCCTCTAGTGTTTGACCAGAACGGTCCATGTAGAGTCCAGGATCACGGCGAAGTCAAAAAATGAGGGTGGGCTCTTCGTGGCCCCAGAGGAAGGCCAAAAAAAATGGAACACTTTTTTCCTTTCTCCCGGTGCCGTATCTGATCCAGCCCCAGATACGTTCAATGTGTTCTACGATCCTTTAGGGTTAAATTTCCCAAATTTTTTCTGCCATCTGTGCGCTTGAAAACCAGGAAACGAATGGGCTAGTGTCTCCATGTAATTAGATGTGCATGACTTTTCCTAAAAATGCTGCAACTACGTGGATCCAGCCATTGGGACGCCCAAGTCGGTGAGAGACCCTGATGAGATGTGGTATGAGGGATATGGGACAGAGAGGAAGAATTTCGGAAACCAAGTTAGGGAGAAGACGTGGGGCTTCCTGGGGTGCTAGTGGGAAGGAGTGATTGAGAGAAGGGTTGGGAAAGCTTAGAAATGAAGGGTGGAGAGAAAGAAAGAGCAATAAAAGGTGGTGGCATTGGTGGGGAGAGGAGCATGTTGGGACAACCAGCCCTCCACAAACCCCGTGTCCCATGACGTGATGACCGTCACAACGGCAGCGGCTCCCAGTCACAGGAAAGTGCCAGGCACTTGTGCAAAGGGCTTTTCTTGCACAATCTCATTGAATATCCCTGCTTCCTATGGAGGAAGGCAGGAGCTGGGCCAGACCTGAACAGACACTGAGTGAAATCGGCAATAGCCCTATGAGCGTCCGAGCGAGAAGGCTCCGAGGAGACCATATGTGGACAGGGCCAGGAGAAGCAAGAGGCCTGGGCAGGCCAGCAGAACGAGGAAGGTAGACAGAGGGAGGGGACCGTCAGAGCAATGGCAGTGGCTCTGTCCTCGTGGTGGAATCCGCCAGGTCTCTGCAAGGGCCTTAGCAACGGCTCCAAGCCAGATGAGAAGCCACCTACGCAATTTGACAAGAAAAGTGACACAATTTTATCTATACTTTAATAAGATTGTTATATATGTAAATTATCCCCCCACCCAAAAAAAACTCACTGAAGAATTATTTTGACTGCTGTGATGCTAACAAACTAGCAGCAGGGGAGTGAGGGTGAGGGCAGGAATGAGAGGCCAATGAGAAGCTGTTTGTAAAGTACAAAGCATCCGCCGGCACGGCGTAGAGGGGGTGACCTTACAGGAGGTCGTTATTATAATTTCGCCCTTGTGCAGCCCCATGACAGGTGTGATAATACACTGAAGACTGAGACCCAGTCCCTGCCAGAGCCCCCAGGTGGTCCAGCATAGTTTTCCTTTGATAAGAGTTTGTTGAATGAATGATTGAGTCATCCCTCATGTAGTTCCAGGCCTGGTGGGGAGACCATCGGGGTGACCATCGAGATACTGTGAGGCAGGTATTATGGGATGGTTATGCCAAGTGTCCCGGAGGAGGGAGCAGCTGCCTATTTCTGGGGTAATGAGTGGGGGGTGAGCCCCAGCTTCCCAAAGGCACTGATGGCATCAAGGAGTTGTCCAGGCAGATGGGGAGACCGAGGGCACACAGAGTGTTGACAACTGCTCAGAGACAAGAAGCGTAGCATGTTCTTGAAAAAATTCTGTTCTTAGAACATAGTAGGGACTTAAATATTTATTGTGCGGTTGAATGATTGCTATAGGAACAACTGAATGCGAAGCTGGGAAGACAGCTTGGGGCACAGGTGGACTTTTTCTAGAAGCTCTGAGGAGGTTCTAAAGTGGCTGTTGATATGAATATGATGTGTCCTTTAAACAAGTCCCTGGAGGGCGAGAATTGCATGCTTGTCATCTCTGAATTCCAAATGCAGAGCTGGTGCCTTAACGTAGTACTTTTCTCTATTCAGCCCCAGCCTCTCCCTGAGTCCCAGCTCTTATATCCTGTCCACTCCTCCCCTTAGACGCTCGGTATCTAATACGCATAAGGCAAAACTCTCCATCTACTGTCACGGACACGCCCCTCTCCTGCACCAGTAGCCATCCTAGAACTTACAGGGATCTGCTTCCCTCCCTTCCTGGCACAGTCTTTCTCCCCTCCGCAGCCCCCTGCAGTGCTGGCAGTGGGCCGAGAAGCGAGGTGATGTGTGTACCTTCTCACTGGAGCATCTGTGCTATCTTTTGCCCTCCTGCAGTGACTAAGGAGGACGCCGGCTTCCAAAGGTGTAGCTACAAGGTGGAGACTCTGCATCCACCCACGCCGGGGAGGTACCATGAACTGAAATTAAACTTTCATCATAATAATGCATTGAGAGTTGGAGGGTTTATTTGTTACCACATCGTACCCTGTCTCACGCTGACTAATACACCTGTCTCTCCAATCTCAGCTGATAATACTGCCCGCTCGGGCCAAAAACCTATCATGCTTTTCCGTCTCTCACACCCCGACATGCTCCTTGCTAAGGCCTCTCAGAGCTGCTTCTAAAACGTCTCTGGAGTGGATGGCTTGGTGCCTTCTCCATCCCATCAGCTCTGTTCAGTCCACCAGCCTGGTAGAATGCAGCAGTTGCCTGAGCGATTCTAATTCCCTGCCTGTATCCTTCCCACAGAAGCAGAGACCTTTTTAAACGTTTATCATTTCTATTATTTTCTTGCTTACAAAGACAGATTGTCTTGAGAATAACTCTAAACTCCACAGGTGGCCTGTATGATGGCTACACGTGGTTTCTCCAATCTCACCTGTGACAATTAATTTCCACCTTGTCTAACTCTGCCCCAGTCACCCTCGCCACCTTAACACCCCCTCCTACCCCAGGGCCTTTGCACCAGCTGCTCCTGTTATCTGCAGTGCTCTTTCTCCAGGTCTTTCCACACTTGGCAACTTCCCAGCATCTCTTCTTAGATAATCTGCCACCTCCTCAAGGAGGCCTTCCCTGATATGCCTTTGTCAAACCAACCAGCGTCCTCTCCCCAGTAATGTTGTCTCTCATCACTGTTTTCTTATCTTTGCAAAACTTACCTCCAACCGAAACCACCTTTTTGTGTGTGTACTTGTTTTTTGGTCATTTGTTTCCACCAGAACGTCGTGTGCACCAGACCCCCAACACCTAAGAAAAGTCTTGGCACGAACTAATCTCCCAATGGATAGCCACCGAATGATTGAATAAACGGATGAGCCTACTTAGAGTAATTTTAGCCACTGATAGAATCACACGAGATTACAGCAGACAATATCAAAGACGATGACATCTTGGGCCTGGCACTGTGTTCTGCTTCCATTCCCTAACCCAAAAGGAAGAAGGAAAAGAAAGGGAAAGGAAAATGGAGAAAGAAAGGAAAAGGAAAGCGGGAGAGAGAAAGAGAGAGAATAAAATGCATTGTTCACTATCCTGCCCGGCAAATAATGAATTAGAGAGAGATCAGAACATCCAAGACCAAAACAGTCATTACCCGCCCTCCCCCGACCCCCTCCCAGAACACGCCGGCTGCCAGAAGCCGGCCCAGACAGTCCGGTCAGGAAACAAAAAGATGGAACAGAAAGGCTCCTTTGAGCAGCCCGGTTATTAAGAGCTCTAGATGGGGAGCGAGAGTATGTGCAGCTTAACTCAAACATTCGTGCTGAAATGTAAAAAACAATTATGACATTCAATTATTCCATTAAGTGAAATTAACCATTCTTCTTGTTCTTTGAAAAGACCAAAAGAAAGCACAGATCTGAATAATTAGGTCAGTGAAGAATTGTGAAGAAAAGATGTCTAGACTTTTATTTTCATTTGAAAGTAGGAGGAGGGTTTCGCATTTGGGCTATGCGTGTGTGTGTGTGTGTGTGTGTGTGTGTGTGTGTGTGTGTGTGTCCGCTTGCTCTAAGAACGCCTTTGAATTCCTGGGGTGGCCGAACCCGCAGCTCTGCCCTGGCAGGTAAGGCCAAGTCCGGATCAAGGAGTGGCATTCCCGCTTTGATGTTTACTGTCACGCTTCACTGCCTGACGATCTCTTTGGCTGCCTAAAAGTCTGTTGTCCTGGGCGACCAGGTAAACCTGGCCAGGAGGACAGATCCTGCTTCCCATCCTCCTGGCACCCTTTGCGGAGGAGAGAGGGAGAGGTGTGTGGGTGGAGATGTCTCCCATTGCTCTTTCAATTCCCAAGAGGGACTTTGGCCCTTGACGTTCATCCATGGAGGCTGCGTTTCTTGGTGGCAGATGCATAGGCTACTCACGTGCACATAGCCGCACGCTCACCTGCATGTAGATGATTCACCTACGATGCGAGAAGAAGCGAGGGCCGAGTGGGAAGTCAAGGGCACCTCCGAGCCCCCGGGCACGTGGTTTGCCCTCTGCAGCCCCCATGCTTGAAGCTACAGATGAGAATCATGAGAATATCCACCTGACCAGGTGGCTGTGGACAGTGAGGCAGCTGCCATAGCTCGACCTGCAACACAGCTGTGACCTCCCTGCACATCATAGCACCATTTCTCCAACAAACTATTACTTCCTTTTCCATATGTGAACCAGAAGCCTCCAAATATTAAGAATCAATGTCACCTGCGTTTTTTCTTTGTGTCGTATTATTTTCATCACCTGTCAAGAGGTCCTTTTCTCCAAGAATGCTTGGAACATCAAGCCTGCTTCTTTGTGATAAGTACATCTGCTTTTACTCTAAAAGTTCACCCCATGACAGGTTCAAAAGCAGATGACATTAAACTAAGCCCTGGACATTCCTTATAAGGATAGTTTATATCTTTAAAAATTTTTTTAATATGGTAAAATACACATAACATAAAACCTACCATCTTAACCATTTTTAGTGTCCAGTTCAGCGTTGTCCTTCAGCATTGTCCAGTGCGTACATTGTCATGCTGCCATCACCACTGTCCATCTCCAGAACCTTTTCATCTTGTGAAACAGAAAGTGTCCCTGTTAAATACTAACTCCCTCCTCCCCACCACAGCCCCTGGCAACCACTGTTCTATTTTCTGTCTCTATAAATTTGAATACTCCAGATACCTCATCCAAGCAGAATCATGCAATATCTGTCCTTTGCTGTCCAGTTTATTTCGCTTAATATGTCTTCAAGGTTCATGCAGGTTGTAGCATGTGTCAGAATTTCCTTCCTTTTCATGGTTGAGTAATATTCCGCTGTATGTCATGGACCACATCTTGTTTTTCCATTCGTCTCCATATGGACACCTAGGTTGCTTCCAACTTTTGGCTGTTGTGACTAATGCTGCTGTAAATATGGGTGTGCAAATATCCAAGTTTTTCAAGGGCCTTCCAGTCATTGCTTTCAATTATTTCAAGTATTAAAATAACTTTTAAAAGAGGAAAAAAATAAAAGCATCATTTTCTTCTCCTGGGAAGCAAATTTCTATTCAGTATATCGAGCTATTGTGGCATTGTATGAAATATGCGTCTTTTGCATTGAAATAGAACCTGGATAACAAATCTGGTAGTAACACTTACAAGTGTTGTAAGTGATCAGATAAACTGACTTCTCCAACGTTCGCTTTCTTTACAAGCAAAATGAAAGAAAAGACTTCTCCAACCCAGAAAGGTGGCCATGAGGACTGAATTGATGAGGACAAGCTCTAGGACTCAGCCTCTCTCAAGGCCGTATTCCTGGGGCCTCGCGTAATGCCTGGCCCGGGGAAAGCCCATACTAAAAACCACTCCCCTTGAATCGATGTGTAAGTGGATATGTAAAGTTCGTGTGACACAGCGTGGGGCACAGAGCAGGTACTCAGTAACGGGGTCACCGCCATCTTGGTTACCTGAATGCGTTGAACCGGGTTGATTACCATGGTCCACAGGCTGGGCACCTCACTTGACAAGGAAGACCGGGGAGCACTGTGGGAAAGGAACTCGGCCAAGGTCGCAAGCAGATTAGGACAGAGCCGGAGTTTAAACTCTGCCTCCTGAGCCCAGGTCTATGGTTTCGTTTCACCTATTTCTTATTCCAATTAAACAGGTCATCCATAGCTCGACCAAAGCCCACCACACAGGCTGCATTTGCCAGGAGTATAACTTCTAAACCTCCATCTCCTGAGTGTGCTGCACCCAAGTGCACATCTCAACCAAGAACCTTGTGTCAGCTTCCACTGGCTACCACAACAAACTGGAGGCCACCTGCATTCCGCAGACCATGACCCCATCCATGCCTCAGTCCAACCCTATGCTTCATCACCTCTCCTTCCTCTAGAATTATCTCTCTCCCCATCTCCCTCTATGAGGACCCTCGGGATTACACGTAGGGCCCACCCAGATAACCGGAATCATCTCCCTATCTCAAGGTCCTGTAACTCACATGCATAAAGTATGTTTCGCCATATAAGGGGACATTCACCGCTTTGGGAGGGTAGGAGCTGGATACCTTTGGGGCACCGTTAGTCTGCCTACCATAGACCTCCACACTTACTTCACACACTCACTCAGTCACACAAACTCATATGGACACCACACTCACTAACACACACATTGCACTCACCCTCACATACACACTCACATGCTCATGGCAGGGGCTAAGAAGCTAGAAGAGAGAGTGGACGGAGGGGGCGGGCAGCCACTGCGGAAAGAGTATGACAGTTCCCCAGAAAATCACACATAGAATTACCGTATGGTCCAGCAATCCCACTGTGAGGTACACACCCAGAAGAATTAGTATCCGGGATCCCACGGGTATCTATCCATACACCTATGTTCGTAGCATCATTGCTCAGGGTAGCCAAAAAGCAGCAAGAACCCACGTGTCTATGGACAGGTGAATGGATAAAAAGAGTGGTCTAACCAGACACTGGAATGTTATCCTTAAAAAGGAGGACATTTTGAAACATGCTACAACGTACATAAACCTTAAAAACACACGTGAAATAATGCAGACACAAAAGGACAAATACTACATGGTTCTACCTATATAGGTGTCCAGAATGGATAAATTCATAGAGACAGAAAGTCGAGCTGGAGGAGGAGAGGTGGCGAATTATTGTTTAATGATCACATTGATTCTGTTCAAGATGAAGCAAAAAAAGTTTTGGGGACGGATGGTGGTGATGAATCCACAGCAATGCGAATGTACTTAATGCCACTGAATGATACGCCTAAAGCATGGTGATTATGGTCAATATCATGAACTATATATTTTGCGACAATAAAATAAACATTAAAAAAAAAAATACAGGCAATGTTCGTTAACATAGAGTGGCCCTGCCAGCTAGTAAAGCAGAGACTAGTCATAGTGACGACTTTTCCTCCGTGAGACAGAGAAGACGGTACGGGGCAGCACAAGCGCCTTCTTCATGTGTGTGAGAACCAAGGTCAAGAGGAAGAGCAGGACCCTTCGCCCAATCCCAGCATCCTTCGTCCATCACCTTCCCGGGACAGATGACAAACTAAGACTGAGAGACATCGGAGTGGAGCCTCACACTTCCACCTGATGTGAACTTGGCCCCACAGTTCAAAGGCGCCGCGTGGCCTCCCTGATCCGCACGTTCTTCTTCGGACGACACCGTCCCTGTCCCACAGAGCGGTTGCTGCCTCGGACTCCCCTGTTTGCGGAGCCTCGCCCACGGCTCCCATCACACCCTGTTCTTATCTTCCCACTTCACTCAACACCACGAATTTCACACAGCCATTTCCTCATCGGGATCGTCTACAAAAGCCACAGTTTCCGAAGGTCGAGGACCCCGGGGTATTTGTGCAGTACAATCAGCCATACTCTTGGCACATAGTACATATCCACTCATGGTCTGTAAATGAATGAATGAATGAGTGAGTGAGAATGAACGAGTGCACTGTAGCCATAACAGCTCTCTCTGGGCAGGACGCGTGCCGGGCGCTTCATATGCATCTGGGCATTTCACGCCCATGGCCACTCCGTGAGAGGAGCCTTGTCGTTTCTGCCAATTTACAAACAAGAAAGGTGAGATTTAAAGTGAAACGGTTTGTCCACGCAGCCAGAGATGGAGGCGCATTTTGGACGGATGAAAGGGTACACAAGCGCCTGCTAAACGATCCTGCTTTCCTTTTCAGCCTCAGTTCCGAGGTTCAGAGACATCCTCACCCCCAACCACCTCAGTGCCATGTTGGGTTCCCACCAGAAACTGCCTTTGTTTTTATCCAATTCAAAATGACAGATCTCCATTACAGCCCCGGTCCTCCCACTTGCTGGGGCAAATCGACTCTCAGAGACTCAGTTTCCTCATTCGTCAAACTGACGCGATGAAGATTAGAAGACACCATGGAGTTGAAAACCTTAGTATGTGGGCAACCAGCAATAAATGGCCATGCCCACCATCAGGGTGGTGGCAGGGCTCTGGGGGACGCATGCATTGGCTGGCTGTGCTCACGAGCCTAATCAAGAAGGGACAGTTAAGCGGAGGGAACCACGATCAGGCAGGAGAACAGGTCCCAGATGGGTTTCCAGTGTGGGATGCCGGAGACGAGCATCCAATTTCAGGATGTGGAGTGGAACACGGCTGGTGAGCCAGGAGAGAAAGTCAGAGGGGTCATGTGTGAGCAAAATGACGCAGATTCCAGAGACAAGAGGTCATGCCCAAGACTGGGCTTTGACTTTTTCTTCCTTTTTCTTTCTTTCTTTCTTTTTTTTTTTTTTTTTTTTTTTTCTGAGCTCCAGCACACAAGTGCTTGGGTGGGCTGGTCCCACTTACAGGGGCCTGTGACAGGAAGGACAATTTTCCCCACAGCTGGAGATTCTAGGCATGCTGGAATTCAATCCCTAGTTGAATGGGTGGTCTGCTCCCCCACCCCTCCCCACCTCCCCCCACCCCATGTTGGAATATGTCTTTGCAGTTCTTAATCCAGCCAACACGGAGCATTTTCCTTGCTGCTTAAATTAGCACATGAGAAATAACTAGAGATAGAAATCACAGTTCACTTAACACTAATTATTTCCCTGGAAATGAAGATTAATATTGAACTTGTTACTTGCAGTGAGAAGAGTAAACACACACTGGCACACACCCTCCCAGGAACTGTGCAGATCTAATCCTTCCATTCCTCAGACCCAACTCACCCAGCGGCCCTGGCGGCCAAACATTTACACGCGAGTCGTTACTATGAAATCCAGGAATTCGGGGGATGTTCGAGGCTAGAGACTCACTGCAGAGGGAACAGGGCTTCCGGGGTAACTGGGAGCTTTCTGGGGCTCTGGTGTTCCCTAGAAACAACTTGGTCCTCCCCAACAGACGATGATGTCTGGGCTTGCCCGCTCCGTGTCCCCGGCAGCCATGCGAGAAGCTCTGGTTACAGGCATTCAGATGACAGGGTACTTACTTACTGAGTGACTGAGCAAGTGAATGGATGAGTGAGTGAATGAAAGAATGCGCGAAATCATGAACAATGAGTAATGAGTATAAATGAAGCAACACACCCAGGACCACAGGGCGAGCAGAAGCAGGGCCAAGAGCCAAAGGTCCCGGTATCCAAATCTCAGCCTGTAGCTCTGTGGGCAGCCAGCAACCCAGGCAGGCTTCACAGAGGAAGCAGCATTGAAAAATAGGCAGCGTTTTCAGGAAAGAAGGCTGCTCCAGCAGGAGAGTCAGTAGGAGGTAAGTTCTGAAAGCAGGGTCGCTGGAGGTGTGAAGGTGGAGGAGAGAGAGGTATGTGAGTGTGTGTGTGTGTGTGTGTGTGTGTGTGTGTGTGTGTGTGTACAAACATGTGAGTGTGAGTGTGTGCGTGTGTGTGTGTGTTTTTCCTCTGCCAGGAGCAAGAAGGATTGGGAGGGATAACAGCAGCCACGTTTGCGTGGTAAGCTCTGGGTTTTACAAGGCAGTTGAACCACTATTGTGGGGAATTCTCACAGCAGCTCTGCTCGGTGGGTATTTGCCCCATTGCCGATCAACGAACCTGACAGGCTGGGAGGTGGAGTGAATGGCCCAGGGCCACAGAGTTGGAGAGTCGTGGAGCAGGAATGCTACCTTCAGCCTCCCGAGTCCCATCCAAGAGCTCTCGCCACCCACCCCGGAGTCTTAGCGGGAGGAGAAGCGCTTCCAGCACCTGTCTGGGAAGAGAGTGGCCAGGCTGCCAGTGTCCCCTCACCCACAGGTCCCGTCAGGATCCAGGTGATCACAAGATTCAGCCCTCAGCTGCCTGACTGCTCACCTCACGGAAACAGCTCCAACTACTCCGTGGCCAGGGTCGGAAGATGGGAGCTGGACCCTGAGTCTTACACCATCAACTGCACGTTAATTATCTAAACCTCACAGTGGCCATGCCGTGCTCCCCAAACCTTAAATGTTTGTGTGGCCCGAAGTGGTTATGCCTAGCTGCCAAACCGTGGTGTCACTGGGACAGCAGGTGTGAGTCAAACCCAGGTGCAGACTAAAGAAGGTACAGCTGCCTCCCCCTGACCCCCCACCCCACCCAGCAAGGCCACCACAGGCCCCCGTGTACACCTGCTGGCCCCTCCCCGCCAGCCCATGACTCAGAGGCTGGTGTCCGGAGGTTACTGACCTGAGCAGGAACCCGTGAGCAAAGTCAAGGGAATAACAAAGCGGATACCCCGTCACCTCGATGTGGGCCCCGTGTGGGCATCTCCAGGGAATCTGGAGCCAGCTGGCTCGCGTCGTCCAGCTCAGACGTCACGCCACAGAGTTCGGAGCTGCGCAGACACAGGGCCCGGCAGGGCAACCGGGGCCGGTTCCTCAACCTGCCGGCCCCGGCCGTGGCATCGGGGGTCACCCCCCCGGCAGAGGCGTCGCGAGCACGGGAGAGGCGCGTGTGAGCGGCTGGCCAACCGCGTGTCCCCGGTAAGCCCATGCTCCCTGCTCCGGAGACTGTCTCGCTGGTCCCACAATGTCCCACGTCCTCGCAGGGGCCTCCCCTCGGTGGGAGTGAAAATGGCCTGAACCAAGTGCTTACGATTGGGAGAACTGGGTTCAGTGGGCCCCATCCTAAGGCTGGACGTCTGGAAGCTACTTTGGGCTACTTCGCACACTTTCCAGTCCACGCCTGTAGGATCCCATCTGATTCTCTCGTTGCCTCTGGGAATCGAAAGAGCAAATGTGAGTTCCTTCGTGTGACGTGGCCTGGGTGTGGGTTTCTTGAGAAGGGGATGGCGGCGAAGGTTGCATGGGCCCTGGGGAGAGCCGAGACCTGCTCTGACCCTCCCGCAGCTGCGAGAACCCTCTGCTGTCCTTATCAAGAAAGAAGGTGGCCTCTGCTTGCACACTCAATTGTTGGGGGCCTCGCTGTCTCTCGGGGAACCCCCTCATCCTTGGGCAGGTGGCCGTTGAAAAGCTGGCCCTTACTTGGGAAAGATGGAAGAAATGCTGAGACTGAACAGCGAGTGAATAAAAATGACCTGTTTAGATTGACATACATTAATATAAGTAGAACATATATACATAGCAGAGAGATTACAAGGATATCCTAAAATGGTAAGTTTTAATCAATGGATGGCAGGACGAGGGGGCGATCATAAGTCTTTTAATCTTCGTCATATTTTCCAAATTCTCCATAATGAATATCTATTGACTTTTATAATCAAGAAAAACTAAACATTAATCACAAGAAGCTATTTCTTCCATCGAGCGGATAAAGATGTATGTCTCTCTAAAACTCACATTGCTTGATTACCGGCCCCACGTGCTTATCAATAAAAGAAATCATGGATGGAGACAGAAACACTGTGAGCTACCTGTGCTCTTCGGGGCTGACCCACAGCATAATCAGCGTGTGACTTCAACACGTCGTGAGGGGGTGACTCTTCGCGATATAGAGAGATTCTTTACATCAGGAACTGCCCCAGGTACATGAGGCTGGCACCTGCAGTCAGTCACAGGGCAGCTAAAGGAGAGACCGAGGGCTCGATGGGACCAGCAGAGTATTACAGTGTATGGCTTTCATTCAGGGTCACTTCACCATTTACTGCTCTGATAGGGAGGTGACCTGGGCTCTGCTCTATCCTCTCCCCCACCCCACCCCCCGCCCACCTCACATCCTAGCGGTTACCTGGTTTTTTTTGGTTCTGCCTCCTTAATCAATATTAGCTTTCAGGGGAAGCTAAGACGTGATCTTATATTCCACAACGGCTCAGCTCCCCTGCTCTGCCTGCCTCCAAGGCTCGTCCAAGATCTCTTCATTGAAAGAGGTCACAGGCCCACGGTGGCCTCTGAGACCCAGCCACTGACCATTTACCAGTCTCGGTTAAACGCAGACTCTTTCTCAAAGCTGACAGTGGACTCAGCCCCTTTAGAAATTAGAGTTCTCACAATGGCCATCACTTCCTTGAAAATGATGTCATTTCTTTTTTAATCCTTTTTTTTTTTTTTTAATTTGCCATGCTGTTTTGTTTTTTTTTTTTGTTAAAGAATGAACGATAGCTCCTGGTCAAACTGGCGGCCCCTGGATTTGGGTCCGTATCTTAGCGATCTGTCCCACGGTCCATCAAAGAAACGGTGAGGCAGTAATGATGCTTTTATTAGTAACCTTTTACTCTTTGTCAAAATTAAAATGAAAATGCAACATTCATATGTAAATCCAGTTACCTTCTAGGTTCCTCTTATCCTTTATCCCTCTCACGAAATTACAGATTATTAAGAAATGTTTGAAGAGTGGGAGACAGGCTTCGGGGGGACGTGAGGGAGGCAGAGCGAGACAAAGAGGGTAGAGGCGGCAAGGTGCGCCGACCCTGACCTTCCCTTTCACGTTCAGAAGCATCTCCGTCTGTGGTTTCACTGCTCGTCCATTGTCTGAGACGTCCCAGGCCTGGCAGAGCCCAGCGCGAAGATGCCTCTTGGCTCGAGGCTCACCAGCACCCCGAAGCGTGGGGAGGGGCAGCCGAACGGCAGGCTGGGGCAGGAGCATTTGCGCACCAACGTTTCTCCTTGATCGCGAACCATTTACAGCAAGAGATGCCCGCGCACACGGATGGGCAAAGGCCTCGCTTTAAAATTATGCAGCCAAATTTGAAATGTGAGGATTTAAAAAGAAAAACACCCAAAAGGGGGGAAAGTCTCTGGACTGCTCCTACATATCCTCTGCAGGTATGAACTGGGAGGGGCCCGTTCACACTAAGGACCAGCCCAGCACCACGGGAACCCTGAAGGATGGAGACTTATTCTCCCCAGGGCTGTCTGGGAAGGTTTCAGAGAGGAGTTGAATTTTTTAGCAGGATCGTGGCCGACAGACCCTTAAAGTGGCCCCTACGGTGCCCACCTGCTGCCGTTCACACCCCGTACGACCCCTCCCCTGGGACCACCGCTTGCTTCCAGGTCAGAGAAGACGGCGGAGCTGATGGGACGTGTGGCCGTGAGCAGGGGCGAGATGACTGTCCCGCACGCCTCTAGCTCCCTTCTAGCTGGGGTGTCTCCCCTCGCGTGCAGGTTGTGGGGGGTGGGGGGGGCAAGCAGCCAGGTCGGGGGGACCCACATGCAAAGATCCGCGGGCAGCCTCTAGAAATTAAAGATAAAGAGTCAGCAGACACCCCAAGCTCCCAGCCCCACGACCGCGAGGAGCTCAGTGTTGCCATGCACATGTTGCCGTGAGCGAGAAGCAGCCCCTTCCCGTCAAGCCTCTCGCTGCCACCAGCCCCGACCCGCACTGTGACAGATGCCTCGAGAGACTCTCAGCTGAGGACGCAGCTAACGCGCCAGCCTCCCGGCCCTCAGAGACGACGTGGTCATCCGCAGACGGTGGGTGCTTCTGAGCCGCCATGTCTGCCTGTCATTGTTGTGTGTGGGGCAACAGGAAACCAGTACGGGGGTGTGAGAGGAGTCAGAATTTGCAAATCATAGGAAGCGGAGGAAATTCCAGGCAGAGGGAATATCATATGCGAAGGCACAGGAACGAGAAAGCATGTATTTTGCTCCAAGAAAGGTACAACATTTAGACATCCCTAAAGTAAGAATGTGGGTGGCAGGCGGGAGTAAGAGGGGAATTCCAAGAGAAGAGTTAAAAGATATTAACCCCAAGGCCAGCGTTTCTTTAAGGTGGCCTCACACCTAGTCCACCCAGGGAACTTTGTGTCGATTCGAATCTCCGATGCCACCCACAGAGATTCTTCTTCATCGTGTGAGTCTGAGGCGGCCTGTCCACACGGCAGGACTGGGGACCACTTCTGCACCAAACGACAGCCCACGAAAGGTCTGTCAGTACACGAGTGACGTAAAGCGTTTGTTTTCGGCAGGATTAACCCAGAAGCGGCCTGGAGGACAGTCTGGTGGGGGAAGAAGGGCTGGCGATCTCCGGGAGATGGCTGCACGACACCTGTCTGGCCGAGGGTGTGGTCAGCAGCTGGAGAGGACCGCGACCTGTGGCCACGTGCACGGGAAAGGCAGGACTGGGCCTGGCACAGGCAAAGGAGGAGGAGGAGGAGGAGGAGGAGAGAGAGAGAGAAGGGAGGGAGGAGGGGGCGGAGCTTCGTTGGGGGCGGGGGAGGTAAGGAGCTCCGCTTTCACCCGCTGAGTTCCCCCCACCTCGTATGCTCTTCCATCCTCGATGACCCCCCATCCTGCTCACTGGGCCTCTGGAGCTTTGCGTGTTGACCTTGGCTCTCCCTGTACTGCAACGGCCGATTGCCCAGACTCCGAATTTCCAGAACGTGCAATATTCTCCACATGGAGGCCATTCACAGACGATACTGCTAAACCCGATAATCCCTACTAGTGGGACGGTGGCTGTTTTGCCACTTCAGACCCGTAATTGCCACCGCGTTCCCCTCCAAGGGTGCCAGAGCCAGCGCAGCCTCCAGGAACCCACATGGGTCAAGTCTGACGCTCCCCCACACCCCCCTCGAGCCTCTGGACTGAAAGGCGGACAACTGGACGCCACCTCTGGAGACTGATGGCTTTGCAGCGCTGGGAGCTGAGGATCGCGTGCCACAGAGCCCAGCGCTTGGGGCTGAACGAGACGGGGACACCCTCGTTGGACGGAGCACTCCACCTTTTCTCTGCGTGAGAATCTTCACAGGCCACAGAGCTTAGAGTCTCTGGGGGTGGCGGTGGCTGTAGGAGGTGAACCTGACACCTTCCCGCCCCCTCACGCCATCTCAGACCCTTGAAAACCGCCCGTCTTGCGAGGGCTGTCTTCCAGAGTGGGTGTCGTGGAACCCTGTTTCTTTGGGGTATAAACGAAGCTCAGACTCTCACAAAGGAGATCCGGTGACGGGCAGGAACGTGCAGGGAGCACTCGCCCCGTGTTAGGCGCCACTAATTTACGCATTAACTCACGCGACCTCGCTCACGAGCGTCGTCCTTCTCCGCACACGGGGAAACCGAGGCACAGAGGCGGAGCCGCTGCCCACCAGTCGGTCCGCGAGCGAGCCAGGATGCAGACGCGGGCAGCCCGGATGGAGAGTCTGAGCCCTCGCCCCGCACGTCGCCAGCCTTGCGGTGGTCGGATGAGCCAGAACGACCCTGGGTGTACGAAACAGAGACACTCCTGTCTCTGTGGCACAGGCTCCCACGTGCTCATTAGCCATTCAGCCTTCTGCGTGTGTGACGTTTCCGTTCAAATATTTTGCACGTTTTTGTTTTTTTTTTATTAGGTCATTGGCCTTCTCCCCGTTGATTTGTAGGGGGGCTTTCTACATGCCGGTAACCAGTCCTTCGCAGGTATGACAAGTGTCACAAATGCTCCTTCCCAGTCAGCGCTTGTCCGTTCATTTCCTTGATGAGCAGAAATGTTTCAGTTAGGGGAAGCCCAACTCATTACTGTTTTCTTTTACATTTTTTAGCCTTTGCTGCATCCTGTTAAAAACATATTGATTGCCCTGGCCCAAGGTCACAAAAACACTCCTCGGTGTTTTCTTTATAGATCTACCTTTGACATTTCCAGCTAGGATCCACCTTCGATTATTGTTTTTATAGTTAGTATAGGCGAGCATCGAGATGCATTATTTTTCCATGGATAGCCATCTGTTTCAGCAGCAAGTGAAGAGCGAAGTCAAGCTGTCACAAGGTAAGAACCTGCCACAAGCTGGGACAGAGGCCTGGAGCCCAGGGAGCATGGCCCTGCTGACACCTGGACCTCCAGGTCGCAGCCCCCAGAACCGGAAGATGATGAATGTCTGTCGTGTCAGCCACTGGGTTTGCGGGACTTCGCCACTGCAGAGGGAGCAAATCGTGCAGCCGCAGAAGCATTTTTTTTTTGTTAGTGTATCTTCGGTAACAGACTCTAGACGATGTCTCTTGTTCCAAGGAATAACTCGTTTATTTACATTTTTTTTTCCACAGGGGGAATGACATCTAGTGTGGCGGGAGCAGCTGCATTTGCATAAATGAAGAACTATAAAAATGATAATGCTCCCCCCCCCACCCCGACCTGTCTCCGGCGTGAGCGATGGATGTTTCGGTGAACTTTCTGGTTTTGTCTCCAAAGTCTAGAAGGTAAATTTGTGGCTCATATTTCGAGAGTGAGGCAACCGAAGCTCCCATCAGATAGCAGTCACCTGAGTGAGCGTGGCTCTCGCTCCACACCTGGATGGCCAAACATCTCTCTCCTCGGTGCCCTAGGACGAACCCAGCTGCCGAGATGGGCCTCATCCAGGTGGGAAGGAGGGAAGACAGAGGGCCAGCATCATGGGCATCCGGCTGGACTCTCTACCTGATCCTGGCACGAGGCATGGGTTGGGTAAAACCACGTGAGAATTCCAACTCTGATGGTCACTCACTGTCACCAGTGACTCCAGACAGGCCACCAGGCCTCACTGAGCCCTCACTTCTTTCCTTACAAAACATCACAACTCCTACACCACAGGGCCAGCGAGGCCAGGGACAAGAGCGACCCTCCAGGCTGGAAGCCTCTTCTTCGGTGAGATCCCCGCGAGTCTCTCCTCTCCCTGCCCTCCAGCATCCCCTCTGCTCCTTGGCTGTCACCGACAGCCTCTGTGGCACAAGGGTGGCCCGGAGCTGGGTTTGGAAAATGAAAGGCCATTTCACAATCTCTTCCAAAATGGGTTCAACAGCATGATCTCTCATTACCCATTGACGGAAATGGGAAATGCAGAATAATGTGCAATAACTAGTTTCAGCCAATTCTGATTTGCGATCTATCTCCTTTTTAACTGAGATAATAACAGGGGAGCGCGCATTCACGAAGCTGTGTAAAGAAGGCGCAGATTAGCGCCGCGTCAGATGACTTCAGAAGCAAAGCTTCTATTACACTTGCTGCCAGAAACTCACTTTATCTTCCCTCTGATGCATCTCAGATTTTTATCTACCCTTTTATATTTTTTTTGTCCTTAATTTTAAATCTATTTTATTATTATTTTTTCCTATGTAAGCACCGAGGGGGTTGTTTGCTACTCATTCTTTTAGAAGCAATTATCCACCAGAGAGGCGTTCACTTCATTTGGGTTGCGTTTTATGTCCAGACCATGATAAAAAATGCACAAAATTGACTTTGCCTGAGCAGCCCAGACACAGAGAAATCCTTCCCTGTGAATTCCGATGCGGGGGCCTGTTGACCCAGCCCCTTTGGAGGACCAGGTGAGTGACGATTGCTGATACCACCTTCTCTCCTGCAGCCTTAAGATCATTTCCTTGCTGCCTAACAGGGCAAGTAAAAATTTTCATTTAATTGCCCATTCATTCAGACCTTTTAGACCCCAAGCTGTCCGTCCGCAACTTTGAAAAGAGATATTTTTGCTTAGTCTTAAAAAGGAGGCCTCTTACTTAGATAGTTGTAAAATCTTCTTCCTTCAAGGTCTTTTTTAATTTTTTTTTTTCATAGATGCTTAGGGTGGGGGTGGGAAAAGGGCGACTTGACATCCCCACTCTATAAAATCCATTGCAATCACAAAGTTCCGTAGGATGTCTCAGATATGTTAAAAAGCTCTGTGAATGTTGCATTCTACGCATACCACATCTGTGTTTCATTTTAATATACTGATGATGCTTTAAGTTAATTATCATCAGTAACAACAACAACAACAAAACTTTCCTATCTGTCTTGTAGTTATTAAACAAGAGACAACTGAATTGATTTTACTCAGTCTTACAAAAGAGAATTTACTGAACTAAAGAGAATTTACATCAAATCGTGCATTGGTGCTGGCATCCAAGCCCCTTCTCTTTTCTCTGCTTCAATCTCACAGTATTTAAAATCCCCGGCCACGTGGATATGTGGATAGAAACATTCTCGGCTTTTTTTGGTTCCATGAGCTCTCTCTAGGCACCGGCCAGGGGGAGGGAACCAAGCACACCCAAAGGGTGGCAGGGCACAGCCTGCAGGTGACTCTTGCTGACAATGACTCTAGCTTCTTGCCGAATGACTAAGTTGCTTGTGTCTGTTCCCCTGATCCACTAGCCAAAATATTTACTGCTTTAGGAAAATATTTGTCAGTGAACTTTTTTTCACTAAGAAAGTAGCTGATGGTGTGCCTCGTTTTTCCATTAATGCTGTGATTCCTTCCTGGGGGCACTCTCTACGCCCAGCCCCGGGATGGCACCTGTAATGAGGCTCTTGTCCTGGGCACATTTTGACATGAAAGAACACGGAGCTTTACTCTGTTGGTAGCTCAGAGCATTCAGGCTTAGAAGAAAATATCTTCTAAGTAGATGAGCTCCGTGAGCTGTATTTATAATTTGTGGGAACAATTCCTTACTCATTTCATGAATGAGTTTTACCTTTTGTCCTGGAGACTTTGCATTTTCCCTCCTTGAAGAAAAATAATCATGCAACCCCAAGTTAACAAACCCACATCTTCTGCCCAAGGAGGCAGCTGGCATTGGTGGAGGGGTGAGCTTTCAAAAGCACCTCCCATTTCATCTCAAACAGAAATGTGAGTATCCAGGCCCCTACAGTTCACTAAAGCAGTGTCTATGCCCACCCCTCAGCCACCTCTTGGAGGGGTGACAGCTCGTGAAGGAGTCTTAGCTGCCAGAGACTGCAGGGTGAACAGGCAGAACCGCCCTCGGGACCCCACCTGCCAGGCTGGGGCCCGCCCCTCGACCTCTCACCTCACAGGGCCCCACTCCCAGTGTGCCCCCACTTGTTTTGTCTCCTCCTGCAGAAACCCTTCATTCTCCACTGAATCTAGAAACATCCATCTGTCAGGCCCGCCCGGAATGGGGAGGGGCATCTGTATCCCCTTCTGCCTTAAATCATCTCCAATTACCTCCCACCAATAGAGTGTGACATACTGAGGGCAGGTCTGTGTTTATGTGCAGTGTATGTGTGTGTGGTGTGTGTGTGTGGTGTGTGCGTGAGTGCATGTGTGTGTGGTTAGTGTGTGCATGGTCTGTGTATGTGTATGTGTTGAGTGTGTGTGCATGGGTGGGGGCTGTGGTTTCTGTGTGTGAATGTGTGCTATACGTGTATGGTCTCTGTGTGTATGTGCATGTGTAATGTGTGTGCATGGTCTGTGTGTGCAAGTGTAGTATGTGTGTGGTCTCTGTATGTGTGCATATGTGTGGTGTGTGTGTGGCCTATGTGTGTGCAGGTGTGAACTGTGAATGTGCATGGTCTGTACATTTATGTGCATGTGTGAAGGTGTGAGTTGTGTGTACGTGATCTGTGTGTATGTGCATGCATGGTGTGTGCATAGTCTGTGTGTATGTACATGTGTGGGTTGTAAGTGTGTGCACGGTCTCGTGTATGCGTGCATGTGTGTGTGGTCTGTGTGTGTGTGCAAGTGTGGAGTGTGCGTGCGTGCGTGCCTGCTCTCTGTGTGTGTGCAGGTGTGGGGTGTGCGTGCGTGTGTGCATGCTTTCTGTGTGTGCGCTGGCGTGGGTGTGCATGCATGTGTGTGGTCTCTGTGTGTGTGCAGGTGGAGGTGTATGTGCGTGCGTCTACACTCTCTGTGTGTGCACAGGTGTGGGGTATGCATGCATGTGTGTGGTCTCTGTGTGTGTGCAGGTGTGGGTGTGCGTGCGTGCGTGCACACTCTGTGTGTGTGAGTGCAGGCATGCTAGGCATAGTCCGAGTCTGGCTAACACCCATAGAATGGACAGAATGGGGAAGAGCACGTGGCGGACCTCAGCCATCACCCTGGACCGACCCTGAGCACTGGCTTTTCACCGGTATTTGCCTAGTTTCTATGTAAAGTGTCGTGCTGTTATGTGTGCATGTGACTGAATTCCGAAATCTTTTCTGAATAAGGTCCACTCCTGACCTAAGTCCCTCAAGGCACCATCAGGGGGCTCATGGGGGTGAAGTGTTCGTCAGTGTTGATTGGTTGTCCGTATTGATAGATAGATATATTTTATTACTTTGCTTCTTCTGGAGATGCAAGGCCAGGAAGAAATGGTCTAACTGACCTGTCTCAGGTCACCCTTGCCCCTCAATTGAGGCAAGAGGAGACACTTAACCGTTGGACCCTCTGACCATGTACACAGCAGTGTCTTTCCCCGAAAGAAGCTGGGGTGCTGGTGCCAAAGGTGACAATTAATGCGAGGCATGCGCCCCAGACGGGAGGGTGAGGCAGAGTTTCGAGGCCTGGGCCTGTCACGGGCGTCCGATCTGCAGTTGAAAGTCACATTCTCCCCTCTCCCCACAAACTTCTCATCAAAACCAAGACAGTCCCTAGCTGACGAAGACTGCAGGTGAGCAGATGCTGCTTCCTTAAATCAGGACATTTGTCAAAGAGCTTTGACAGACCCTTGTCGATGAAGACAAAAAAATGCAAAACATGTGGCCGAACTGTATTCGGGGGAGAAACAGTGACAACACATGTGTTCTTCTTTCCACCCAACGTTCCGCCCTTGAAGTGAAATATTCTCTCCTCATTGTGCAGAATTTATGAGGTTCCCCAATGTTTAATCTTCTGCTTAAACTTTGATCTTGAACGACACTTCCGTCAAGCAACGGAGCCGCATCAGAAAGAATGCAAACTAAAGGCATGAAACATTAGATTCTTAGTGCGATGGGGAAATTTTGCTATCAGATGGACCTGGTTTCTGAATCGGGGTTACATGATTTACGCAATTAATCTAAGCCTCGATTTCCATATCTGTTAAGTGGGAGTAAATAACAGTACCTCTTTACCTGGGGTATTGTGACGATTCAAAGCCATCATTTATCATCCGGCTCCACCTATTAAGTGGTACTTAATAAACTGGCATTTGTCAAGTGGATGCTATCTCTGTATTGGGAGCTTTATATAACATATTTCTGTGCCTTAAAACGATTTCGCAAGGTTGTTTAATCCCCATTTCGCAGAGGAGCAAACTGAGGTTTCGAGACATGATGTCACCTCCTGAAGTTTCTAAAACTAGGAAGCTCTTTCAGACACTGCCGGCTGCCCAAGCACTTAGAAATTACATCAGCTACTGCGAGCTTTGCAAGTGTGCATCTCCAACAGGCCCTGGAGGGCCAGAGGTGTGGCTTCCCTGCACCCAGGTGGGACCCAGAGCTGGTGGAGTCCCTAGCTGGTCACCAGACATGCCACAAAACTGTTATGGTCACTCTCAACGCGTGCGTCAAGACGTTTTAAGGGTTGGAAGGCACCAAGTCAAGAAGCAGAGAAAATACCAAAAGGTGAATTATTTAGACGTTCCCGTTCATTTGAGTCATCAGAAACCTCCGTTCACCATTGGCTTCTCAGAGACTGTCTCATCTGGGCCACCTAAGTCTCATCTGCTTTTCAAAGAAGCCCACGTCCCTGCCGATGCCTGCTCACCGGGGGAGCCGTCCCCCTCGGAGATTAGATTTCTTAGACCCAGACTCGGGAAATGAAGGCGAGACCAAGAGCGGGAAGAAGGTTCTGCAGGGTGGAGAAGGTGAAAGAATTTCAATATCACCGTCTCGTTTCTTAGTCGGGCAGGATGAAAAGTCCTCATTATTAAATCACAAAGCAATTAAAAAATTAAAAATTTCATAAGAGCCTCCATAAAAGAAATGCAAGTGTTTAATGATGGATTAGAAAGTGCAAGTAGTGAGGAGAGAAAAAGTAAAAGCCCGCGGCCTCCGGGGTTCCCTCTCAGGCGGCCGCGACAGCGGCTTCTGTGAGCTCCCTCACGCCAGCCGCGAGAACTAATAAATTCCGGGCTCCCCTGCCTAGAAGCCAAGGCCGATTAATATCTGCCTACCTTGTTACCTAATTCATTATGGAATAGCAGTTAATTTGATTTGATATTATTTTAATAAAATTCTGTAATATATTAGATTGTTTCAGGCTATCAAAATAATTTTCCAATTATTACGGTTACTCAAGCAAGTCTTTTTTTTTCCCCCTTCATGAGCGGCAGTTGGTCTGACTCAGAATATATTAGCTCCTACAGCTCTATCCTGGCCGGGGAGCTGGGGGCCCACGCATGGTTACCCAGACAGCTGCCGCGAACGGGCGCCCACAGTTCATGGCAAAGGGCCACGGCCGTGGACCGACGTGTCCACGTGACGCTCTGACCCCGGGGCTGGCGGCTTTTCAAACACTGTTAAATGTTAAGGTAACATCGAAGTAAATTTATACTTAGAAAATAACTTTTGACACCAGCGAGTGGAGGATTGGCAATGGCTTGGGAACGGGGTGATCGATAACACCTGATGGCCAGTTCGTGCTTTAAAAGTTCAAGTTCAATTCTCGCTCTGTTGGCACCTGACCTTCCTGAACCACCAGCTCGTTGTGCGCCAGACGGGAAGGGCTGACCCGATTCGCAGCGTGGCCTGAGGCATCGGGCCATCGCTTTTGCAAAAGCGGTGAGCGCCCACAGGTAATGGGCACAAGAACTCAGTCTCCTCTCCTCCCTGTCATTCTGCTTGGGAGGTGAGGATGGGGAGGATCGAAACCTCAGGAGGGAATTTGGGGGTGCAGGAAGCCTGGTTTGGGTTCCTGATGTGTGCAGCTCCTGAGGTGTGGCAGTGTCTGTACCCGACTGGAGACTCAGGCTTCTTAACTTTGTCCCTCGGCCCCTGATCGGGCTTCCCGAGGATGCTGAGACAGTCGATGTGCTCAGTCGCTCATTCATTCATCCAGCAAATGTTTACAGCGCTCTGAGGACGCGCCTTGTGCTACATGCGGCGAGCGAGGCAGGCCAAGTCCCCAACTGCATGGAGCTTGCTGGACACCAACACAGGGCCTGCAGCCAGCACCGTGGCTGGCACATAGTAGGTCCCAGCTGATAGTAGGACCCAGCTGATAACAGCGGTACCAGGTATCAACCAAATAATAACACGAGCAAATTACAAATAAAACAATTCAACGAGTATGCACTCAGAATCTACGAACAAAAGACAGAGTGGGACATGAGGGCTGAAAACAAGGGGACAACGTCTGTCCTGGGCTAGAGTCGGCAGAGGTGGCCAAGTGGAGAGGGAGGGACAGTGCTCCAGGCTGAGCACACAGCACAAAGGAGGCCCTGAGGGAAGCCTGGCAGAAGGATGCGGGGGACAGAGAGAAGGCCACCGTCAGGGAGTAGAAGGGGGTGGCACCAGGCCCGTGGGCACCTTAAGGTCAAAGGGCTCGACCCCACGAGCCCCCAGAAGCATTGCGGTTTCAAACTTGGGAACAGTGTGCTCAGGTCTATGTAGGTAAAAGCTTGTTCTGTCTGGTGTGGACAGTGAGCTGGCAACAGGCAGGGGCATGTGTGGATGACCACAAAGAGGCCGTGACAGGTGCCCGGGGAGGAGGTGACGTCAGCCTGGCACCGCGGGGACATCAAGGTCAGACTCTGCCAGTCCCTAGATCATTCACGCCCGTGTGTCCGTGTGGCAGGAGGCAGGGGACGCGCTGAGCAAGATTCTTCAAGCACAAGGCCGCTCGGCACTGTGGCCGTGCCCAGCCATCCTCCGCTTCACCCGAGGACCCCGGACATCCAAAGCCCCCTTGGCTCGTGGTGCATGCCATAGTGCCCACTGTCCTCGCCAGGGCCCTGTCAGCTTGCAGCCGCCCAGCCCCCAGGCTAAGCAGGTGCTGCCCCTCCCAACCCAGAGCCCACCTGCGGTCACTTCTTCCGTCCTGCTAGGGCAAGCACGAGAGAAACTCCCCCCTCTTCTTCCAAGGAGGAGGAGCCAGCAGTCTGCGCTTTGGGGCTCGGGGCTGCCCCTCCAGTGGCCTGCGGCCCACCTGCTTCACCTGCCCTCCGTTCAAACCCTCTGGCGGGAAGATGGTTCCAGGTGACAGTAAAGGGACTGCAGTGGCAGGGGCTGCCCCCCCCCCCCAGTGGCTGTGAATAGCTTGTGTTTCTAAAAGGCCACTTGCCCTAGAGGGCCAGCATCTGAGTCGACCGCTGTAAGAGCTCACCGCTTCTGAGAAGTTCCGGTGTCCACGCCCAGACTTTGAGACCCGGAAGCTCCGATGTCGCCTTCCCAAGTCTTGTCCAAGTGGGACTAAAGGTTAATGCTTCTTTATTGCACGATCAGCTCAAATAGATGGCAGAGCCTTGAAACCACTGCAAGATGCTTATAAAGCCTTTGTGTGGACAACTTTTCCACGTGGCGGTAAAACTGGGAGGCTTTATCACTCTTTTATAACTTTCCACATAATTTTTGTGAAACCAAAGAGCCAGCATCAAAGACGACGGGCCGAAATTGTTCCCGTGACCCAAACCGAGAGGCAAAACCCAGACCCGGAGATGCGAGGGCGCGCATCTGGTTCACGGCCTGGCCGGGGGACTTGGCCGGAGAACAGAGCCCGGGCGCAGGCGGATGCGGGAGGAGGCTCGAGTGTGGTCGTCACAGCCATAAGGACGGAGGCGATGAAATATGCGCCCCGTATCCTCGCTCATCACACACCAGTGGACCAGGAGGAAAGCAAAAGCGAAGCAGAGCGATCGGCGCTGGGGGCTGGCCAGCAGGCTGAAGCCCCCGGCTGGACAGTCTGCGCCCCCTGCCACACCCTGCACAACGGTCAGAAGAAAGAGTCCAAAGCCTGAACTGTTGGTCCATGAAGGATCCAAACTCGCACTTGGCCTCTCATCAGCTGTATGATGGTGGGAGAGTCATTTCCCCCTTTGCAGCCTCAGTGACAGCGTAAGGAGGATGCTAACAACATCGCCATGCAGCGTGGACATACACGTTAGGAAAACTATGTGCGAAAAGTCAACACCACGAACGTGCTGTTATTACTAGCAACACGGGATGAGGGGAAGTAACCGGGTTGATAGCTAACAGCATGGGTTAGGAGGTCAGATAGACGTGAACTGAGTTTCAGCTCTGTCACCAAATGGTAAGTCTAGAACAATCCGTGTCACTGTCCCTGGCCTCGGATCTCATCTGTGAAGTTGCGGGGGCAGGGGGTACAGTGTACCTACCTGGCAGACGCGACCTGTGCTCAGCGCCTCGCACACCACCAGCCACGTGAGTGTGGCGAGCAGAGCTGCCCGGAGCAGAGTGTCTTTGTCTTCACCCGGGAATAAGGTGACTGCACACGCGTCACGCCCCCTCAGCCCCCCGGCACCGCCCGCCCACATGCAGGTGGCACCACCCCAGGCCTAGAAGGGTCTTCCTTGTCTAGCACCCCGCTGCACGTCGGATCATCGCGTTTGTAGCAGGGCTTAAGGAACATGGCGAAGGTCACGTAAACGGCAGAGATGGGACGTGACCTTTTTTCTCCTGATCATCAGTCAAGTGTTTTTCGTCTTGTGTGTGTGTGTGTGTGTGTGTGCGCGCGCGCGCGCGCTTTGTTCTGCTTCGGTTGGAGGGAGGTGCATGTGTGTGCGTACGCGCGTGTGCACGTGTGCATACATGTGTGTGTGTTGTGCAGAAGTACTTTGTCCTTTAGATCAAGTCCGTCCCCACCCCGGCTTTGCAACGTGGCTGCAGTTGTTTCCGGGTGGCCCCCAGCCTCCCGAGGCGACCTGAAGTACTGTCAACACAAAGTCGCCTGTAATTCACCGTCCTAGGTAGCGAAGAGCGACCTCGTCCTCGCCGTTCTGGGTTTGTTGAGCGGAGTCCTGCTCTGGACACACGTACGCATGCCACGCGGAAGCTGGGGGTGGCGTCAGCCACGGAGCGGGGGGCAGACGCCCTCGGCTCCCCGTCCACCCACCGTAGAGACAGGGGTGCTGTTTCGGGAAGGCGTGTCTCAAGGAGGGGGAGCCTCCGCTGGCCCCTTGCCCACCTCCCGAAGGTCTGCCCCACGGTGCTGCCCCCTCCCTGCCCCCGGCCGGTCCCTGCTGGGACGTGGGAAGACCCATCCTGTGTCCCACACCTGGACAACAAAGGACGTGGCAAGAGGCCGGAGGAGCAGCCACCGCGTCGCCCCACAAGGAGCAAGACCAGGAACACCTGGACTGCCCCAGGGTCTGTCCAGCCATGCCGGGCGGGGCCCTCGCTGCCGTCACCAGCGCCCAGACCACCCGGAGAGCCACATCTGTCCAGGGCAGCTGGCCTAGCCCCCCTGATCCAGTCTGCTGTGCATTATGGGGAACTCGCTGCCAGCACCTCCAAACCCCACAGCTGGTGAGCACCAGGCCACTCTCTGAGCCGATTTCTGCTACCCAGGCCCCCCGCCCCCCCCCCACACTCGTGTGCTGCAGACAGACACTGGGCGGCCGCCTCTGCCTCCCCGAGCTCCCCTCTTCCGGGGAGCGGGGCGGACCTCCGCGGCCCACTGCAGACCCCAGACCCCGGCTGGAGCCTGGCCCGCCTCCCTACAGACCTTGTCGTCTTCCAGAAACTTCCCTCTTCCTCCAGCTTCTCCTCCCAGACGTGCCCTGGAAGGAAGCGGGGGCGCCTCCACTCTCTCTGCAGAAATGTCTGCATGCTCGCCCTGCCTGGGCGTCTCACTCCCCCCTCCTCCCCTTAGTCGGAGCAGAGCCCCTTCTGAAGGGACAGCATGACGCCTCGGCTTGCTCTGGCTGTGACACCCAGCTGTGCTGGTTTCCAGCTGTGTGACCCGGGGAAAGTCGCTGTCCTCTCTGTGCCTCAGTTTCCCCCTCGGTGAAGTGGGAGAACACGGCCGCTCTGAGGGTGTGGGGAAGGTGAATAGTAAGACGAACAACTCGTCACGTGCACCCAGTCGGTTTCTCTTCGAGGGCAGCCCGACACCAACACGCTTCCAGCATCTCCATCCAGCGGCTCTACGAGGGGAAATGGGCGGCCCACGACGAAGGGTCGCTCGGAATTATAAAGAGTTCACAGATGCAGCGAGTTTAACTGAAGTTCCTGGGCCGAGACAGTCTGGCCTTGGAGCCCAGCGGGGCCTCGTCCTGCTGCCTGACCTTGGGTGGCTTTCTCAGTCCTTTCGTGACTCGGTTTCCTCATCGATAAATGGGGAAGATAATAGTATCTACCTCACGTGGTTGTGGGTCAAGTTCAAAGGCATTCATCCACGCAAAGCACTGAGAACAGTGCCCCGCATACAGAATGACTCCATAAATGTTAGCTGTAATTATTATTAATAATATTATCACTGCAGAAAGAGCACTCAGCAGGGAGTCTGGGGGACACAGGAGCCTCGTCCTTGATGCAGCTCGTCCTGCAGTGCTGAGAACATGGGTTTGGGGGTCAGATAGGGTAGGTCCCAGGCCCAGTCCAGCCCATGCCAGCTGCGTCCCCCTTGGGCCCCTGAACTGTAGTGTCCCTCCTCTGTCCAATGAGGCCACACACACGCCAGGATCCAGGCCGGCTCCTCCATAACATGCCCGAACCTGCTTGCAGAGTGCAAAGCTCCACGGAGAGAGGGGTCAGTGTCTCACAGCCGAGAAGAGCTGGAGCCACCAGGTAGGGCCACAGGGCTCCTTGGTCGGTCAGGGGCCTCTCTACCCTCCGGCCAGGGGCTTTGCGACCTCAGGTGGCCCTTTCTTTCTGCTGGTCAGTCTGGAAAAGGAGAGGCCCTCCTGGTTCCCAAGGAGCATGAGGTCTGGGCCTGGGCAGCTGGGCAGAGCTGCCCTGCCCTCTCTCGACCCTGGGCCCAGAGACCACAAGCATCCTTGCTCCCTGGAAGGGCCTAGGCTGTCATCAGTGTTCACAAAGACCCAGGAGCATCAGAGGGCAGCACCTTGAAAAAGCCCGTCTCCTTGTTTTTATCAGCATCGTCAAGAAGGAATGCCGAAAAAAAATATAAAGCCGTACCCTGAAGGGGGAGAACTACTTCTCACATTACCCAAGAATAATTATTACAATTCTCGGCGTTTAAAATACTTGGGAGATCAAAGCCAGAGGAGAAGGCCAAGATTACATTATCTGGACGGGTTTTTAATAATAGCATCTTCGGCGATGTGGGCGCCAAGGACGATGGCAGAATTGGGGGGAAGAATCGCCCACAGTTACCCGGAAGCCAAGCTTCAGAGCATCCTGTGTCAGCCACCAAAGTACCACGGGCCCCCGAATGAGTCATTTTCTGCTCAGAGCCTCAATGTCCACATGGGCGGGGGATGGAGGGCCTCCAGTATCCCTTCTCGCTGTATCCATGAGTGACACATGTGTCCTAAGGGGTGAGACACCTAAGATAAGGCATCACGGACATGATGACAGGTAGAGGAGGCTCAGGGTCTGCGGGGTCCAAGGGGAGCGCCGCCCACCCAAAGCGTCCAGAGGACCTGTCAGACGAGGACAGGCTTGAGCCGAGTGCTGAAGACCAGCAAGTCTTCCTGGAAAACACGGAAGCCCGGGGGGATCAAGGCAGAAGGCCAAGGACGGCAAATCACGGCACGTCCACTGACCCACACCTGACACAGGTGCATCGCGGGCTGCCCGTGCCCCGAAGCCCCCACCTGGATGCACACAGGGCTAGGCAGGCTCAGCATCAGGGTGGGCTGCACCACAGACTAAGAACGTGCCACCCCCCCACCACCACCACCCACTCCCCTGCCTCTCCCAGAATCTTCACAGGACGTCGCCTCTCGTGGGGGCCGGCTCATGCTGAACTCAGGGAAGGTGAGAGGAGGTCCCACCCTAGTCTTTAAAAGCATCTGTGTTTCACTCTGGCTGTTTCGTAAGCTTCCGGTCCCCCAGCCTCTGGCTCCGCCCCCCGGCACCGTCTTAGTCAGCGGGGGCTGCTGTAACAGAGTACATCGGCCGGTGGCTCAAACGACAGATACCTACTTCTCACGGTCCTGGAGGCTGCAAAGTCTGAGATCAAGGTGACCGTAGCTCTGGAGTCTGGCAAGAGATCTCTCTCTGGTTTGGAGCCAGGGGCTTATTGTGTCCTCACCTGGCTGGGGGTGAGCCATGGAGAGAGAGAAACGTCCGGTCTCTTCTTATTAAGACACTAATCCCATCAGGAGGGCCCCACTCAAACGATCTCATCTGATCCTAACCTCCTCCCAAAGACCCCATCACGCTGGGGAGCAGGGTTTCAACACGTGAACTTTTCAAGGGAACAAACAGCTTCCATCGGACGCACCACCTCGGTGACTTCCTTCCCCCCACCTGGACCCCCTTCACGTTTTGCCTCACGGGAAAGACTCATCCTTCGCGTGGGACGTGCCACCCAGGCAAGTCACAGTGCCCTCTAAGAGCTCCTCATCGGAGGAGATTCAGCACGATGGGTCTCACGGAAAAGCAGTGTTTCAATCGGCAGACCAGACGCGGCACACAGATAGTGTTTAAAAATGTTGAGATGCCAATCATTAAAAACCAGGTTCCGCAGATCCGACGCCGCAAGAGCTGCCCAGATGTGCTCCCTAAGTCAGCAGGAGCGAAACAGTAGCCACCCCGCTTCAGACAGGACGCGTCCTCTTCAACTCGGCAGAGTGCCCCCCGCACCCCACGCTGGTCAGATTTATCCCACCTGTCCGGGTCCTGCAGATGTTGTGTTTGTAGCCTCTGGAACCACAGACTTCAAAGACACCATTAATCAACGTCTGTCTGTTTTGTATGGAAGTCGTTTGTGGCACATGTCACAGTGTGAGTGTACTACAGGAAAACACCCCAGAAATCCCTGTATCACATTTCCCACTACAGAGAAGGAAATGCAGTAGCAGGGAGGCACGGGGCCTCGGCCCGCTCCCCACGTTCACTCTGCATCTAATTGACTCGCACAGCAACTCCGCAAAGCAGGCGCCGGGCTCTGCTTCTAAAGAGCCAGAGCACAGCTTTGAGAAGCTGGAAGGCGTGCTCGAGGTCACCGGCCAGTGAGAGTCAGAGCCAGGGGTTCTGACTCTACGTCCAGCGCCTTTCCCACCACACCGCGAGGACCGCCTCCCAAAGGTCCGATGTCACCCACTGTCAACAGCAGAGTGGTCGGCGGATGTGCAATGATTTTCATCTGTTCCACAAGCATTTCTCTGAAACCCAAACGCTTAAAGTATAGTATGTAAGAAAAGTTTCTCTTACACACACACACACACACACACGCACGCACACACGCGCGCACGCACACAGTCTCTAGCTTGTTTGCTAGATCACACGTGAACACGTGGGCATCACCAGCCCTAGCCACCCGGAGACAGCCCAGCAAACATCAGCCCCCAACCGCCAAAGGGACTTTTGTTTCTTATTAAGCCAATCTGGTCTAGATCAGAGATAAGGCGGGATAATGTCTTCAGATGAAAAAGCAAAATCTTTGAACAGAATCTTCCGATCGACAGTCGTCAGGGCCAGGGCCCTAGGGGTCTGAGACTGTGACATGTGCAGACATTCTGTCACAGCGGGGAGAAGAGAAAATAAGGGGGAGGGGGATTATGATCCTTTGTGATTGCCTCGGGTCTCAAGAACACCTCTTCTCTCTAGAACAATCCTAGAATGAGAGAATCATTCGTTCAGCTCTTGGCGACGTCCAGGGAGTGCGAGATAACAAAGGCACCCTTCCGACAGGACCTCCTGGTCTCGTGCAACAGAAAGGCACGGCAATGACAGATGACGGAAGATTCTTAAGGGTGCTAGGATAACGGTCCCCTGAAATGTGTCCCCCCCAGTCCTGTGCCTCCCATATGCCTGCGCCGTGCCGGGTCTCCTCAGCGCTCAGCCTCCGCCGTCCCTTGTCCCCCGTGCGCCTCCAGGCTCTCCCATCTGCCCGATTCCTTCTGCTCCTCCAGACCTCGATCAATTGTCTGCTCCTCCCAAAAGCCTTCCGCGAGGGAAGCGTTTATCATAGCAGCTTGTTCATGTCTTCAGGCCTTTTATCACGCATTTTTTCACTTGTGTATATCTTCCCCACTAGACGAGAATTTCCTGAGGTCAGAAACAAGGTCTGATTTTACATTCCAGGGGTGTTTGAGAGCAGCGATAGTCCCAGAATCTTGGAACGGAGAAGGACTCACCTAGCCCAAGACCACATGAAGTACCTGAACCCCCTCTGCAGGTCCTGAGCGGCAGCTGCCCATCCTCTGCTTGGTTGTCTCCCATGATGGGGAGCTCCTGTCCTTTAAAGGCAGCCAACCCCATCCTTGGATGACCCTGATTGTTAAAAAAAAAAAAAGTCTTTCTCACATGGAGCCAAAATTTACTTTGCTGTAGCTTCTGCTTCCCGGTCCACGTTCTGTCTTTTGGGGCCTCCCAAAATTCACTGCTCCTCCCCCACTCTATGACACTCTGGATATTTGAAGACAATGGTCTGGTTCCTCCCGAGCTTTGTCCAGGGTGACGTCTCAGGTCTTGTAACTCCTCCTCATATAACTTCTTTTGGAATTCTTGGACCCCCTTGGCCGCCTTTCCCTGGTCTTGCTTAGGGTTTCTTAAAATGTTCCAGTCACCATTTTAATGGTAAGGACCTTTCTCCAGGGCAGAATGGCCTGCCGGAAAGCCGGGGAGGGTGGCACTTCCACATGGCAGAAACCCGTTGCATGAGAGGTAGGTGTGCTGGTCGCCATCTTTCCACCACAATTTTTGCATCCATAAAGTGAGGATGATGTGAATTGTGCCCACTTTACGGGGTTGTCCTGAGGGTTAGATGAAATCATCGTTTGTGAAAAACACCGTAAAGGCTCTGTGTGAACCACAGGCAGTGATGACAGTTTCTAATTCCACCTGTGTCACAGGCTCTCTTACTCTGATTTTAAATTCCTTTCTTGAGGCCAATTTTTTTAAAATGTCTCCTTAATAATTGGGTAAGAATTCAGATAAGAGAAAGGAAACAAGTGGATAAATTTAGACCAAAAAAAAAAAAAAAAAAGGATTGTTTAACTCTGGATTACAATCATCAAATTGTCAAACAAAACCCGTGTCGTAGGTTCTGACAGATCCCACGTTAATTTTTAAGGTCATTGTTGAAAACAACAACTTTCTAATGAGGTTAAAAACATGTAATAACTCTCCAGGCAATTAAATGAATATCATTTGCTTTACCTCACCCTGAATTTGTCATTTTCAACATTTCTTTTAAAGGGTAGAGTAGCTCTTTTGGATTCAATGATATTTTCCCCCAATGGCAAGGTGTCTCAAAAGTTACAGGACCATAGAATCCCTATACCGGTGAGAACGAAAGATACCATCTGGTCCGAATTTTTCATTTCAAGATGGAGCATTTCTGGTGCAGAGAATTAGAGGGAGTCACCCCTGGCCACACAGTTAGTGACAGAGCTGGGAACTCTTCTGATCTGAAAAGGCAGCAACCTGGCTAAGCCCAGGGAATTCTGAGCAAGGCACCCAGCCCTTGAATACCCCGTGGTCTTCACCTGTGAATCCAAAGAAACAGAAAGCCAAAATGATCTCAAAAAAAGAAGAACAAACTTGAAGGACTCACACTTCCTGCTTTCGAAACTTATTACAATGTTACAGCAATGAAGATGTAGAGTATCAGCAGAAGGATAGCTATACTGATCAATGGAATAGAATGAGGGTCCTGGAATAAGCCCTCACATGTATGGTCAATTGATTTTTTACTAGGGTGCCAGGACAATTAAACCAGATGCCCACATACAAAAAAAAGTGAAGTTGTGCCCCTCCCTTACACATATGCAAACATATCCTCCAAATGGATCAAACACCTAAATCCGAGGACTAATATTGCAAAGCTCTTAGAAGAAAATGTGGAAGGAAATCTTCATAAGCTAGGTTAAGCAACTCTTTCTCAGCTAGGACAACAAAAGCACAAATAACAAAAGAAAAAAATAGATAAACTAGACTTCGTCTAAATTTAAAGCTTTTACGCATCACAAGATAGTATTAAGAAAATTACAAGATAACCACAGAATGGGAAACAATATTTACAAGTCATACATCTGATAAGAGATTTATGTCTAGGTATACAATACACTCTTACAACTCCATAATAAAAAACCCAATTTAAAAACGGGAAAGGTCTGAATAGACATTTTTCCAAAGAAAATATACGAACGGCCAGTAAGGGTATGAAAAGGTGTTCAATATCATCAGTCATCAGAGAAATGCAAATCGACTCCACTTCACACCCACTCCCACCGAAATGAAGTCAAGAGGATGGACAGCAACCAGCGTTGATGAGAATGCGGAGTTTCTACCACTGGTGTGAATGACAA
>CM053509.1:3200454-3212559 GCA_028627145.1 Eidolon dupreanum | reverse complement strand
TCTCTAACAGCTTGGGGAGGATTTTCGTCGTCATCACATCGAGTCTCCCAACATGAACACAGCATGGCTCTTCCTTGACTTAAAGCTTCTCTGATTTCTTCCATCAGTATCTTGTAATTCTCAGCATTCAATTCTGTATAAGTTTTACTAGATTTATACCCAAGTATTTGAGGGAGTGTTTATAAATGTTAGTGTAGTTTTTGATCGCCACATGGTCATTGCTAGTACATAGAAACACAACTGATTTTTTATGTTTCTCTTGTATCCTATGACCTCACTACGCTCACATACTTGTTCTAGGAGTTTGTTGTAGATTCTCTAGGATTGTCCACGTAAAACGGGCATGTCACCTGCATGTCAACTTATTTTGAGGATCGCCTTCTATTTACAGCATGTGTTCCTGATTTTCTTTTTATAATGATGGGCTAACGTTTCCCCTTTAAACAAATTTGTGTATAAGAAGTGAACAAATGTACATAAACATATGAAATAAATAGTAGAAAGGGAAGTGCGCGGATAGGGCAAAAACTCGTAACCTGTGGTGCAGCTTGAGAAAGCCTACATCGCTGCGTGTACTGCTCACGCTAACCCCGCCAGGCAGGCAGCCGTGATGAAGCCACTCAGCTAAAGTCACACAGGAAATAAGAGTCAGAGCGGAGATGCGAACCCGGGTCCACCGGGCCCCACGGCCCCTCGGCTTCCACTGCACCCCCCACGGCTGTGGAAGGAAGATGCATGTGTACCATGTGACGGTGTAGAGAAGACTAGGAAGGAGGACAAGGAAGGAGCAGAGAGGAAGAGCAGGTGTTACTGCTGGTACTCCTTGTTGTTTGCCTTTCTCTTCATGGCACCAGCTCATTGCTCTTTAAAAACTCAGAAATTGGCCCGTGAGGTCAGCCGCAGCCCAGAGGGTCCTCGCAGGTGTGTCTGGCACACCAATACCCTCCTGACCTCCTCTCTCCATCCGCCTCAACCGACCTAATAAAAATCTCTCCCTCCAAACAAGATGTTTCATGACATCACTCCCCTGCGGGAAGGTGACCTGCCATTCGGTGAAAGAGGAGCCTTCGTTTTCACGGTCTGCCCCGGCCGCTGTGTGTTTAGACGGGGCAGGACGATCGATGCCAAGGAGAGGATGCCGACCTCACTCGGCGGAGTGGACGGAAGGATGGCGCTGCCCCGGCTGTTTTTATAAATCACGTCCAAGGCCTATCGATCTCTCCGTCTGCACGGGGGGCTCTGACCCCTGGGCAGAGCCTGTCAGGCCCCTTAACCCTTTCCGATGTCCCTGACCCCGGCAGGAGCCCTCTGCTCCTCTCCCGCATGGGACAGCAGCTCACGGAGACTTGCCTGGTGCCCTTCCGAGGGCCCGGCGCCTGGCCGAACCGGATCACCACGTGCCACTTTCAAGGCTTGTGGGAAATAAGGCGTCCTTTGCTCTGACACACGCGAGCACACTCGCACGCTCATTCACAAACGCACACCGGCACGCACACGCCGCCTCACGCACGCGTACAGAGATCCATGTAAACCTGGCACTAAGGTAAAACAGAGCGAAGCCCATGTGCAGGTAGCTACCTCTGCGCAGCAAGACAGGAGGGCCATTCCGTGCCTCGCCCACTGAATTCATTCCCTCCAGTCACACCGCTGGGGGAGAGGGGTGAGCGGTGAGTCCTGGAGTTTGCCCTGGGCCACCCCACATTGCACGGACGCCTCCAATCTGGGCCCTTGGCCCCCCCGCCCCGCCCAGAGACTTCCCCCCACACATTCGATGGTTTTCGGCCGAAACGCTACCACACACAGGTGCACATGGAAGCCGCTCGTGGGATGTCCCAAGTTGTTATTCAAAATAATCATTTAAAAGGGGATTTGGATTTTTTATACCTCAGAGCCGAGGCCGCCCCTGGAGCTGCCTAGCTTTCTCAAATTGGGAATTCCCTGCCCCGTGCCTCACACGTCTCTGTCCCAGCCACCCTGGGTGGCTCTTTGTCACCAGAGAGGATGGTGCGGGATGGTGTGGCATCCCGTGGAGGAATGGGGTCCAGCCAGCAGCTGGGAGCCCACGTGGGCTGGGGTGGAGGTGAGCCATCAGAAGTGCGGGTGCTGGGCGGTTTGTGCCACAGCGAGGGGGCTCCATGGCCCTCGGTGACGGCAGGTCTCAGGTGGCCCCTGAGAGGGCATCTGCTGGCCGTGCCATGGTTCAGTGGACATGTCTCGGGCCTTGGGGCCCGGGCCCTCCTGGGCAAGAGGAAGCAGGAGGTGGGCAGCCGGGTGGTGGGGGACCTTGCTCTGCCCTCGTGCTAACGCTGAGGATGCCTCATCCTAATCCATGTCACAACCAGCCCCATCGTTTTATGGAACTAACCCCAAATCTTCGAACGGACAGGAAGGTCTCCCCAGGGCACCGCAAGACCATGTAGCCTCCCACTTAAAACCCTCAGCCTCCCTTCCCTGAAAAGATGACCCAGACCTCCTCCCAGGTTCCAAACCCTTTCACCCTGTCCCTGGGGGCTCCTCCCCCGCAGACACCCCCTCCCACGGCCAGGCACCCCACTACGGATGCCAGGTCTCTTGGGGTACCCAGCCTGGTGCCCTCCATACCTCTCTCTCTCTCTTATTCGTTCCCATTTCTGCATCACCTTCGCGACTTCCGGTGGAGAAACCGAGGCTGAGAGAGACCGAGTTGCTTGCCCAGGTCACACGCTCATGAAGGACCGAACCCGAGAGCCGCCATTTTTCCCCACAGGAGAAGGGTGGGAGGGTTGTGCCTTGACACAGAGTCGCCGCCCTGTAGCCGTGCTGGGGCAGAAGCGTCACCCCACAGTTCCAGGCAGCCCAGGCTGAACCCCAGCGACCCCCTGTTCACACTGAGCGACCCTCGGTGGGTCCCTGAGCCTCTCTGGGCTCTTACTCTGTAAAGTGGAGCCAGAAGCACAGCCTGGAATGCCCGGATGACTGTGAGGGACAGCTGTCATTCCCGGGCTTTCGTTAACTGTGTCATGAACATCTATCTCAGCGGTATTCCCATGAGACAGATCCCAGACCTTGGGAAGGTAAGAGGGTGGCGGGGAGAGGCCTTGATCTGAGCCACCCCAAATTTCAGGGATAATGGAGACTTCCTTAACTCTCCCCCCTCCTTCCCCCCAACCACCCCCCACCCCTGTAGGATTAGAAAAAGCACGTGATCGCATGCTGGGAGCCAGGAGCTCTGGGCACACGTGGGCTGGGAGGACAGGGACAGACGAGGCTGGGAGGGAGCTGGGAACCGGCGACACCAGGCTTTTTGCTCACGCCTTGCTGTGTGCCTGGGCGAGTTCCTAACCCTCTCTGAACCTCAGCTCCAAATCTGGCATTGGGCCAGCCTGTCGGATCTTTCCGAGTGTTAGAAGTCTGTGAGGTGTCACCAACGCCCTCCAACTCTGCGCCACGAGACATGATCGCCCCCCACCCCGGAGGGTGTCATTGCTCACATTTTCAATGCAAGAAAACTGAAGTTCCCCGAACCACTTTGTCCCTAAGGTTGCAGAAGCGGGCGGGGGTGAGGGGGAGGCAGAGGCAGAATGGGCTCCATCTGCCTCCAGGCGGGGCCTGCCCTCCTCCCTCCGTGCAGGCGCCGGTCCGAACCGGCTGCTGGGCCCCCCACGCCTCCCCTGCCGGAGGGAGGGCCGCCAGGCACAGCCAGTGTGTCCTCCATGGCGGCCCTGCCCCGACCGCACGAGGAGATGGCCGGGCCTGCCAGCCTGTTTCTCATTTAGAGCAAGCCCCGGCTGCAGCCCAGACATTCCAGAGGGGACATGAGACACCAATCCCGCCCAGGGCCTGGGAAACGAGCTGCAGGCAGCCCCGTGGCCAGGGAGCGTCATGGCGTTACCTTCCCATCCACGCCTCGGACGTTGCTTCACCCTCGGCAGAGTCCAGTCCACTGGTTTGGGGCCTCGACCCTGACGTTCAAGGGCCCCCGTGGCCGGGAATGAACGTGAGTCCGGGGAGAGCAGGCCGACGACTCCGAGCTCCCTCACTCTCCTGGGTCAAGACCCTCAGACCTGTGCTCGGGCCGCTCCCCGCCCGGGAGGCAGCCTCCCGTCCCGCGGGGCGTCGGGACCTTCCTGGCAGACGAGGCGTTGGAATGACCGCTACTTACCTGCCAGCCGCTGGCCGGCCGCAGTGAGAACCCCTCCCCCTCCCGGAAGGTGCAGGTGGAATCACTCAGCTGTCCCTAGAAGAACCCTCCCCTCACGCCCACCTGAGTGGGTTAATTACAGATCGCCGCTAAGTACATAAGCAGCACTCCTGAATACCGCCAAAATGACAACTCGCCATCAACATGCCGCGGCCGCCCGTGCCGCCTGCCAGCCAGGCTCCGGGGCGCGGGGTTCTGTTCACCCCGGCCACCCCCTGCCCAGCACCCAGGCCCACCAGTCATGGTAAACTCCCCCTCCCGTCAAGGCCGCCTCGTCGGTCCCCAAAGGGAGGGCTTGGACTTTGTTTCCCTTATCTTTTTTTTTTCTTCTAATTTATAATAAACCCTTGCTAATGGGACCAGGGGCTTTAAACAATGGTTCTCCCAGTGCAGGGGTTCTTTAAAAAATATGTCAATAGAATTTTCTTATGATCCAGCAATTCCGCCTCCGGGTCTACACATCACAGACATGGAAAGCAGACCCAGCTCAGCACCATCACCACCGCCAGAAGGTGGAGGCCGCCCCGTGCCCATCGACGGAGGATGGGAGGACAAGACGCGGTGCATCCACACACGGCATGTTGTTCCGCCTTAAAAAGGAAGGACATCCCGATACCTGCTACAAGGAGCTTGAGGACACGACTCCAAGTGAAAAAGCCAGTCACAAAAAGATGAAGAGTTTAGGAAGATGAGACAGTTCTGCGGGTGGATGGTGGTGACGGGCGCACGACACTGTGAGTGTGCCTAATGCCGCTGAACTGTGTCCTTAAAAACGGTTAACGTGGTAAACTTTGTGTTACATCCATTTTACCACAATAAAAAAAAAATGATTTAAAAAAACACAGCTGCCCAGGTGCCCTGACTGTCACCTCGGGCCGACAGCACCACGGGTCAGACTGATGCTGAGGGCATGGCATCTCCGCAGGCCTGGGCGTCCTCCTCTGCAGGAGCCGGGCCAGGCGGGCCCAGCTCGGAGCTCACGTGACCCTCACATGACCCGCAGGGATGGCGAGGGAAGTGGCTGGCCCCGGGGCACGTCCCCACCACCTAGAAGCAGAGCGAGACCCAGGACGGGCCTTGCCCTCACAGCACAGGTGCTCGCTCCGTGGGACAGAAAGCACCCTCAGGAAGAAGGGACATCGCTCCTCTCCTGGACACCAAGCCTGGGAAAGACCTGAGTGCTTTTTATAAAGTCTGGAATGACTTCCTAACCTCCTCTCCTCTAAACCACACACAGGCTGGGATGGGGGCGCAGGAGCAGGCCAGGTCAGGAGCCATGGGTCATGCCCCTCCCAGCCAGGCCCCCATAGGAAGGGAGAGAGGGTGACAGAGAGGGAGGGAGGGAGGAAGAGAGAGAGAGAGGAAGGAAGGAAGGAAGGAAGGAAGGAAGGAAGGAAGGAAGGAAGGAAGGAAGAAAGAAAGAAAGAAAGAAAGAAAGAAAGAAAGAAAGAAAGAAAGAAAGAAAGAAAGAAAGAAAGAAAGAAAGAAAGAAAGAAAGAAAAGGAGGAGGAGGAAGAGGAGATGGAGTAGGAGGAGGAGGAGGAGGGAGGGGAAGGAAGGAAGGAAGGAAGGAAGGAAGGAAGGAAGGAAGGAAGGAAGGAAGGAAGGAAGGAAGGAAGGAAGGAAGGGGAGAAGAAAAGGAAGGAAGAGAAAAGAAAGAGAAAACGTGAGAGGGAAAGAGAAAGGTGGCGAGAAAGAAGCCCCCGGGACAGACGCGAGGACAAAGCCTGCTAATATCACTAGTTAGGAACCCGTTTCACTCTAAACTTCAGTGTGGCTGCTGAGGGTCAAGCGCGCTGGCTGGAGCTGCCGTGTCCACCTCTCCTTGTTACTAATACACGCTGAGCAGCAACGGGAATCAGAACCCCGTAATGACACCCTTCCCAAAACACTTGTGATGAAATTTTCATTTGAAATTTCAGGAGAGTCTGCTGCAGCTGCAGCACATCATGTGACAGGCTGATGTCAGAAGGACTTCGTTTCTGCGGCTGCCCCGAACCCAAAGCTGGTGTCCTCGAGCCAGGACAGAATGCGGCCGTGCATGGTCAAGGGCCAAGGGACATGTGGCCAGCGTGGGCTGGACGCGAAGACGGTGGAATTCTGCTCACCCTCGGAGGCCTCCCATCAGCCTCCCCCGAGCTCTGTCCTCTCTGTGGCCACATAGGGAGCCCCAGACTGTGTCTGGGGTCTCCTCCCCACCCACAGGCGGGCTAGTAACAGGCCAGGTCCTTGCCCCAGCCCCAGACCACCCCTGTGAGAGCAGAAGGCTGGGGTGTCCGTCACCCGTGGTTTTTTTATTTGCCTCTGAGACTGTGAGGGAAGGTGACCTAATTTAGTCCCTTGCACCTCACGTGTTTGAGGCTTCTGTCTTTGCTCTTTATGACCATCACACTGACCCACACGGGCCTCTCTCCCCTTCCACCCAAGTCGGAGAAGCTTCTACAGTCCAGGTCTGACCATGTGACACCTGACAACAAACACCTCACTCCTCCTCAGCCAAGATCCTTAGCCAAGAACCTAGGACCCGACAAATGTGGGCCCATCTTCGCCTTCTCTGCATCCAAACCTCTCTCCTCCGTGCTTCAGCCAGATTGAGTGACTTGTGGTTGTTGCAAAGCATGTGCTTCCTTGGACCTCAGGGACTTTGCACGTGTTATCTCTGAAACAAGCCCTTTTCCTCCTTCTCCACCTGGCTGACTCCTCCATCCTTCAGAAAGCCCCACCTCCAGGAAGCCTCTGGTGATTGCCCACCTCTCCCCAAGCTGACTCTGTGCCACTCTCTGTGGGCCCAGAGTCCCATGTAATCTCTCTGGGGACATCTGCTTTAGCTTTGTCTCGTTCTGAGCTTTGCGGATCCTTAAGGCAGGAACTGGGTCCAAGTCATCTCTGTATTGCCAGCACCTGGCACAAGGCCTGGCACATTGTAGGTGTCCAAGAAAAATTTGTCAAACAAATGAAATGTGGTGAACTGGACAAGAGCCCTCGCTCTGAGCAGCTCATGCACTTGGCGGGGCTGGGCCACATGTCGTAGAGCTCAGTCCCTGAAGGCTGACAGTTAGGAGGGTCACAGAGACCTCTTCATGTGACCCTTGGAGGGCGGAAGTGAAGCGAGCAGCCACTTTCGGGTTTTCTGCCCCGCTGCCTACGGCAGGTACGGCTGTCGCCCACCCACGTCGTGTACCTGCTGGCTCCCCTCAGCGGAGGGGGGCGGGGCCGTGGCCAGGCCTGCAGTGGTCCCCGTCCCCAGCTCCAGCTCCTGGCCCGGTGGCTGGTTAGCTTCCTGGTGAAGGCGCCAGCACCTGCGGCAGGGCCGCGGGGAGCGACATCAGGTGGCCGCGATGAGGACTGAGCAGGTCCCTGATCATCCCCGTGTTCAGCGGCGCTCGTGACCTCCCCGCTCCCCACGCCGCATCCCTCGGTCCCCTTCCCGACCACCCGCCGTGCAGACTGGAGGCCACACCGCACGTTCGAGGACGAGGACGGCGACCCAGCTGCCAGCGTCGCGTGGGGCCAGATCGCAGCTGCGGAGGCTTTCCCGCGCCCGCGCACACCTCCCCGTGCTCCCGCCCCTCCCGCGCGGGCCTCCCCATGCTCCCACTCCCCCCCCCGGGCCTCCCCGTGCTCCCGCCCCTCCCGCGCGGGCCTCCCCATGCTCCCACTCCCCCCCCCCCGCCTCCCCGTACTCCCGCTCCTCCCACACACTCCCCCCGGGCCTCTCCGTGCTCCCGCTCCTCCCGCGCGGGCCTCCTTGTGCTCCTGCCCCACCCCCCGGGCCTCCTCGTGCTCCCGCTCCTCCCGCGCGGGCCTCCCTGTGCCCCCGCTCCTCCCCCCCCGCCTCTCCGTGCCCCCCGCTCCTCCCGCCCGGGCCGGGCTGGTACGAGCAGACGAGCCCCACCCGCCTCGACACCGACTCAGAGCGAACGCTTTCGGCGTGGAGCGCCCGAGCAGCGTGCGGCGGGGGCGTGAGGGACAACTATAGGGACCGGGGGCGTCAGCTCAGCCCTGAAGAGCCGGAGCATCGGATGGAGGGGGCGGGGCCCCGGGCTGGGCGAGGAGGCCCAGTGCGGTCTGGGGGTCCCGACGGAGCCAGCCCGCAGCCACGTGGGAGGAAGCCCACCCCAGGGGCCGCGGCCCCACTCCCAAGCCCAAGGTGTGACCCCTGGGCTGCTTGACCTGCGCTGTGCCCGAGGTCCCCATCATCAGGGACTGAAGGTCCATCATGAGGGGAAACTGTACTGAGCCAAGCAAGTCGGAGACGTAGGTGCCGGCGCTTCAGGCTGAGAAGAGGACCGAGTCCTGGGTGGCACATGGGGACGAGGCTGGCCCATCCGAGAGCAGATTGGAGCGCTGCCACGCTTCTAGAGCTCGGGGCGCTGCAGGCCCCCACGCAGCGCGCCCCCACGCAGCACGCCCCCACCCAGCGCGCCCCCACCCAGCGCGCCCCCACCCAGCGCGCCCCCACCCAGCGCGCCCCCACCCAGCGCGCCCCCACGCAGCGCGCCCCCACCCAGCACGCTGCCCAGGCGCGGGGACGTGACCACGGCAGCGTGAGGGCCTGGGCGGCCGCAGACAGCTCTCCGTGGACTGGGAGGATGCTCCTGGCCTCCCTGCCAGCCTGTGAGCAGCTGGGAAAGGACCTTCTTGAGAAGGCAAGGCATATACCAGGGACCACGTGGAACAAGGGGATCTCAGCGGTGCCAGCGTGGACAGGCGATGATCACAGGCGACCGCGCGCGCAGGCCCCTCTCCGCATCCCGTCCAGCGGAGGCTTACCCCCAGGGCAAGGGGTGCCGCGAAACTGAATGGCTCCATTTCTGTCATTCGGAATTAAGTTTGCTCATGAGCCTCAAGAAAGTGCTGGCACACCCCCAGGGAGTGGCCTGAGATTTGCAAAGAGACCCATCTCCACATTCATATTCCAAAACGACCCCCATTACATTCGCCAGCATGAGAGACGCAGCTGCCTCCAGAGGGGCCGGCAGCTGTGGGGGAAGGGTTTCCAGCAGCGGTGGAAAAAGCCGGGGCGAGATTTAAACCTAACCAGCAAAACCAATTGGAAACAGCAGGGGAATTTGCTGTGAAAGTGGTTTTCAAGCGCACCCCCATCCGTAATTATTCATTTTGAAAGTGTCACGACTCTCCTGCCAAAATTATGGCTTCCCTTCACTTATTCAACCCCTTTTCACACCACTCCCTCTTCACTCTGCAGAAATGGATTTCACTCAAAATAAGAAATTAGGAAAATAATTGATGTAATAACCATAACCTTGAAAATACTTCTGCCAGAATTTAAGAGCAGAGGAGAAAGGAGGCCCAAAATAAAGGCATCTCCCTGGAAATCAGACACGGAAATTAGTGCTAAGCATTGGCTGCGCCCACTCCTCCGCCAGCTCTCCAAAGGTGAGCGTGGGTGACCCTGGCTCCTGTCACACAGGAGCCGGGACTGAGCGCTGGGAGGATGTACAGTCTCCAGACCTCAGTGGCCATGGCTGGAGAGGAAGCACCAGCTGCTCCTGCCTGTTGCTTTTGCAGATGAAGAAACCAATGCTCAAGGATATACCAGGCACATAAGACTGCAATTTATCACCTTCTTTGAAGTGAGGGGTGGCTATATGAATTGCTTTGGCCAATGATGTGTGAGTGGAAGTGGCATGTGTCACTTCTGCGTAGAAGCTGTAAGAATCTTACGAGCCACTATTTTCCCTTTTTGCTGCCTCAAAGATTAAAGCCCAAGTTTGTGCGATCCTGCATCAGCCTGTTTCTGAGTGGCTATGACAAAAAGCCTTCTTGCTGACCAGTGTTAGACGTGTATTAAGAGCCACGTGAGGAGTTGTTTGCTACCGCAGCGTACCCTGTCTCACCCTGACAGATACGCATTTTTCTGGTGGTGGCACCGATTTCTTGCTCTGGCTTTTCTTGGTAAAGTCCATGATGGCAAGATCCATTTTCATTGTGGCCGCTTTCTTAAGACACTCAATGCCTGGCACAAAGCCGGGCTTAGAAGTTGTTTGTTGAATGAATGCGTGAAGACTCAGTGGAGAATGAGTCAAAAAAAAAAAAACAAACAGATTATATAAATTGACATTCCTGAATTGGGGACACATTGTCATGCGCACAGATGACAGTCCACGCCCTAGGGATGGATGAACATGGCACACACACTCTTCATTCTAACAAAATTCCCACCCGAGTGAGTATTAACAGTTGCCTCTTAAAGGTGAGGCAAAGAGGTCCAGAGTGCTTGGATGAAGGCCCAAGGTCACAGCCTGCATTTGGTTCCCCGCCTGTCTGAGTGCTCACCCTCCAGACAGAGCCCTCATTCACCTGCCCCTCTCTGTCGAACTTGCACAGGTGAAAGCTTGAGGATGAAATGAGTGAACACATGTCAAATGTCAACCCAGTGTCTACCTTCAGATGCCTTTCTGAGAATTTGGGTCCCACGGGAGTCACAAAGCCTACGGAGGCAGAAAGCACCCCGAGCTGGGGGTCCCGGCTCTCACAGCCAGCAGCCTCAGCCCCACCCTGGACCCCAGTTTCTCCTGTCAGTATAGCAGCCAATCTGGACAGAATCGCCCCTAGAATCCAGTCCAGCTTTAAAGTCCTACAGTTCCTGTGAACATGTCTCTGGCTGATGCAGGAAAGAAAGTCAAACGCTTTTAAGAAAATCACTAAAGCCCTAAAATTATGTGAAAGCCTTTGAGATCCCTGAAAGAAAGGCATTTGCTAAATCCCCTCTATTATTTCCAAAAGATATTTTCTATTATTATTATTTACCAAAGGAATTTCTGGACAGAATTTAAGTGCCCCAGAGCCTACAAAATAATCATCTCTTCAAAACATAACAAAAGGATCTGAATATTCTTGGCTGATGACTTTTTCTTTGAAACATGTTCTCCATTGAACAAAGAATTTCCGTCTTTTTCCAATTTGTCTAAGTTTAAGTGAAACACACATACACACACACACACACACGACCTCATCGTGATTATCAACCTAGAAAACTTAAGTTAGCCACGTAGCCTAAGAACTCATTCATAGTATTAGCGATTCCCATTTAGGACATGCTAAGTATCACTCACTATACTGGAGACTGGTTATTAGGGACGAGACAAAAACGGTACAAGTTTATTCAGAAGTATGAGCCGGGCTCTCCGCCAACACCCTCAACATGCATAACCCAGTCAGGCGGGAAAACCGATACTGAGAGACGTTTAGTCTAAGCTGGCCTAGGATGGTGCAGCTGGGAGAAGCTGGAGCTGGGATTCGAACCCAGGTCTACACAGGCCCTCGAAGCTGTGCTTTTAAGCATCACGCTACATTCTCCCTGCCGTGCTGTCTCATTTAATCCTCATGCCTGGTCTCCCAGGAGAGTTGAAGAGCCCCAGCAACCACACGAGAGAAGTGAGGATGGGCCAGAACAAGCCCCTGGCCCAAGGCCACGCCGGGGGGCGGTGTCTGTCAGTAAAGCCAGGACTCCAACTCCAGTTCATCGCACCAGAAAGCCCTTTGCCTGACTCCGCACCATTTCTGGCAACGGAAGGATCAAGACGCATGGTCCTCTCGCTTAGGCCTCACTTGAGGCCCAACGCGTTCCTAGTGCCAAGTCTCCACACTTCCTAGTCCTAAGTGAATGAAAGAACAAGGGAACCCTTTGAGATGCCAGTGAGCATGTGTGACCAGAGGACAGATTAAACCTCCGAGCCCGGGCGGAGCGCTCTGCACTTGGAGGCCATGGCAGCCATGCCCGCTTCTGCCCAGGGACCTGGACCCCGCCTGAAATTCCACTGCAGGCAGCTGTTTGCAAAGGTTAATAACTCGGCCCGTAAAAATGCGCAGGGAGTTGCGATTTGGCACCAGCTGCTGGAGACTGGGAGAGGAGCTAGCATTTGCAAATTATGGTTCAAATCATCCTGTCTCCCCCCCCC
>CM053509.1:3143851-3194078 GCA_028627145.1 Eidolon dupreanum | reverse complement strand
GACCACAGAGAAGAGCTTCTAATTGCAGTTGTGCACTCAACTAGCCACTCCGCTTGGAAAATAAATCCACAGCTTTTGTTGCCAGAAAAGCCACAGCAGCCAAATCCTCTTTGAGGTCTGAGGGCCATGCATGCTCCAGACTCCAGTCCCCGGGAGCCAGCGTGCTTGCGTCCCCAGACGGAGGGCCCTCCAGAAGCGCCAGCGAAAGCTGCCACCTTGGCTGACAGGAGGCTTCGGAGTACCCAGCTGACCTCCCGGAAGTCCATCTCTCAGGTCGTAGGGCTGTCCGCCTCAGACCGGTCCCTGCAAGCCACAAATCTGGGCGCAGGTGGGTGTGGCAGGGAGATCACACTGGCAGATTTAGCAAAGTCCTGGAGCTTCACTCGGTTCTTCCCTGAGCCCCGAGTTCCTTCTCTACAGAATAGAGATAATAACACTCCCTCCCCGCCCTCCAACACAGACACGCACGATTGATGTGACTTCCTTTAAGTGAGATACGTGGACATGGCTCCTACCACAGAATCAGAACTGAACACATGTTTGCTGACGGGTGACATTCACACGTTCGCAGGGCAGCATTCCCTGAGTTCTTACCGTGAGCTGGGCACAGGCACAGCTGTCTTCATGCATCACGCCATTTAATCGTTTAACTGTATGGGTGGGCATTTTTATTATTCTCGTTTCATAAACACTGAGGCTCCAAGAGATTAGCTGTGGGCTAGAAACAGGGCTTAAACCCAAGCACTGTGAGCGTGAGCCTCTCGCTCGCTGGGGGGCTGCCGAAAGCCGCAGTGGGCATACCACGAGGGCTGCTCCTGCCTTCACACTTGCCCTTGGCCTTGCCATCTCTCTTTCTGTAGCAGAGGCCAACGCCTCTTGCCTGGCCAGTCCCCAAACACCGTCTGTCCCCAAGCACACCAGAAACGTGGGCTCCGGGATGGTGTGACCCCAAATCCAACGCGCCCAGGCCTGTCAAGGAAGAAACATGAAAATGTATTAAGCAGGGTGGGAATGGATTTTTATGATTCCACCAAATGTCTGATACTGGGAACATCGCCCACGACAAGTATGTATCAGCTCGAGAGAGGCAGAGAGCATTTTAGGACACGGCGTGCTCCCGGCCTGGTGGTGGCAGCTTCAGGCGTGCATGACAAGCGGGCCCAGGGACCTCTGTCTCCTTGGAGGCTTGTGCCCGGCTCCCTAAGGGGCTGAGAGGTCCTTGGAAAGCTGCCCGCGATGCGGTCATGCTCGAAAAGGGTCTCGCAGCCAGCCGTCGCACAAGCACGTCCTCTGAATGTCCTCTCCCTCCCCTTCACCTGCCCACTGCTGCTACGTCAGCGTGCTTAAATCCCCATTCTACAGAGGAGGAAACTGAGGCTCAGCGACGTAGCGCAATCTGGGGCACGCAGCTAATAAGTGCTGAAGCCAGGACTTGGCCTAGGTCGCAGGCTCCGGGCTCGTGCCCCTCCCGCTGCCCTCCCTGGACTGGCCCCGTGAGCTCTAAGCTGGGGTCCCAGCACGTGCAGGTGGAGCTATGGATCCCAGCCGGGCTTCCTCCAGCTGGGCTCTCTGGAGCTGCGGCCGCTCTGCCACTCGCATGCTGTGTGACCTTGTGGTGGACACTCATCTCGGCAGTCATTGGTCTGTAAGTGGGCCTTGGGCCCTTGGGAGGGTCAAGCGGGGCGTGGCAGTGAGAATGGCCTGCAGCCTGCAGGCAGCCCGCGACTTCAGCTCTGTCTGCACAGCTCACACCTGGGCAGGAGCTGCATAAGCCCTCCGCGCCCGTCAGCTCCTGCTCCCCGCCTCGCAACGAAGATTCTCTCGCCCACGCCCAGCAAGCCAGCTCTGAGACACCTGAGGAGAGCAGAGCTACCTCCCAAGGACAAACTATTTCCTTGAAACAGTGTGGGTTCTAAATCTCAGAGGCTCAGACACTGCATTTCCCTTGTTTGTGAAATTCGCCATGTGCTTACAACCTCCAAAGACAATTTGAAGTGTCTTATGCGACACACTCACACACATCAGGATGTCCACGAAATATGAAATGCCGACCAGAATGCGGGCTCCTCGGAGGGACAGGTGTCAGCCCTCCATCTGCCTCTTTGTCCCCAGGGTTTGAGTAGGTCTGGCACGTCGTAGATGCTCAACAAAGATGTTTCTCGAATGGAATACTAATAATGAGTATTTGTATAAAACATTGCATTTTTATTTATTTATTTTTTATTTTTTACGCCTCTAGCACCTGGTCTTCCAAGGTGGTCTCCCATCCAAGTACTAACCAGGCCCGACCCTGCTTAGTTTCCAAGATCACACAGGATCGGGCTTGTTCAGGGTGCCATGGCCATAGACCTATATGAAATATTATAAATCACGTCACGAGGCACGTTTCCAGCCATGGCATTGTTCGATCTTGATGAGAAGCGGTTGTTATGTTCCCACTTTGCAGGTGAAGAAATGGAGGTTGAGAGAGGAGAGAACAGGAACCTCTTTGCTTTAATGGCAAATCAAACCCTCTCCGCTTATTGGATTCCTTTTCATCCATCAAGGCTTAGATGACATGCCACCTCCTCCATGAAGTCTTCCAGTCTTCCCCTTCACTAAACCTCTATTATTTTCTGTCTGCACTCTGGTGATACCAGGATTGGCTGTGCTCATGCTCATGTCCTCCTAATGGCCGTGTCTTATACTTTTCACATCCCCAGAGCTAACACAATGCCCAGCACACAGTAGGTCTCAAACCAGGGAGTACCAACTGAAATATATTCTTAATAATCTATGGGTGGCTGACATGTCAGAGCTGGAAAAGACCTTAAAGGTCATCTATTGTCCCCTCATTTAACCGTCATGCCTGTGTCACCAGAGAGTTAGCAGCAAACATGTCTCTTGACTCATAACTTGGGGCCCTACCCGACCCCACCGACCCTAGCTAACACCTAGATTTACCCTCCTGTGCCCACTCCAGGGGCTGGGCAATGAGTGCCTCTGGCTCACGTGGAAGAAGTGCCCCGGGTGATCAGCCATGCCAGCCACTGATGCGGGATGGGGGCGTGGCGGAGGGCTGTCAGCTGACCTTGGCATCAGACCGTGCATTCGCATCGATTAGAATTATATTTATTGATAGAGTCTACAACCAGGATGAAATTCAAAGGTGACCCATTCTGTATCTTATTGTCAAATTTTCCCCACCCAGCCCTTCTCCCCTGCCCTGCCTATGTTTGTCTCTCTAATTAGTTTTGGGTGCTCTTCAAAGGCAAAACTGCGTCTGGTTGATTTCTGTACTCCCACCACCTGCACATAACACGAGGTCATCGGCAAACGTGGGGGGGGGGAATAATTGAATTAAATTGGGTGCGACAGTCACGGGTCCATAAGGCAAGTGGGTGGACATGCAAAGGGGCAGTAGAATCACAGAGAGCATCCCCCCCACAAATACCCCATCTGCATCAGCCTCACAGAGAAGGGAACAGGAGAAAGCCTGGCTCCCTGAGGCTCCTGGACGTTGGAGTCTCTCAGCCACGCTAGGCATGAGCTCACATTTTGGGGGTGTGGAAAACGCACTCCCATCTTTCCAGCTGTGGGTTGGCACATTAGCAAAATATCCACAAAATATAGGTTTGGGGAAATCATCCTATAAAACGGAATGAGCCATTTTCCAAAATAGAAAATTGCCCGATCATTAAAGGTTTGTTTTTTTTTTTTTTTTAACCATTCAAATATCCATGGCCTTTATTCCCAACAGCCCTGTTCCTGCTGCGTTATGGAGAGAGGAAAATGTGGCTGTATTTGCATTTTATAATATCCCTATTCTCTGTATGAGGCTCACATGCCAACTGTGTGTGAGGAGATATAAATATTCCAATTCAGTTCTAAAAGGGTGCAGATCTGGAATTCTGAACCTCCTGATTTCAATTGTTTACAAATTCTTTTTCCATGCTGCGATTTGTTCAAAGTATTTAATAAGCAGGCAAGTCCATAGAAAGACAGAAGGCATGTTGTTTTTCATTAAAGATGACCCTGTGGTCTCAATAATGCCTTAAAACATGTATTCTGCTTTTGACGTTCTTGAAAGAATGAAAATCTCTAGATTTTTAGAAGCAAGGAAGGGGGAAATAAAGTGCATAAATGATACACAAATGACCCCACATAGATTGAAATATTTTTTTAAGTTACAATTCCAGAAGGGACGAGCAATGCCTCTTGTGACTCTGCTGGTCCATGTCTCTAAGAACCACAGCGAGGATGGGGTCTCACCCCGCGGTGCAGACCTCGCATGAGTTGGATGAGAAGTGTGCAGGAGTCAGAACTAAATGTCGCTGGGATCCCAGCTCTAGACACTGGTTTCAAGTCTTCTTGGGATCAGTCACATGTCATTTAGGGAGATTCACGTTTCTGTGTTCCCCGTGCCTTCGATCAAGCATTCATTCCTTATTTCAAACTCTATGCCAAGCACCCACTTGGCACTGGGCCGGGCCCTGGAGACCCAGAAATGGATGAGATCACTTCTAGCCCTCCCAACATCGACGGCCAAGAGCAGACATACACCCCCGAGTGCAACGCGAAGGGTCCAGTAGCAGGCCGGCGTAGCCCCTGGGAGCTTCGTGGGGGGTGGGGGTGTGAGATTGTAATTTATAACAAGAAATATGTGTTTGGTCTTTATCCCATTTCTGATGCAGAGCTCCTAAAAACCCTGGAATTTCCTAAGTGCTAAGAGTAATAAAGATGTTCTGATAGTCATACCACACCTGAGCTTGTGTTGATGAGGTTACTTTGGATGGGGGATGGTTGCCAGGGGAGCCAACCATGTGATTGGAGAGTTAGAACTTTTGGTCCCACCCCCTGACCTCCAGGGAGGGAAGAGGAGCTGGAGGGTGATTCCATCACCAATGGTCAATGATTTAATCAATCAGCTATGTAACAAAGCCTCCATGAAAACCCAAAAGGACATGGTTTAGAAAGTTTCCGGGCTGGTGAACATGTGAAGATAGATTCAGGGACAGAGACGTGATGAGCACACGGAAGCCTTGCGTCCCTTCCCACATACCTTGTTCTGTGCCTCTTCCCATCGAGCTGTTCCTGAGTTACACCCTTTTATCATAAACTGATGACCCAGCTCTCTGAGTTCCGTGAGCCACTCTAGCAAATGAATGGAACTCAAGGCAGAGGGCATTGGAATCTCCGTGTTATAGCCAGTCAGTGAGTCACACAGGGGACAACCTGGACCTGTGATCAGCATCATCTCGTGGGACTGAGCCCTTACCCTACAGGATCTGACTTTCTGTCCAGGCAGACAGTTTCAGAATCGACTTGAATCATAGGACACATAGCTGGTATCTGACGGTTGCTGGGTGGAGGGGGAAAAATTCACACATTGTAAATGGTGGTGAGAATTATAGGGGGTTGGGGTTCTGGGCAGCACACTCACAAGGAGTGCTCTTCCTTCTTGGAGGACTTTAAAGTTTTCTTTGTATACTGAATTGTGAGTTTTTTTAAAATGTCGCAGGTTCTGTGCATACGGCACAGCGGGCCCCCTACTGGGTGCCACGCTGGGTGATCCTCGGATGTTAGCTCATGGAATCATTTAAATTCAGAGGACTGAGGCTCAAAGACCTGAGTAAATTTCTCAAGACCTGGAACTGACGCTTGGCCAACCAGGATCCAGTCCAGCGCTTCCAGCTCCAGACCCAGGGGCATCCTCTTCCCTGTACCAGATCCTGCCTTAGGTGGTGAATCCTGGGCGTCTTCAGATGTCTAGCTGACTTCCAGACCTCAGATGAATGTGCACGGCTGCAGAGTGTGCCCTACAGAGACCACAGGAACTAGAGGACGGATCCAGTCACTTTTTCTTGCAAAAGCAGAAAAGGGGCACAGAGCGAGAAATCGACCTTCCCGGAGTCACACAGCCCTGGGCCAAGCCGAGAACCCCGGTCTTCCAACCCTCAGCGCTCCGTGCTCAGCTCCACACGACCTGCGCCTTCTCGCTTCCCGCCTTCCCCATCCTCCGGTGACACGTGGATGCCAAGTCAAGAACCACCTCAATGGCGTCGCTGTAAATATTTTCCACTTGGTTTGCAGGTTAGCAAGATTCCTTTTCTGCCTCGCAGTTTTAGACAATTTACGCTTCCATTCTCAAAACAGATTTTTATCCTAATAAAGGCTTTTATTACTATTATCCACCTGTCATTACACAGCATTAGACAATTACAGAGCACAGACGGGCTCTCCCACCACGAAACCTTCCCCTCCACCCTCGCGGGGGGGAGGGGCGCCCATAAACAGAACGTTTCATTAAAAAAATAGGGACGGATCTTTAATTTTTTTTTTTAAGTGCTGCCAAGACTGCTACCTACGCTTTTTAAAACTTTGCTGTGAAAAGTCACTGGCGTGAGTGAGAGGGAGATAAAAAAGCAGTGTGGGCTAGAAACCATCCTCAGCCCCGTTCTGATTGCCAGGCGATTGACAAAATAATTTGTACCCGTCGATGCTCATGAAGGGAATTTTTACAATGGATTTGCCAAGCAGATTTTTAATTTTAATCAGTAATGAAAAAATGACAACACGGATCACAACAAGACATCAGTTGCTGAGCGGGCTTTGCAGACCCTGTCAGGCAGCCTCTGTCAGGACCCCGCCTCCGTGAACATCAATCACTGGTTTCAAACTCCTGTACATCTTCGCGATTTAATTAGACATTTAAGTTCTTTACTCGCAATTTGCAAAACTGTCACTTACCAAAAGTGCAAGACGCTAAAAATGTTCCGCGTGAGGCCCAGGAGCCTGTGTACTTCCCTCCCTGGGGAGAGATGGACATCAATGTTCACCCTCCCCCACCCCCACCTGCACTGTCACTGGGCGAAGGCCCCTGACCTACAGCTGCAGATATTTTCACATAGCAAAAAAGTAAAGGGCGACAATTGTGGAGAAAACAAAACAAAACAAAAGCAGCCCAAACTCTATCACAGAAGGACAAGGGAGAGGAAGAGTGGGTGTAATGGAGATTGCTTCTCTCGGTGTAGAATCATCCTGGGACCCCCTTGGCCGCGATGACTGGCTCTGGTAGGGAAAATGGAAGGGCTTTAGAAGCAGGTTCATGTCCGGGCTCCATCACCCACCAGCTGCTTGACCTTGAGTCAATCACTTTGCCTCTCTGAGCCTTTGTTTCCTATAAACCTAGAAATAGAGTAGTAAAAAAATAACGGGGGCTTGTTAACGAATTGCGACAATGTATATAAAGTCCCTGGAGAGTGCTTTCATAGCAGTTAATTTCACCTTCCTTAAGGGATACTTCACATGAGCAGGAGCAGAAAGTCAGGAAATGCCCCGCCCATCTGAAGAGACACGTAGAGGGGCAGGTGAGATGCACCACGTGGATCATGGGCGTGAGAAACAGATCAGCATCACCACCTACCGCGGCAGGAACAAGGCTCCTGCCCACCAGTCGGAGGGGTGGCACTGTGACCACCTGTCCCGGTATCACAGGCCCACAGCTGTGCCCAAAGACACACAGGACACCTAGTCTATTTTGCCACCTGGGACTTTCATCTTTCACCTTCAAAAGCCCCTGAAACTGTGCTTGCTTTGAAATCGTTGGGGCTCGGGGTTTTTCGTTCTGTTTGGTTTCCTGGCTAAGATGAAACAGAAGTAGTCTCGGTTTGGTTTTTCACTGGTGGGAGAGTGGGCCGCAGGATGAGCTTTCCAAGACCGGCTCAGGCTTAGCCGAGCCGCACCGGTCAGGAAGCAGATGGGAAGTAAACAGAGGCTTCTCCTTTAAGAGCGCCTTGGCTTAGCCAGGCACGTTATTGAAATGAAAATAAAAGGTGGATTGTGAAAAACCTATTACTCACAGATAAGAAATGCACCCCAGGCGAAGTGAGGAGCAAAAACTTCTTTTCTAGCTGAAGTTTCTTTTGATGATCAAGCCCCGGCCCCTAAAAGTGGCGGGAGGGGAGTTACGGGGCCTCAATGGGGTGCTCTCGTCTTGCACTCGGGCCTCTGGGGGGATGGACAAGTGCCCCAGACAGCGAGTGCTAAACCAATTAACTCACTAGTCAAAAATCGACAAAATGTATTTTGCAATTTCTCCCCTACCAAGATTACCTGTCCTCACCTGGGCAAGCCCCCACTGCCTTCCCGCAGAAGAGAGACAAGGTGCTGTCTCACTCCCCACTGGCCGTCCTTACATTCTCGTCTCCCAGTGACCACGAAGCCCTTTCCCAGAAGCCCACGGCCTGTCCCTCCGCACTGCGGACTCGCAGACCCCCAACCCCGCTGTGACACGAGAGTCGGCAGGAACTGAGACTTGGCGTGCCCGGGCGGGGCTCCGAGGCCAGGCCTGTCAACCCCACTCAGGCCAGCCTCTGCCATGTGACTGTGGCAAACCGAAGCCCAGCTCTGGGCCCCGGCTGCCTCAGCTTCCAGAGATCAGATTCTATGAAGCCACGACCCTGGACGGGAAACTGTTAACCCAGAAAAAAACAAACACTCGCGTTAGGGAGCTGACCTAGGTTCCAATCCCAACCCTGCCAGGAGTTTCCATGTGTGCGTGTGCGTATTGTGTGCATGCGTGTGCATGTGCGTGCGTGCATGTGTGCGTGTACTGATCCCCCTACACCCACAGGTGTCACCTCTTCTAAGAGGCCCTCCCTGACCTTTTTTCTCTGGGTTCTGGGCCCCGAGAGGAAGCGCCTATCAGAGCTTGGCTCAGACCCACCTGCACCCACCACGGCTCCGCTCAGCCCCTTCCTCCGTGTTGCTGGTCACAGTGCATGGGGCTTTTCGCTTCTTAGTGTCCTGGCCTGCGGACTTGTCCATCCCTCAGTGGATAGTGGGTCTTTTCATCTCTTTCACCGTCCCGAGTGCCCAGGATCCTCCTTCCACATCTGTGTGCCCTGCCCGGCTTCTTCACCTTTGCCCCCATCAGCCTGCACCTGTGACTCCCTTTCGAGGACAGGTCTGGGTTACCTGAGCTGCCTGACCTGCATTCAGAGAGTCCAAATGCCAGGAGTCTCCTCCCCGCCATCCCAGGGGGTCGTTATCCAGGACCTAGCCCAGGCCCCTGGCCTCAGGTCCAGCAGGCTGAGGTACACGCTGAGCTCCGAAGCTCTCCCGCAGTGTCAGGCTGAGACTGGGGGTTTTCCTGGAAGCACATCCTCTCTCTGCTTCTTCCCCGGTCCCCTCCTCTCCCCTCTACCCACCTCCCCTTCCTGGTTCCTCGTGGGAGTGCCTTCTTAATAAATCACTTAACGCAGGAGTCCTTGCCTCTGGATTTGTTTCTGGGCAACCAACACTAAGACGTCCCGCTTGTTAGTAAAAGGTGTGGCGTGCGGTAGATGCTGCTCAATAAGTGTTTGTTGAATGAATGAATGGATGGATGGGTGGATGAATGCATCCACGGGATCCATTCAGTCACATGGGACGGATACATGGATCATTTCGGAACTGGAAAGCCAGCCAAGACGGGAGGAGGTCTTCTAGGAGCAGCCCACCCCGGAATGTGAGCTCCCTTACCGTGAAGGTTTACCCCAGTTTTTGTGCGTCCAGAGACTGCCCCATCGTGGGCTCTCAATAAATATTTACTGACTGAAAGAACAAGTGTGCTCCGCGCCTTTGCTGCCAGCCCATGCGGCATCCGCCCGCCAGATGCCTCCGCCCTCTGAGGAGAAACCCTGGGACCTGGCTTCCTGGCCCCCGCCGCCGAGCAGAGCCGGGGCGCCCTTCCCCACGGACCCCCCGCTCTCTGCCACCAGACCACAGCAGAGATGCAGAACGGCGAGTCCCGTCTCAGCGAAACACGTTCAGAGTCCACACCCACAAAAGGCACCCCTGGGCGGCGTCACCCCGGTGACCCCCCGGCACTGTGGGAACGGCGGCTGGGCTGAGTGCTGCCCGCCCTCTGTGGGCCGGGGCGGGCGAGGTGGCAAGTTCACAAGCTGCAGACGTGTGTGCGTGAGCGCCCTTCACAATAGGGCTTTGTCCTGACCCCGGTGAGCCAGCGTCTGCGGAGCCCCAGGAGGGCGAAGGTGGTGGCCCAGGTACCGGAAACGCGAGGGCGTCCAGGGAAGAGAGACCCGGGCTCCAGGAGCCACCTGCTTGCCTCTCCCTGGGGCTAGAGCGGCACCGGGAATTCCACCAGCAGTCCCATCCCCTGGCCATCTGCACGGAGGATCCCGGGAAGGAGGCAGGACATCTCTGTCCTTCGAGCTCTTCCCGTGTGCCAGGCCTGCCGCCGCACGCCTCACATCCCCTGCCGCATCTCGCCGCTGTGAGAGGTTCGTTGTCACACCTGTTATACAGATGGGTGAACCGAGGCTCCGAGTGATAAAGTGACTTGTCCACCATCACCAGGAGCCCAGATGTCTCTGCTCCAGGGCCCAGCAGGATGGAACGCCCTTGGACCCCATGAGCACCCTCGACCCAGTTCCTGGATGCTTCAATTTCCCGCAGCCTCTGGGTCCACCTGGGTCGTTCAGAGCATGAGGAACTGGCTACAAAATCTTTTTTCACTGACCACTTGCTAGCGTTCCTCTAATGTTCTCTCCTCTCCAGGGTTTGGGCAGGAAAGACACAGGGACCTGGTCTCTCTCTCTGAGGCTCTGTCCCTCCCCCTCCACCAGCTGGGCAATGGCTCCCAGGGACAGACACTTGGTGCAACCCCCAGACCAACCAAGGACCAAGGCTGCCCTCCCCTCCCCAGGAGAGCTGTGACCCCCGCTCCCCTCCCTTGGGCTAAGCCGCCGTGGCCACAGGCGGGAAAGTGGAGGCTGAGAAGACTTGCCCAAGTCCATCGAGGCTGTAATCAGGCACGGGAACTTGAACTCCCGAGAACTGGTTCAGTATTCAAGTTCAGGCATTTCCCCATGTCCTCGTGCACCTGGCAGGGCTGGCTGTTACACAGCACACCACTGGTCATAGCCCTCGCTCCATTTCCCCACAAAACAACCTGGAGGTACACACGACAACCAGAACGGCCCAGGCACCAGCCGGCCGGGATGCACGGGAGACGAGGTGACAGCCGGAAGTCCAGCCTTGGGTCCGGGAGGAGTAGATGCAGAACTGGACCCTGCTTCTCGACGCTGCTGCAGAGTGACACCAGGCCATTAAGTACAGGGGCCGAGCGAGCGTGCAGAGACCACCACATGAAGCCTCATGCTCCCAAAAGCCCGGGGAGAGCCGGTGCCAGCCCCCAGAGGACACTCTGCCTTGGAGTGTGGCCAAAACCCGACCCATGCAACAGGGGGCGGTCCAGGGGGTGGTCCAGGGGGTGGTCCGGGGGCGGTCCGTCTCCCAGCGACGAGGCGTCTGCAGCAGCGACCTGAGTGCACCCCCCAGCAAGGTGGCCGCGGAGCCAGGACAGCCCTGCCCTCGGCCGCACGGCTGTCTGCTGGCCACAGCTGGGGAGTGCCCAGCAGGAGAGAGATGCAGACACTTGGGGTGCCACTCAAGCCACCCAGGACCCCAGCTCCTCCCAGCGCCAGCACCGTCACCTCCCGACCATCCTTCCCTCGGCGGGGCAGCCTCCTTTGCTGGGCTTTGTGACTGTCCCTTCCGGGCTCGTGTGGAGCAGGGCTGGGCCGTCGCCCCGTGGCTGGGTGCTCTGTGATCCGGGACCCCCTCAGCCTCCCTCACCACCCTTCCCCCAGCACGGGGCTCTCGGCCTCCCACCTCACCAGCCTCTCTCCCTCCCCTTCCTTCCCCCCACCCACCCCTCCCCCTTCCATCTTCCCCTCGATCACGGTCACTAACGTTTATGACACTTGACTATATGACAGGCCCAGCGCCCTCCGTCCCTTCTCACGCCTCGTTCTCCCAGCACCCCGGGGAGGGAGACGTCACCAAGTCCTGTTCCAGCGACATGACAAGGCCAAGGTCGTTCGGCTGTGCCACCGTGATGGGGTCCGCGACAGGGGCACTCCAGGGGCCGAGGAAAGAACCAACCCGTAAATATTTGTCACGTGAATGAATGATGACCCCAGATGTGAGCGAACTTTTGAAAGCTCAAGTTCAATCTTGTTCCTGCCCCACGTAAAACCCTCTCAGCCGCCTGAGTGAGCGTCAGACTCGGGCCCGAGCTCCCCGTCTGCACGCAGAGCCCCTGGGCCACGTTTCCGAGCTCGGACCCCGCCCGGCCCTCCAGCGGCAGCCGCCTGCAGCCTTCTGCGAAGTCTTCCGACGCTCACCGCAGAGCCAGCCACCAATTCTCTTCTCCCAAGGCCCGTGGTCCAACCCCCTCGTCGCGGCCCACGGATCCCGCCTTCCCACCGGTTCTCAGGGCCCTAATGTCTGGAGATGAGTCGCGTCCCCCAAAATTCTTGTGTTGAGGTCCTAACCCGTAAGGCCTCAGGACGCGATCGTGGCTGGAGATGGGCCTTTCCGGAGGTGATCGAGCTAAAACGGGGTCCTTGGGGGTGGGCCCTGCTCCAACGCGGCTGGTGTCCCTGCCTCGCCCGAGGCCCTCCGCGGCAGACCTCGTTCTCCCCGCTCCGCAGAGGAGGGAGCCCAGGCTCCGATGGTCGAAATCACCCAGCCAAGGTCACGACCGTGGGTGCTCCAGGATTCGGCCCCCACGCAGCGGAACGCCACCTCCAGCCACACGCCGGGGCACCGCGCCCCGCCGTGCGCGCGCCCGGGCTGGAGATCAAGAGCGCGCTGGGCTGCAAACGGGCTGGAGCCGCCCGGAGCTCTGCCAATCACCGGGCGGAACATATGCGTTTCAGGAACGGAACAGTTGTATGCTCTTTTTACCCAAACTGGATATTTTGCATGTTCCTCTCTCGAAGGCCACACGCTTTCCTGTTGCGTAAGCCCCAGAAATAATTCCTCTCCTGTGTTTTACCCCACACAGCGGCTGTCTGCTGAAAAAAAAAAAAAGAAAAAGAAATCGACCAAGGGACAAAATCTTGTAACTGTTCCAGCCATTCACTTATCCAGCATAATTACCCTTCAAAGAGCAACATTTGGGCCTCAATTCACCGGCGGATAACTGCGTTCCGCAATTAGCCGACGCCCGATTAGTAGGGTTTGCATCACACGTGAGCTCACAGGGGCGCCCTGTTCCCGGAGCCGCCGAGCTCGGGGACGGACACAGCTCTCTGACACCTGTGCCAGGGACATCGTCAGCCCAGGCTGCTCTAACAAAAGACAGACCGGGTGGTCTAACCTGCAGACAGCTACTTCTCAATGTTTCAAAAGCTGGGAAGGCCAAGCACAGGATGTCGGCCATGTGCCCTGCAGGGGAATCTCCTCCTGCAGAAGGCCACCTTCTCGCTGTGACCTCACGTGACAGGAGAGAGAAAACTCTGGTGTCCCTTCCTCTTCTTATAATGGCACCAGCCCTACTGAATGAGGGCCCCGCCCTGATGACCTCACTGACCCTCTGTCAGCCCCTCACAGGCGCCGTCTCCAACACAGTCACGCCGGGGCTCAGGGTTTCAACATATGGATTTGGGGGGGACACAAACAGTCTGTAACACCTAGTGTCAACATCGCTCCCCTAAACTATTGCAGCAGCCTCTTGTCTGGCCTCACTGCCTCTGTCCTCTCCCCAGCAGCCAGTGGGATCCTAAAATTCAAATCCAACCATGTCGCTTCTGTGATTTAGTGTCACCCCATCACCTCAGGGGATACTCCCACATGCCACAGACGGTCCTTCATGATCTACAACCCCCACATATCGCTCTAGCCACTTGTTTTGACATACCCAAGTAGCCACCCACCTACTCACTTTCTCTCTCTCTCTCTCTTTCTCTCTCTCTCTCTCTCTCTCTCTCTCTCATACACACACACACACACACACACACACACACACACACTCGTCGTTATGCTACGTACTATTGCAGTCTGCTGGTTTTCTCATTAATCTATAGAAGTTCGCTGCACAAACCAGGGGCACAACGATATTGGCTTCAGCATTGTTTATAATGGAAAAAAAAAAACTGTCATTGATGGAGGATTTTAAACATGGATGGTGCAACATTTCAATAGAATATTAGGCAGCCGTCAAACATGAAAACCGAAAAGAAAAACTTGGTACTGTGGGCAAATGCTCTTTGTATGATGAGAGGCCAAAAGGGCAGCATACAAAATCGTTTCAATATTCTGTTTACGACTGTGCAAAATATATTACACATCGGGTCCTAGAGACGTAAGGACGAGCAAGACGGCCCAGGGCAGGGAGAGGAATAAGCAGTCTACCTCAGTGCGACGTGAGGATGTTTGAGTGGACGGGCAATGTAGAAGGCAGGGCAGCTCAGAGTCGAGGCATGAGGAAGGAGATGCTACCGGAGTTTAATCTGAAGGACCGAAATATCAGGACCTCCGACGGAGTCAGTGTCTGCCAGATTAGAGCCGAATCATCCAATGTCTAAAGGTCACTGTTGAGTCCTCCACTTGGGGCCTGAGTCAACTGCTTGCAGCCTATAAACGCAGAGCTAAAGCAGCTTTATAGGCATGATCCCATAAATTCCTCCGACGGCCCTCTAAGGTCGACATTCCTGTGGCTTATTTTACATCGGGGCCGGGGGGAGCGGGCATGAAACTCAAAGAGGTTAGAGCTCTCATGTTGGATCAAGCCAGCTTCAAACCCACAACGGAACCACTTGGAATAAATGTTGAAAATAAAAATTCCAAGGGCCACCCAGGATGGATGGAATCAGAATCTCTGGGGAGATGGCCAGGGAGTCTGGATTTTTTTAAACACACCTCCTGGATGATTTGTGCAGGCACTGAAGTCGGGGCAGCACTGGGAGGTGCGCCACTTAATGAGGTATTCTGGGAAATATCTGCGCCTGCCTGGTGTTAAGCGCTCATTCCAGAGGCCCGTCCCTCCACACGTGCGGCCATCGTTGCTGGCGCCCCGCCCGCTGTTCCCGACGATCGGCATCCAAGTTGCTCAGCGTGACTGAGCTCGTTGCTCTGTTCAGAGCCGGGGCCACACGTCTCCCCGTCTCATCTTTTTTGGATGCCGGCAGCGACGAGGCCCCTTCCCTACTAAATGAGCGATGCTGTCGTCACCAGGAGACACCTCCTGAGCCGCATGGATCCTCACACGTGGTGCAGAAGCCATCAGCAACTGGAATCAAATGCAGGATGTGGCAGAGGACGAGAGGCTGACACCGATGCCACCACGGGCTCCTTCCACAGAGGGCCTCCTGCTTTCTCCGGACAAGTCGGCAGCAGCCTCCCTCACATGCTGGGAAGGGGGGGCGCAGGGAGAAACATCTGGAGTCAGGGGAAAGGGTCCCCCACTTTCACCTCTGCACCCTCATCCATCAGCCCACGAGTGATGGAACCCGGCAGACTGGGCTTGGCTCGTCCGTGGCTGGGAAGTAATAAAATCGGAGTCAGACTCCAAGCCACCTCGACTTGAGTAGAGATGCCCCCTGCACCTGGCTACCTGTCAGTGTTTTTCCGTTTCTGCTCACAGTAGCCCACACGCCGGTCCTCACTGTGTTTTCCCAAAACGACCACAGCATTCCTCACCTTAGGACTTGGCCCCTGCCCCGCGCAGCACTGCACCCATGTCTCCTCCCTTCCCTTGGGGACGTTGGTGCGTGTCTGACCCTGAAGGTGGCAGACGTGGAGCTGTGTGACTTCCGAGGCAGGTCACAGGTGGCAGAGCGGCTTCCTCCTGACATGCAGGACCCTGGACTCTTGGAGCCCAGCGACCACGCTGTGAGGGAGCCCAGGGTACACGAGGAGGCCACGTGTGGGAGTCCGGGCCAAAGGAAGCCGTCCAATGACTCCCGTCCAGCCACCACCTGGCTGCAACCCCCTGAGAGATCCTGGGTGACAGCTACTGGTCACCCCCAGAATCAAGAGAGAGAATAATCATGAGTGAGTATTGACTTAACTCCACTAAGCACGGTTGTTTGCTGCATGGCAGTCTATAAAACCAGGACGCGCACCTCATAAATAAGTGACGGTCTCAGAGCGTGAAGTGGCGTGCCCAAGGAGGAAGTCAGTTCTCCATGGTACCTTCCTGACCCTCGGCGGTGTCCCAGGAGAGGCAGAGGGAGGCGGAGGACATGCTTTGCCCTCTTCCTCCCCTGCTTGTGTTTCCTTCAGCTTGTTAAACCACCAGCCTTTTTCTACTGGGCGAAATAAAGGCAGGGTGTTTGGTGGCACCGTTTCTGCATGGTGGTATGGATGCGTGGAACATGTCCTGTAATGACAACTCAGATGAGAATTATGTCTTCTCCACAGAGAAACCCTCTCCCTTCTTCTCTCTCCCAAATCAGCCCAAACAGCAAGGACTATGCAAAGTACAGATTCCAAGATGTCATTCAATCTGTCCGATGTGCAGTCCTTCATTATAAGCATAGTGACACTCAATGAAAGATAAGGCTTCATGCAGTGAAGGTCATCGTGGGAAGGTACAAGCCCACTGGTCCTTCTGCTCTGGTAACTGCCGAACCATGTGGGTGACATGCAGGGGCGGGGGTGGAGGTGGGGGAAAACCTGGAGAGACCGTTAAATATCCCCAAAAGCGAGGGACGCCGGGTGTCGGAGCCCCCCAGGACCCGTGTGGCAGCCCAGGCTGAGCCTGAGTGAATTCCTTCCCACACACTTCCCACTTTCTTCTCAAACTTCTCCAAGGCAACAGATTTTCACTCCCTTTTACAATTTCTTCTTGCTCAGAGAAAGAAGTTAGCCAGACACTGTGCTGGCCACACACATGATGTCCCCAAGCTTCATAATCCCCCTGGGAGGTGGGTTTCATTACCAGTGTCAGGAGCCTGGGCTATGGAATTAGACGGAAATGGGTTTGAGGTCCCTGTCTGACTCTCAGTAACTATACAAAATTGATGTCCAATAAACGAATGCTTGTTGGATGGAAAAATAAAAGAAGGTCTTGCCTTCTTTCTCCACATTTTCTTTTCTCTCATCATCATGTATCCCCGTGTATAAATGCATAAGCAAGGTTTAATCTTGCTTTAAGGTTGAGTTCACAGTTTCCAAGGGGGACCCAAAGCAGGTGGTTGCTTCTAAGCCATGGACCCTCACTCCAAAATGCAGGTTCACCATCATACACAAGCAGAACTAAAAACTGACCTGTGGGTGGGGTAGTCTCACAGGAGGTCCCTGGACGTCTCTGGAAGAGCTGGGTGTGGTGAGAAGGTTCCAGGAGGTCACCAGCAGTAGACTGAATACAATGCACTTCCTGTTGCCTCAGGCAGCTCTCGGAGAGAACCAGGGAACCCAATGACCATAGCCCTGCTGTCACCGAGAGCACCTGTCATTTATGGGATGGGTTGTCGATGCCGGGGGGCCCATCATTCCCTTCTACTGACACTACTAGTTGTAAGTACCAATAACATCTTGCAACTCCCACGTGGTGTCTGCACCCTAACTCGAACAACTGCCTGACACAAAGTTGTAATATAGTGCTTAAAACTCAGGGTCTCCAAGTTCCAACTAATTTATAGGAGAATGGTTAATACTAGAGGCCATTCGCTTGGAGGGTCCATGCCCCACCTCTAAGGAGATTTTATTCAGGACCTCCCAATGCAAACACCTATTGCCTATCACACTGAGGGCCCAGCACAAAGGCACTTGGTAGATATCTTTTGAAAGATTGAATGAATTAGGCACTATCACATATTTTATATCATTCAATAAAGAATGCTGCTTATCATACTCTTTAAGCCTTAGTTTGCTTGCCTATAAAATAAGGATACTACTATCTGCCTAATGATGCTATAAGATTAAGCGAGGTGATATATGTACAAGATCTATGCATCTACGACAGTCAAATTATGTTCAATTAAGTTCAACAAATATTTAATCACCAGCATCATTGTTATTAGCTATCATTTATTTGCCATCTGCTAAGTGCTAGAGGCTTTCTAGGCTCCCTAATCTTCATAACAATCCTTTAAGGTAGATAATATGATTGCCTTTATTGTGCAATATTTATGAGAGCTAAAGAAGTAAAAAGGTATAAAGAGAATAGCACAATGACTTCCACTCTGGGAGTATGGCAGACCTGGTCCCCAAGGCCCCCTGCTGTGTCAAAACCAAACTATCCTGAATAACATGTACTTTTAACACGTTGTTGAGCTTGCGAGGCATGTGGGAATCTGCAAATCCCTTCTCTATTTCTCCCCAAAATGTGGGCTAGACCCAGAGTTGGGATAAGCTAGCAGGGCACAGAGGGCAGGAGTTTGCTTGCCTTGAGGGTGAGCACTGATAGCATCTCTGCAATTAGGATCTGAAGCTATGGCCAAGAGCAAGGCAGAGGAGCTGAGCCCAGTCATCGTGCAGATCTGGGGTGCTCAAAGGTAAGAGAGATGATTCCAGGTCTTTGGTGTCCCTGACTCAGAGCAGAACCAGACAGAAATCTCTGGAGCAAAGCATCGCTAATTTAGAGCCACAAGCATCCTTAATTTAGGGCCACGAGTGTCCCACAGGTTAAAGATAAACAATGACCTCACACAATGAAAAGTCACTGAAACAGAAGCCGCCAAGTGTCCATAAGTGGCAGTACCAACAAACAATAGATTTAAACACCCAAAGATTGACGACATTGAATAGTCTGATACATAATATATGACATCAGTGTATGAAATGTATGAAGAAAGAAAGGCTGGTATCACAAAGATGAACAATCAGCTAAAAGTGTTAAGTGTTAAGAATGGCCAAACAGGTTTGCAAAATAACCAAATGGAACTTCTAAAAGTAAAAGTTTTCATGCTTGTTTTTAAAACTCAGTGATAGTTGATTGTCCACAACCAAAAAGAAAATTTGTGAACTCAAGAATAAGAAGAAATTACCAAAATGCCATGCCAAGAAACAAGGACACAGCAAATATGAAGGAAAACGGAAGATATATGGGTATAGAATGAGAAGCTCTAAAATATATCTAGTCTGAGTTCCAGAAGAGAATGCAGAGATAATAGAAAAGCAATATTTGAAAAGATAACAGCTAAGAACTTTCTAGAACAGATGGGCGATATAAATCCAAGATTTAGAAATCACAATATATTTCAAGTAAGACTAAATGTTTTAAATCCACTCCAACATTCTATAGTGAATCTTTAAAACACCAAAGACAAATATTTTAACGTAGCCAGACAAAAAGAAGAGATAAGCTTCAAAGGAATGATAAGAACGAAACAAACTTTTGAGCTCCAACGACGCCAGCCACAAGACATAAGAGTGCCTTCAACAGGTAGAGATGCATTTATTGCTAATCCAGAAAGGTGTACTTCACACAGCTGGGTACCCAGCAAGAGCAAAAATGAAATGAAGACAGATTCAGATACATGTGGCTGGTGCTAAACTAGCAAATCTTCCTGAGGAAGGAAAGAAAATGATCACAAAAAACGATAACGTGAGATGCAGGAAGGAAAGGTGAGCCAAGAAGCTGATAAATGTGTATATAAAACTAACAAAATAATTTGTGTATAAAACAATAATAGTTTCATTTGTAAAGTTACAGAAAATGAAATTAAAATATTAGATAATACAAGTAAGTTGAAAAGGTGGTGATTTGATTTTGGATATTCTATGGTCCTTTTATTACTCAAATGGAGTTAAGATATTGTTTAATTTAGTATGTTATTAAGTTAAATATGCATGGTAAAGTGTCCAGGACAATCAGAAAAACAATTTAAAAAAGAATAACTTTCACAGCAATAGAGGGAGACTAAAAATAGAATGAGGGGACAAAAGCAAATGAATAACTTTTAAAAACTTCAAAAAGCAAGAAAGAAGAAAAGAGAATGGTAGAAAAAAAAGTGGAAAACAAATAATAAACTAAGATAATAGAAAAAATAAATTAATAATCTAAATAAACATAAAGGGACTAAACCAAGCAATTCAAGATAAGATTTCCAAAAGATTTTTTTAAATGCAAGAAACAGCCAGGTATGCCCACCGACTAATTTAAAAAGCAAAATATGAGGAGCAAAATATATCCTCCCTGACTATAAGCCCATCCTCACCACCAGAAAAGAAAGATGACTATTCAATGTACTGTTTACTATAACCATTCATTCCCATTTATTTTATTACAAGTGTAAGTATCGCTATACACAGATGCACATACGTACACACACTTTTTTTTCTGCACATCACATTTTACCTCCATTATTGTGTTCATGAGGTTTGTCCATTTTGGTACATGTAACTGTAGTTCACTAATTTTCACTGCTGTATTATTATTATTTTTTTTGGTAAGACCATGCCGCAATTGATGTATGCATTCTCCTATGGGTTGGCATTGTTATTATAAAAAGTGTTTACATTTGCAAACATTTCCCTCTATGGTAAATATATTTAGGTTTGGAATTTCGGGCTCATGGAATGCAGATATCTCCAAATTTCCTAGATATTGGCTAATTGAAAGTAGTTGTAAAAGATTGTCACATTTCTGGTAATGGCAGCCTAGGTAATTAAGACCAACTGCCCCACTATAAAAGCCTGAAAATCTAAATAAACTTTTAAATCAAAAACTAAATGCCTAAAGGCATGAGGGGGTTATCAAGATAGTGAAGAACGGGAGAAGAAGGAATTCAATGGCACAAGCTCAGCATTTAGACAGCTTTCAACCAAAGGTGCTGCTGATTCTGGCAGAGAAGGCTGAGGGGCTAACATCGTGACAAATTTATAGAACTAGGAGAACAAAATTGGAAGTGAAGGAACCAGTATTAAGGGCAATTTGGTAAACTACCATCACCGAAAGTGGCATTCATTTCTTCTAGGATTCTCTTTTCTTCTTTTCTCCTATCTTGCCTTATGTAGAGTAAATAATTAGGTTTTGTTTTTTTAACCGATATTAAAAGATGCACCACAGGAATAAGGGCAAACCAGAAATACGCTGTCCTTCAAAGGGATTGAAGCCCAGTTGAAAACTTCTTCATCCCTCGTCTGATTAAGGAGATCTGGCTGGCATTGCTTGTAACTTGTTCCAGAATCAAACATTAAACCTAGTCCCCAATTTATCTCTACAATGTTTCCAGTACTCAATTGTGAAACTACACATACAAGGAAACAAAATAATATGGCTGAAAATAAGAGACACTGCCCATAGGACCTCCAGATGATGCAGGTATCAGACCCAGATTTTAAAAAATAACTTATTATGTTCAAGGAAATAAAAGAGAATTGGAATAAGAGAACCAGAAACTATAAAGAGGAATCAAATATAAATTCTAGACTGAAAAATAGAAAAACTAAACAGATTTTAAAATTCAGTGGATAGGATTAATAACAAATGAGATACAGCTGAAGAGATAATCAATAAACTGAAAGATATGCCATAAAGACATATCTAGAAAGATGCATAAGGAGACATGAGGATAAGAAGAAAGTGCGAGACACATATGAGATATTGCAAGAGAGGCAAACATATATAAAATTGAAGTCTCAGGAGAACAGGATAAAGAGCAAGGCAGAGCAGTCTCTAAAGAGATAATGGCTGAGAATTCTCAAAAAGAGATCAATTATATTTAGAAAGATTTGAGAAGCACTATGAACTTCCAAGCAAAATAAATACATTATACTAAAGCTATTGAAAACCAAAGACAAAGATAAAATCTTAAAATCAGAGAGAAGGGGAAAAAAGAAAGTACTACCTTCAAAAGAGCAGTAATACTGACATCTGACTTCTCAACAAAAACAACAAAACCAGAAGACAATAGAATGCTATCTACAAAGAATTGGAAACAAAATCTGCCCACCTAGAATTCCGTAGCAAAAATATCCTTCACCAGTAAGGAAAAAATAAAGACATTTTCGAATTGGCAGAAATATATTTTCAGGCTGAGAAAATTCACAAGAACAGACCCATGGAAAGGAAATACTGAAAGGTATTCTTCAGGGAGAAGCTTGGAAATGTAAGAAGAAAAAAAATGACGGAAAGGTGAATGTGTAGATAAATGGAAATGAAAATCAACTGCATAAAAAATCATAATGATTCGTAGGGTATGAAATACAGAAATAAAATGCATGAAAACTATAATTTATAAGTAGGAGTAAATGAAGTTAAACTCTAAGGCCCCTGTGTTACCTAAGAAGTAGGCAAAGAATTGTTTTATATTAGACGGTAAAAGAAAAACAGATGTTTTCTGTAATCTCCGGGGCAGCAGTTCTCAAAATGTAGTTTGTAGACCCGTACAAGTCCCAGAGGAGTCTGAAGGTCAAAACAATTTTCATAACAATCCTAAGGCATTATTTACCTCTTTCTATTCTGTTGACATTTGCATTGATGGTGCAAAAGCTACAATGCATGTAACTGCTGGTGCCTTAGTGACCGTGGCAAGCAACCGCACCGCTAGGCATTGCAGCTTCCATGGCCATGCACTCACAGGGGGGGAAAAAAAAAGCCAATTTTACTTGACTATCCTTGATGGAACAGTAAAAACAGCATTTGTTTTTATTAAATTGTAACCCTTGACTATACATTTTTAATGTTCTATGTGATGAAATGGAATATAGGCATAAAACACAGCTGCTGTTGCTTCCTGAAATAAAATGAGCATCCCAAGGAAAAGCACTTTCATGATTGAGTCACAAGGCAAACTAGCCACTTTTAATCCACCACCATTCTTACTAGAAAAAACAATAGACAAAAAAAAAAAAAAAAACAGACAAACTATGGTTATTACAACTTGGATATTTGGCAGGCATCCTCTTAAAAATCAATGAAGTGAACATGTCACTTTAAGGAAAGTAATTTACAGTATATCCTACCAATCATATCATTTCAGCTTTCAAATAAAAATTAGAATTTGGGAAAACCTGTATTGGTCACCATGAGCTTGACGGACCCCCGAAAGTTAAAGATTTTTCTGATAAGACGGATGCTGATATAAACCAATGCAAGTTTTTGATGTTATATAATCAAATGTGTCAACGTATGGAAGGCCTGTATAACACAGTGAAGTGACATATTCAAATGACCAATGCATAGTGTCATGAAATTATGCACAAGTGAAAGAGCTATTCAAACTGCCAGGGAGATCCATGGGCTTTAAAGAAGCAGAATATGAAAAGCTCATTGACATAGTTTCAGATTCCAAATTGTAACTAACCTTTAAGAAACTACCACTTGTGAAGTTTGGGTGTCGGATCAAACAATATCCACAATACTTTGAAGAGAATATTAAAAATAATCCTCTTTTTGCCAACCACATATCTGAATAGGCCAGATTTTCTTTGCGTATTTCACCTATAACAACTTATCACAACAAACCGAATGCAGAAGCAGATGCGAGAGTATAGCTGTCTTTTATTCAGCTATATGTTTAAAAGAATGCCAAAATAGAAAACGATGCCATTTTCTCAATTGTTTTTTGTTTTAGAAAAGATAGTTATTTTTCACAAAACTAAGTTCTTTCTACTAATTAGTATTTTTTACTCTTACTTTTAAATGAATTAATAAATGTTTTAAATTTTTATAGTTTGAAATTTTAATATGATAAAATATTGATAGATGTAACCCAGATGAATAAAATCATTTTGGTGTTCTCAACAATATTTAAGAGTGCAAAAGAGTCCTGACATCAAATAGTTTGAGAATCACTGTTCTGGAACAACTATCAAAACAATAGCAAAAAAATATGTAAACACTGTTAAGAGAAGAGAGAGAAAAAAAGAAAAATAATAAAAAAGACTCAGTGAATCCAAAGGAAGGCAAAAAAAGAGAAAAAAATAATGGATTAGACAGAATAAATAAACTGTATTAGTCACTACATGGACAAAGAGTGTTGGACAGGATTTAAGAAAAACATGTGATCCAATCATAAGCTGCTCACAAGGTACACACTTAAAATATAAAGACACAGAAAGGTTAGAAGTAGAAGAATAAGATATCTCAATGTAAATACTAACCAAGAGGAAGCTGGCAAATATCAGACACTGGAGAATCCAAGAAAATATGACTCAATATAAAGGGGACATTTTCTAAAACACAAAGCCCAATTTGCCAGGAAGATATAATAACTTTAAATGTGCATGCCCCTAATAACATAGTTTCGAAATACATAAAGCAAAAACTGACAGAACTTAAAGGAGAATTAGACAACACCATGATCGCAGTGAAAGATTTTGACACATTTTTCAGTAACTGATAAATCAAGGGGACCAAAAACATTAGCAAAGATATAGAACTTCTCAATAACAGAATAAACCAATTTGACTTAATTGACATTTATAGAACATTTCGCCCAAAGACAGCCGAGTATGCCTTTTAAACATTTACCAAAATTGACCACATGCTGAGCCACAAAGCGAGTCTCAACACATTTAAAAGGATTAAAATCCCACACAGCATATTCTCTGATCGAAGTGGAATTCAGCGAGGCATCAACAGCAAAGTAAGTCGAATATTTTTGTAACCTAAGAATTTGGAGGAATTAAGAAATACACTTCCAGGAAATACGCAAACAAAAGATCACAATGGAAGTTAGAATATATTTTAACTAAATGATAATGAAACTGCAGTATGTGATAACTTGTAGAATGCACAAACGCCATGGTTAGAGAGATATTGGGTTCGCCTTAAATGTGCATATGAGAGAAAAGTAAAGGCAGGAAGACGATGATCCAAACTTCCACCTCAATAATTAGGAGAGGAAAATAGCTATTTAAATCCAAAGACAGTGACAGGAAGGGTGGCTTCTGAAGGATCTGGACTGTCCTCTCCCGAAGGATGCAGAGGGACATTGCTCTGGGGAGGCTGTGATGAGCCGTGAGGGGCAAGTGGTCAGCCCAGGAGCCCGGCGCCCCCAGATGTCGGCTCCACCCAGTTTTCATCTTCCACCCATCACCTTTCTCTGCCAGATATTTTTGCTAATCTAGTCATTGGGTTTTAATTCACATTTCCCCAATTACTGAGAAGGCTGAGAATCTTTTCATATGTTTGGGCCTCGCGTGGTTTCTCTCCTGTGAATCGTCAGTTCAGATATTTTCCCCATTTTTTCTATCCACTTTCTTTTTTTTTTTTCTTATTTTCATTTGTAGATGTTCTTCCTATATTTGGATACAGATCCTTCGTTGGTTATACGTTTTGCAAATATCTTCTCCCAGTTTGTAGCTTTTCTCCTCACTTCTTTTAGGGTACCTTTCACTGAACAGAAGATTTTAATTTTAAGTTGGTCAAGTGTATTAATGTTTTCTTGTGGTTTTTCTTCTGGGTTTGTTTCAAAAGTTCTTCTGTACCCCCAAAGTCATGAAGATATTATATTCTATTTTCTTCTAAATGTGTTAAAATGTCTGTTTCCTCATGCAGGTGATAATCCACCTACCATTTATTTGGGGGTTGTGTGAGGTTGATTTCATATGCAGTAGGTATAATTAAGTGTCACATCAGCAGACTGTAACCGGCAGAGCCTGGAATCAAACCCAGGTCTGCCTGGCCAAACCACGTGGTCCTTCTTCTGCACCCACTGCATCCTTCCAGAAGTTCCTGGTCAGAGCTGTGCTCAGCTCCACGCCCTGCGACAGGAAGCGGGGACACAGGCATCCGTTGGACCAGGCCTGCCATGAGGAGTCAGTCTAATGGAACCGGGATCGGAGGGCGAGGACCGTGGAACCACGTGCAGGGCCACCCCGAGGCCCGGGGCGAGGCGGAACCTCTGTCGCAAGAGCCAAGACAGCGCTGCCTCCCAGTTCCAAGGAGCAAAACAACACTCAGAAAGCCGGAGTAGCCAGCCCGCAGTTCTACACGGAGGAACCCAGAAGCGAAGTTGGAAGCCAAGCCCGGGGGTCTTAAGTGCCTTCTCTCTTGCTCTTTCGGCACTGCCGTGTGGAGAGAATAGAGGTGGCAGGGGTGGCTGAGTGGCAGCTGTGGGCTGCCATCCTCCCCAGGCGCTTGACCCCCGTCCCCTGCCTGGGGCCTCAGTGGCAGGCGCTTCCAGGCTCCACGGTGCCATTGTGGGGGTTCACGTGTTTCCCAGCCACACCCAGCCTCACCAGCTGCAGCTCTCCACCCCCCAACACACACACACACACACTCACACACACGCGCACACACACACTCACACACACACACCCTGCCCTGACACCTCGTGGTGGAGCCGCACCCCTCCAGCAGAACCTCAGCTCTGGACCCCTGCACACGGAGCTCACCCATCAGCTCGCCCTTCTGCCCGCCTGTCCAAGCTGCTCTGTGGCCAGCGCTGGGTGACCCCAGGGGTAGACCAGGCCTGTGCCTGGGTTTCCGGGGACACCAACAAAGTTGAACTTCAGAAGGCTCACCAGAATTCTGTGATCAGAAAACCTAACAAGAAGGTATTTAAAATCTCACCATACGTGTAAAGGTCTGTGTCAATGTGGGGAAAAAAAAAAATGTGAACTTGAATCAGGTGGGGCTATGGGATCGTTACCTCTTCTCACCTTAGATCTTCCAAAGGGCTGAATTTTGTCCCGATAGTGGCTCAGCCCACAAGAATGTTTTTCCAACTTGTTTCAGGGATGTTCCCTTTTGCTCTGACCCTTTCTATGTCTCCCCTCCCCTCCCCTCCCTCCCTCCCTCCCTCTCTCTGTATCCCTTCCACTCCGAACTACAAATCATCATTTCCAACCCTAAAACACTTCACATTTGGTGAAAAGCACTTCAGTTTCAAAGTGATTAGTGGTTGAAGATCCGTCGTTTAAAATTTAAATTAAACCGATTAAAATTACAGGAGCACTTCACATCTTTTAAGCAAATAATTATTTTTTACAAACAGATCCAAGAGGTTGGGCCAAGCCAGGTACTACAGATGAGTGACAAAATGGCAGGGCCTGACCTCAGGGAGCCAGCCACTAAGACTGAACACCCTGGGCCCCACTCATGTGGCCCCTGGAAGCCTCCCCGAATTTCGGGGGAGGACAAGCCCCATAAAGCCAGTCAGGACCCCGGGCCTTCCCTCCAATGTCCCCCGAAGAGTGAGAGTCCAAGGGTGTCCTTGGAGCGTCCGGCACACTGCACCCCCATGCTCTTCTCGTGTGCCCCAGCACAGGGGATGTAGACTCTGGGGTCACTGGACTGCCAAGAGGACCTCACGCTTGTCAGGCACATTTTGTGTCGTGGACACGAGAGCCAGTCAGCAAAGACCCTTCCTCGTGGGGCTCGCCTAGCAGACGAGTAAAAACATAAACTGCAAATTTGCCTTGTGAGTAATTCAGAAAACTGTGCGAGAGGCCGAAACGGAACAAAGACGGGAGTGGGGTCCTTCCAGTGGTCTCGGGGGGCTGGGGAACGTGAGCCGGGGTTCGCAGGAGCAATAGGAGTTCTCAGGAGAACAAGGGCTCAAAGACATTCAAAGGCACAACATCGTGTTTCCGCCACAGAACGAAGAGGTGGAGGACACGATACGCAAGTTTTCTTCTCGTGCCAAGTTGGAAACCGAGTCTCAAAGGTTTGACGCTCCCGTCTGAGGTGACACAGCGAGAACGTCGTCAGCACAAATCCAGGTCTGACTCCAGCACCCCCAGAACTTTTCATTCCCTCTTCGCTGGTATCTGAGGCCGGAGATCGGTGTTGACCGTGTTTTTTCTCTTCTTCTTCTTTATTTTTGGCTAAACGGCAGCCTCAGATCAAAGCCAGCACACCCACCTGCCCTGCAGCGCTGCCTCCCACCACCCGCACCCACACCCAGCTCGCAGGAGGCGGCGCCGGGCACTGGACCCAACAGGCAGCTAGAAAGAAAACAACTCACGGTCTGCGTGGCCAAGGGAGACAGGCGGCCCTGGCAGCGGCCGGGAGAGCCGGCAGGCCGAGCCCAGCCCAGACATTTCAAAAACAAACCTCTGTCCAGGTTTCCATCACCTGGGGCAGGCCCCGCCCCCAGGAGGAAGGTGACTGCTTGCGAGCCGCCCGGGTTCCTTTCTCGTGGAATCTTCCCTCTGTAGTTTTCCCTTTTTCCTAATTAGGTTCCAGAGACCAGAGAAGTCCAGGCAGCTTCCTGTGCTCAGTCTGGATGTGTCCTGTGTTTATCGAAAAATACTCCGAAAGAGGGAGGAAACGGTTTGCTCCATAAGCATGAGACCTGAGGCTGTGGTGAGGGTGGGGAGTTATGTTCTTGGGGACTGGGTTCCTCTCGGGGGGTAGTGAGGTTTGGGACAGAGACGATGGTGCTAGTCATGCGACCATGTGACTGTACTAAGCTGACTGAACCGTATTCCTAGGAATGGCTCATGTGACAGCTATTACGTTGTGAGTATTTTACCATAGTAAAAACCAGCCCCTGTGATGTCTTGAGAACAGGCGAGCAATAGAAAAGTCTTCAGTGATAATCATTTCACCAGTGGTGACAGAGCGGGAACCACTTCTAGGCTTTTGCAGGTTATTGATTTATTGGCCCACGGGGAAATGGAAGCGGCCGGCCATGGGGACAGCCTGGGCATGGCTATGAGGTACGGCCACCTGTGGAATGCCTTCCTGCTCTGGGGACAGGCATCTAACTTCTCTGAGAGGTCAGCAGAGCCGTTTCTTGCCTTCCAAGGAACACGCTGACACCTGTGTGCCCTGGAAGGACCCCGGCTCCCTGCCTCAGAGCCGCAGCCGCGCCCGCAGTGCCGAGGGGGCTGGGGGAGGCCGCGCTCCAGCAGGATGGGCCAGCGTGGTGGGCAGCACGTGGTGGACAGCACGCGGGCCTGGCAGACAGGGGCCCCTCGTTCCAGCTCTGAAACCAGCATGGGGGGAGGGGGGAAGGTCGACCAGCAGGCTGCCTGGCTCCCCTCCCACTGCCCCTTCTCCCCTGTGGGCGAGGAGCCGCAGGCCCGGGAGGGGACCCATCTGTCCCGCCCCGTACAAGGTATAGTGGGGGGCTCACATTGTCAGAAAGACCCCCCTCCTACCACCACCACCCCAAAGCAAGGCATCTCCTTCTCTTGAAGGAGAGAGGACAGGGATGTTGTGGAGGGTCCAGCCAGGAGCCTCCTCAGACATCGTCACCCGCTGGCCTTAGGCACAGAATGCCCACGGGAGGGTCTCAGGGCCGGTCCCCCTATGAAGGGTTTCTCAGTCTCTTTCGGCTCAGGGGTCTTTTACCCACGGTGCCTTCCGGGCCTCGAGTTCTGGAAGCATATTTTGGGAAATGTGGTCTTCCTGCTTCTTAACTCTGGCTACATCCGGCACGAATCTTTCTCAGTTCTTCCTGGGGCTGTGAGCAGTCCTGGCGACCGAAGTTCTCGGAGCCTCGGTTTTAACGCCTGTGCAGCAGGCGGCGCAGAGTCTGGCCACGTAGCCGGTTCTGCAGAAGCAGAGGGGGACACTGCGCGGGCCGCACAGGACCTTGGGGAAGGAACGACACCACCTTTGGTCACCCCCCTGCAGAGTGCTCTGACTTATTTACTCCCACATTTGCAAACATTTACTACCTGACAAACGAGAAGGATGTAGACACCCCCTTTTTGTCACTGCTCTTCGGTTTGGGGTGCAGACGCCGAGGTGGGGGCCGGAGCTGAGCTTGTGGGGTCCCCTCCGCTCCGAATTCCGGGACCTGGGCATCTGAGGCCACGTGCGGGCGTCCTGCGGCCAGCCACGCGGCGGCCGGGAGGCGCGCGGCAAGGGAGGCGGCTCCGGTCCTTCCCCGCGGCGGTCACGGCTCCGTGGAGACGCGCTGACCGCCGCCGGGGCCCAACGACACCTTCCGCGGTAGCTTCGTTAAACCGACGGGCACACGCGGAGGCATCTGTCGTTTCCCCCTTTACAGATGTGGAAAAAGCCCGTTCAGGGCGGTGAAGCGACTTGTTCAAAGTCAGAGCCAGTGAACGTGAACCCCAGGATTCCTACCCGCCCCCCAAAGTCTAAACTTTCCCCAGAGGAGCCATTCCCATCGGGGCATGGGGGGATCAGCCTGTTTCCCCATTCGCTGGAAGCCAAGGTTGGCGGGGCTTCCCCACGACCCCCAGAGCCATCCAGCACCCCCGCCCCCTCCAGCCCCATCACCAGCGGCAGGGCCACGGCGGGCTCTGCTTCTAGTCCAGCTCTTTATCTTCAAAGGCGATTTCTACCCCCAAGATTTACGGCAAAACGCAGAGAGCGCCTTCTTTCACCCGGGCCTGCGTTTGCAGTGTGTCCCCAATGTGCGGGTATTTGATGGTCGAATCTCTCTGAGGCACATGAAGGTCTCCTGGCTGCTGGCGCTCAGTGCTGGCCCCCACCCACCCACCCACCCACACAAGTCGTTAAGTCTCCCAGCAGCATCCAAGTGGTGGCACTTCCACGTGCTTCAAAAATGCCGCATCCGGCGTGTCCCGCCTCTGACGCCATCCGCTGGGTCCGGTGGCCCCCAGGGACGGTCCTAGGCAAGGGATCCTTTCTATGGTGGACACTCAGCACCCAGTGAAACGCAGGCCAAGGGGAGCCATTCAAAATCCGTTTATCGGCCACGTGACCCCAAGCGACTCGCCTCACCTCGCTAAGCCCATTCCTTTAACGAGAAAGTGAGGATGACAAGGGTGACCTCGGGATTGCACCCCATGGTTTTCAAAGGGCTTAGAGCTTAGGCTAGTGCATAGGAAGAATTCAAGAAACGTTAACTGGTATTATTTTCCTCTCTGCCTCCTCCCTCTCTTGCTCCTGCCTCCTTCTCTTTCTTCTTGTTCGCTACTAAACACAGAATTCTGCCGTTAATAAGAGCCACACTCATCTTCACTACACGCTCGGCCATTCGCACGGGCTCTCCGCCCCTCAGAGGACCCTGCAGCGTGGGACCCCGTGGAGCCCTCACTAGAGAGGAGAAACTAAGGCTCAGAGAGCAGCGGCCGACTGCCCACGGTCACACAGCTCAGCATGGGCGGGCCGCGTCAGGAGCCCAAGCGTTCGCCATGGGCCCCGCTGCCCTCTTCGTCCCCAATGGCAGCCAGAGGACGTCGACTTAGGAGCAGCTGGGCACACAGAGGAATGAACGGTCACTCTTCTCTCTGACTCCAGAACGTGGGTGAGTCGCGAATTGCCGACGAGGGCTTGGGGGACACTAAAATCGGAGCCGTCAGCACATTCCTGCAGTGGGAGAAGTCGGCCCCCGCGATGACACAGGCATGGTGCCGCCCTGTACCCGACCTGCCCCACCTCGCCGAGGTGGCCGGGGCAGGTCAGGTGAGGCCAAGCCAGCGTCTCAGAGGCCCCCGTGGGAGCACCCAAACCTAAAAGAGCCCTCGGGCAAGGTGGCCCTGGCCCAAGCTGTTGACCAGGCGCCCCTCCCCGGCCCCGGCACGTCCGGGATTGCTTTTCCAAGGACTGGTCAGGACAAGGTTGGGGGCACAGTGCCAGTTCCCCTTGGGCTTTCCACACGTCATGGAAAGAAAGCTCTCAGGCCCTGGAGGGCAGGGGTGGGACCTCTCGTTTATCTAGAAAATTCCCAGCACCAAGCCGGGTGGTGAGCTCTACAGGTGTGCTGTTCAGGCAGGGAGCCAGCCCGTCCTGCCACCAGGGCCAAGCCCTGAGGAGAAGGGGACAGCGGAACGTCCCAGAATGCAGGAGTCAGAAAGACTTTGCTTTGGGCTTGGTCCCACCATGCGGCAGCTCCATAGAGACTGAACCTCTGAGACTCTGTCTGCTCCCCAGTGGGAAGGGGGTCAATGACCCTTAACCCCCCAGACACCCCCGCCCCTGGGCCTGTTATGGAGAAAGGAGAATGTCCACCCATTCGAGTTCTGTCCCGAGGCTTCACTGCGGCCCAGAGATGCCCGTCTGACGCTCACTCAGTCACTTAAAGCCTGTTTTAAGAGCCATCTACTCTGCTCGGCCCACTTCCCCGCCGTCTAAAATTCACTCGCTCACCATTCACTCATTCACAAAGTCACCCATGCTTTCATTTTCCTCATTTATTGCAACGCCCACACCCAGCACGACTGACTCCCATTAGACCACCCCATTCGGTTATTCACTCACGCATTCATTCATTCATCTGTTCCTTCAATAGACACGTCAACTACCCGAAGGTTTCAGTCAAAAGCATCTCTTTGCCTGGACTTCCCTTATGAATGAATACAGTCTGAGCTAAGGGGAAATTAGAACCATAGATTTTCCTACATATTTCTCAGCTAATGATGCGCCAGGGCGGGTGGCTTTTGAACTCATAAATTCTGGCTTTACGGGGTCTCGTCGTTCTCCGCCTTCTGCTACGATTATGCCCCTGGCCCCGGGGGCGCCGGACGGCTGCCTTCTCTTCCCAAACAGGGACCCACCTAAGAAGTTCTGCTGGAACCGGAAACCCACTTCAAAATTTCCCCTTTTCAGGTACGAGCTTTATGAAGACACAGAAAGGGTCATTGCTCTCGAAAAGAACCGTTTCCTCAAAGCAACTTAACATCTGCATGAGTGAGAGCAAACAAGATCCTCATATATTAAAACTTTTTTTTTAAATCATAATAATAACCCCATTCACCACCTGTATCTGAGTCAGCATGCCCGATTTTAAAGTCAGAATGCTGTGGCCTGAAGGCCCAAGCGTCCGATGCTATAAATACAGACAGAAGCTGCAAAGTCGAGAGGCCAGACCTTCCCAATCTGTCACCCTCTCCGCGTTGATAAATTATGTACACCCCTTCGATGGATACGCCGGAGGCCGAGGTCCTGTCTGGGAGCCCCCTCCCTGCCGTGCGCTCCCCCTCACCGGCCCGGCCCGCCCCTCCCTACCTGCTGTCTCCTTTGGGCAGACCAGGTGTGCTCCATGATGGATTGCCCGCCGGGCCCCTCCATCCCGGAGGCAGCAAGCCCGAGTGGCGGGAAGCACCGGCCTGGCCTTTGACAGACGGCAGGCATGTCAGAACTGGAGATGAGCCTGTCTCGGGGGGACGTGCGTTTTATTTGAGCTGCAGGGGCTTCTTCCCAGCTTCTTCCCCCATCGCACCCTGCAACACCTCCCGCTCCCATTTCTCCTCACCCCTCTTCATACCTTCTCAGGGCCCTGAGCACACAGGGTGCGGGTGTGAGAACCACATCTTAGCAGAAGAGCAACGGAAAGGAACCAGCATCCTCCGTTTTAGAAGACTTTCTCTGTGATCTTAAGAGGAAATCAGATGATGCTATGTCTCCAGCAGGCTTCTTATAATTCAGAAAGACGGTTGCAAGTCATTGAAAAGGAGACACGGCATCTTAATAAATTTAATCCACATCTGATTACAGAGGAAGAAAGCGCGCTCGCTCTCTCTCTCTCTCTCTCTCTCTCTCTCTCTCTCTCTCTCTTTCTCTTCCCTTATGGGGCTGAATATTGCAATAACTGTTCCATCCGATTTTTAAAAAAATAAAACTTGCTAAAGGTCAGTGTATCTCCTGACCACACATGCAGCAACATTCAAATTTCCCTGGTCCGAGAATAAAAAGATTCCTATCATTCAAAATAAAAGCATAAGGACATCTCCGAAGCTCATGGGGGATTTAGAAAGCAGAGACATTTCGCTATCAACGGCAATCACAAGATTTTTAAGCAGTATCTCTAATCTGCTCCCCCCTTCCCGCCCCCCACAACCCATCCACCCCCCACTCCCCTCACCACCCCCCCTTTTCACATCAAGGTCTTTTTATCTTCCAATTTTGCATCTAAAGATGAGGTGAATACCATTAGCTCAATTCAACCTCAAGTGTAGTCAGATGGGCCTGTGATTTCTGAAAAGCGCTCGCTAAGGTCACATTAAAATGTATAAGAGCTTTTCGATTCCTGAGAAGGGGGCTTATTATCCACCCGTGGTGTGAAAGAGGGATGTCAGTGGCCACAGACTTGGGTGAAAACAAAAGAGATACCAGGGCTCCCGTCTTTTGTCAGCAAGCCTCTGGTTTCTTTTCACAGTTCTGCAGATAGCTGCAGACTGCAAACTTAGGCCTCCTGCAAAAAAAAAAAAAAAAAAAAAAAGAAAGAAAGAAGAAAAAAAAAAAACAAGTTTAACTGGCTTCCCCTGCCAGTTCTTCTTTAACCCTTTCGGCTAGCGTCAGCCATGTCCCTCCCACTCAGATCGTGAGCGTGTGTTTCCTTGAGAGAGAGGGGTCTGTCGTGTTCTTGCAGCTTTTTCTCCTTTGTCCTCCCTGCAGACAGAAGTCGGCATGCAGTTAGGAAGGTACAGACTTAGTTGGAGTCCATGGACGCGCCCTGGGCACTCACTTGTTCGCTTGTTCAACAGATATCCTTTGAGCATCGTCTACACGCAGCCGTGGTTCTGGGTTTTAGGAACACGGAGATGAAGCAGACGGATGTCTTTGGCGAGGGTTTGCATCCTCACAGGGGCGGGGCTACCTCAGGGAGCAGCAGAGCCACAAGGCAGGTGGAGATGATCGTTATTTCTGAGGAAATAAACAGAGCGCTGTCAGAGAAGGGACTTGAAGAAGGGGGATTGAGGGGCGGCGACCTTCTGAGGAAGTGAAATGTGAACTAAAACCTTAAGTCGAAACGAAGCCCGCGTCTCAGGCACCGGGGTCAGGAAACGAAAGAAAGGCTTTGTGTCGTGGGTATCTGTCATTTTGCCCATCGGGCACCCACCCTTCCTGTCTGCCTTCTCAGCCGTGCCTCACTCCCGTGGCATAGCCTCAGTCAGGGTACCCTGACCTCCACCAGCAAAGACACGGGTACATGACCTAAGACAGGCAGTCAGCCCCTCACCTGGGCATACGACAGAGAACTGTGGCCTCTGGTTCTGGTTCACCCCATGGGCGGTGCTCCAATGAGAAGGCATTTTGGCTCTGCCTCTTAGATGCCTAGAATGTCCCCAGTTCCTTATTGTGCTCGATTTAGGATCTTTAGATTCTGCAAACCACTCCAGCTTCCAGTAAATGCCCTTTTTGCTCAGGCTAGTCAGAATTTGAAATGTGATTTGAAAACAAAGAACCATCGCCAATGTAGAAATCGGCGGCAGAGAGTGAATCTTCAGGTAAAAGAACCTCAAGAAAAAGGAGGGTACATTGAGGTGGCTTTCTGGCCAAGAGGCTGGCTGATGTATGTTCAGAGTGGGAACCTCACAGCCAGGGAATCTCACACGTAGAGGTGAAACAGCCGATTACGTTATCAGATTCAGGATTCCCAATGGGAAGACACAAGGGTGAAGGCCTAGCATGAAGCGGCCTGGATTAGGATTGGAAGTGTTGGTTTGGCCTCATGGTTTTCAATATGCAGAATAAATGTGAATGTGTGTTTGTCGGTGTGGACCGAGAGGGCCTGAGAGCAGTGACAACCAGTAGCAATGAGCACACTTAGGGCCCAGATCTTGGTTTCTAAATATCATTCTCCGTTCAAAGGAACAAGGACTCCTTAGAGAATTGTACAATTCCAGGGGTGAGACATGGAAAAGTGTAAGAACAGAGACAAACTTATATAGGCACTCATTGACCAATAGAAAAATTAATCAACTTTATTCTGATATAATTTATATACAGTAAAATGCTCCTGTTTTAATTACAGTTCAATGAGTTTTAATAAATATCTAAATATATACAACCACGTGGCCACTGTTTTAATCAGATACAGAGCATTCTCATCACCCCCAAAATTCTCTCAGGTCCTTTCTTAATTCATCCTTTCCCAGAGGCAACCACCGATCTTTTTGTCACTATGGATTAATTTTGTCTTTTCTAGAACTTCATATAAATGGAATCATACAGTATGTATTTTTGGTGTCTGCCTTCTTTGGCTAGTATAAAGTGTTTGAGATGCATCCATATTACTGTGTGTATCAGGAATTTGTCCATTTTTACTGCTGGTATTGTTCTAATTTTGAAAAATACAATTGGTTTATCTACTCACTCTTTGATAGATACGTTATCTTTAGTTTCTGGATATAATGAATAATGTTTGTTTGAATATTCATATATGCATCTTTGTGCAAACATATGTATTCATTTCTCTAAAGTCATACCTAGGAGTGGAATTCCTGAGTTGTATAATAAGATTACATTTTAACTTTCTAATAATTTTTTGCAGTTCTCCATAATGATTATACCATTTTACATTCCCACCAGCAATGTCAGAGAGTCTCAATTGTTCACTATCTTCACCAATACTTATGCTTAGCCTTTTTTATTTTAGCCATTCTAGTAGGTATATAGTGGCATCTTACTATGGTTTTAATTTGAATTTCCCGATGGCTAAGGGTGTTGAGCATCTTTTCATGGCCTTATTGACCATTCATATAGCTTTTTTGTATAGATCTTATTCAAATTTTTGCACCTATTTATTGGTGTTTGTCTTAATATTAAGTTGTAAGAATCTTTCTGGATACAAATTCTTTGCCAAATATATGGATTGCAAATATGTTCTGCCAGTTGAAACATGATTCCTATTTTCTTCATCGTGTCTTTTAAAGAGCAGTAGTTTTTGATGTCGTTGCAGTTTATTTGATCAAATTTTATTTTATGGTTCATACAATCTGTGTCTTCAGCACCCATCACCTAACCCAAGGTCGAAAATACATTGTCCTGTGTTTTCTTCAGAAGATTTATCATTTAAGTCTTTGTGCTAAAGCATATAATCTAGTTGAAAATCACTAATGTGAGTGCCGTGAGATGGAGTCAACCTCATTTTTTTCCACGTGGATATTCAGTTGTCCCAGAATCATCTGCTAAAAAGAGTATCCTCTTCCCATGAAATTACCTTTGCCCCTTGGTTAAAAATCAATCAATCATATGTGTGTGGTTGTGCTCCATTAATCTATACGTCTGCTCTCACGCTGACTTGAATAGTGTAGTTCTGTATTACAAACTTTGAAATTAGGTAGGATAGGTCCTCTGAATCTGCTCTACTTTTTAAAAATTATTTTGGCTCCACTAAGTCTTTTGTTGTGCTTCCACATAAATTCTATAATCAGTTTGCCAATTTCCCCCAGAAACCGGCTGATATATTGATCGGAATTAAACTAAATCTATAAATTCATTTGGGTAGAAATAACATTGCAGACTAATAGGGAACGTATGTGTTTCGGTGCCTGGTTCCTGTCACGGACCTCTTAAAACCCTTGGAATTTTCTGAATGATACGAGTGTCTTTTAGTATTCAGGACAAGCCCCTATTCGATCGCACCTGAGTTGATGCTAGTGAGTGAGCTTTGGGTGGGACCTTCAGAAAGCCTCGGGATGGGACTGGTCACCAGAAAGGCCAAGTGATTAGAGGGTTGCAGTGTTCTGCCCCACCCCCACCCACTGACCTCCGAGGAGAGGAAGGGAGGCTGGAGATTGAACGCCAGAAAAACTCTCGGGCCAGGAGTCTTGGAGAGCATCCGGGTTGGTGAAAACATCAGCTAGGAGGGTAGTGCACAGGGCCGGGGCAGAGCAATTCTGCATCCCGCCCTATGCCTTGCCCTATGCGGCGCTTCCATTTGACTGTTCTTAAGTTGTATCCTTTATCATAAACCAGTAAATGTAAGTAAAGTCTTTTCCCGAGTTCCGTAAGTCATTCTAGCTAATAGTCAACCCTGAGAAAAGATGGCAGAAACCCCTGAATTTGTAGTTGGCTGGGCAGAATGTGAGTCGCCTGGACATCCCATTTGCAGCTAGCATCTGAAGGGGGGACAGTCTTGTGGCATTGAGCCTCTAGCCTGTGGGGTCTGTACTAACTCCAGGAGCTGGTGTCAGAATTGAATTGTTTGATACCCAGTTGATGTTGGAGGGTTGGAAAATTGCTATAGAAACACATTTGGTGTTGGAAGTATTGTCAGGGGAAGAAATAGCCTTTCAGATATCTTAATAATGTTGACTCTTGCAATATATCTCTCTATTATTTAGTATTTCTCTCCATATAGTTAGGTCTTCTTTAATTTCCTTCAAAAGCGTTTTATAGTTTTCAGTATCACTTTTGTTAAATTTATTAGTATTTTATATTTCTGATTATCCTTGCTAGTATTAGAAATACAGTAGACTTTTGCGTATTGACCTAGTATGAAGCAAGTTTGCTAAATCTTCACCTTGTAGTATTTATGCAGATTCATTATAGTTTTCTATGCACATAATTATGTCATCTGTAAATAAAGATAATTTTATTTTTTGTTTTCAGTGTTTATGCCTTTTATTTCTTTTTGTTGCACTGGCTAGACACTTCAGCCAGTGAAAAGAAGTGGTAAGAATAGTCATTCTTACCTTTTCCAGATCTTCGAGAAAAAGGACTCAGTCCTTTACTATAAAGTATGGTGTTTGCCGTATGTTTTGATAGATGCCTTTTATCATGTTAAGATAGCTTCTTTTTTTCTTAGTTTTATGATAGTTTTGGTAATCTATGCACGTCAAATATTGTCAAATGATTTTAATGCATCTGTGAAATAATAATATGATTTTCCTACTTTTTTCTGGTAAGATTGTGAATAACACTGATTGTTTTTGAATGTCACACCAAATTTCCATATTAATATCCAGTTAATATTTTTGGATGTTATTTGATAATATGTTGTTAAGGATTTCCCCTCAATATTCATGAGGTAAATTAGTCTGTACTATTTTTTTATATGTCTTTGTATCGTGGCATCACGACATCAGTTAAGAGATGTTACGTTTTCCTCTATTTTCTGAACAATTAACATAATATTGCTATTACTGGGTGTGAGGTTCCACTGTGGGAAGGTCTGTAACTATTAATTTAATTTTAATAGATAGAGGATTATTGATATTTTCTGTTTTGTTCTTGTGTTTATTTTGATAAATTGTGTCTTTCGAGGAACTTGTCCATTCTAAGTTGTTGAAATTAGTGACAGAGATTTTCATGATGGTTTCTTAATGTCCTTTTGATGTCTGCATAATTTGTAGTGACATCTTCCATTTTGTTCCTGATATTGGTACACATTCAGAGGTGCCCTTTTCTGATGTCATTCCAGAGACTTATCAAACTAAAAAAACTTTTGAAAGAATAAACTTTGGGTTTCATCAATTTCTCCATTGTTTTTCTATTTGCAATTTCAGTAATTGCTGCTCTTATCTTTTTTATTTCCCCATTACTAATTGCTTTGGTTTTTAATTGCTCTTCTTTTCCTAATTTCTTAACATGGAACCTAGGTCATTTATTTTAAATGTTTCCTCTTTTCTAATATAAACATTTAAAGATAAACATTTCCCTCTAAAATAAATGAACATCACAAATTTTGATGCGTTTGTTTTTATTTTATTTCCCTGCAAAATGTTGTTTAACTTCCTTTATTACTTTTCTTTGACCTATGAATTATTTTAAAGTGTCCCGTTTAACTTCCAAATATTTGGAGATTTTCCAGATTTATTTTTATAATTTTATTCTCATTTAGTTTTCTTGTGGTCAGAGCATATACTCTGTTGATTGTAATCTTTTTTGACTTACTGTGATGTATTTTGTGGCCCAGCATATGGGCTATCATAATGAACGATCCACTTAAAATGATGTATTTTTTCTCTCCAGTTGTGCAGAGTAGTCTGTAAACGTCAATTAGGTTAAGTAGTTGATGGTGTTGTTCAAGTCTTTTCTTGTTTACAAATTTATTTTCTGTTCTATTAATTACCGAGAAAAGAGTGTTGAAAATCTTCAACTAACGTTATAGATTTGTCAACTTCTCATTTCAATTCTGTCCGTTTTTTTCCTCGCGTACTTGAAAGTTCTGTTTTTAGGTTCTTACACATTTAGAACTGCTATGTCTTTTGATGAATTGGCCATTTATAATTTGCAAATGTCACTCCTTATTTTTGGTAATATCTTTTTGTTTGAAGTCTGTTTTCTCTGATATTAATACACCCCTCCAGCTTTTTTGGTATTAGGCTTTTATTATAATACCTTTTACATCCTTTGACTTTTGTCTATATATTTCTTTATGTTTAAAGTATACTTCTTATATGCAGTATATATCGGATGCTGTTTTTTAATCTACTATAAGATATCTGTCTTTTAATTGGCATATTTAATCCATTTATAATTAACATAATGATGTGGTTAGATTTTAACTCACCATATCGCTATTTCTTTCATATTTGTCCTATCTGTTCTCTGTTCCTTTTACCTCTGTTTTCATACCTCTTCTGGGTTAATTGAGTGTTTTTAGTATTCAATGTTATCAATTCAATAAGCTTATTTTCTATACCTCTTTGATTTTTTTATTAGTTTTTCTAGAGTTTACACTATGCATATTTAACCTATCACCATCCCCTTCAGGTAGTCTCATATACTTTTAAACATAATGTAAGAACGTTATAACAGTATGCTTCCATTTTCCTCCCTATATCTTTTGTACTATTGTTGCCATACATTTCACTTCTGTATATAAGTCCCACAGTATATTGTTGTTATTTTTATTTAAACAGTCACTTATCTTTTCTTAAAAATGTAAGCGAGAACAAATACCTTACTATATATTATATTTCACATTTCTGACACTTCATTCTTTTCTGTAAATTCAGGCTTTGACTTAGAATCATTTTCTTTCAGTCTGAAAAACTTGGTTTAACATTTATTACAGTTAGTACAGATCTGCTGGTGACAAATTTTCTCAGCTTTTGTCAGTCTGAAATGTTTTTATTTTACCTTCACTTTTGAAGGATATTTGCCGGATATAAAATTCCAGGTGGCCGGTGGCTGGAGCATTGTGAGTTTTTTCTCTTTTTAACACTTGAAAGATTTCACTATCGTATCTCCTGTCTTGTATCGTTTCTGAAAGAAGGCAGAGCCATTTTTTTAAAATCTCTGTTGTCCTATATATAATATGTTTTTTCCTCTGGAGGCTTTTAGGATTTTCTTCTTTGTCATTGGTTTTGAGAAATTTAATTATAAAGTACCTTGAAACCATTTTTTATTTATCTTGCTTAGGGGTCATTGAGATTTATGGCTATATGGTTTCATATTTTTCACAACATTTGGGGAAATTTTGACTATTATTTCATACATAAATTGGACATCATGCTACTGTGCATAAGTCACTAAAACTTCATTTTTTCCACCTTTACTTTCTGTTCTTCATTTTGGATAGTTTTTATGACTATGTCTTCAACCTGCAGTTTCTAGTATACTTTACAGCTGATCTAATGATTTTTTTAAATTCATAGACTCAACTTTTCAGTCTAGAAGATCCATTTGCTTCTTTTTTATAGTTTCTATAACTCTCCTCGTTAAATTCGTGTTTCCCTTAAATTCTTGAACATATTTATAGAGCTTTTACGTACTTCTCGCCTGGTAATTCCACTACCTTTGCCATTTGAGTGTCTATTGATTTTGTTCTCCAGGTTATGGGCCATATTTTTCCTGCCTTACCATGTGTCTAGTAATTTTTTTTACTGGATACTGGACATTGTAGCTAGAGTGGCTGGGTTTTGTTTTCTTTCATCAAAGAGTGTTGAGTTTTGTTCTGGCAGGCTGTTAATTTACGTGCAGATCAGCATTAACCCTTTGAAGCTTGTTAGGAAGGCTTGTTGAGGTAAGTCTGTAGTTGATTTTATACTATGGTTCGTTTAGCCCTCTTTTTAAGGTGCACCATTTCTGGGGTCTATACTGAATTCCCCAGTAGTAAACAAGGTCCTTCCACTCTGGTTAGTTAGCACTTGAATTATTCACAATTCTGTGTGAGTTCTGGTAATTTTTTGGCTCACCACTCTATAGCAATTATTTTTTCTCTCATGGTTTTTTTTTTTGCCCAACCTTGTGGAGTCTCACCCTATGCATTTATAGATCAGCATTAAATCAGATTCATGAGATTCCTGAAAACTTCTGGACATCATTCACTATGCAACTACCTGTTCTCTGGTGCTCTGCTCCACAATTTCTAACTATCTCATTCTTCATGGCCTTACCTCACCAATTCTGCTGTGCTCAGCTTGAGTTCCCCTTTCTTGAATCAGGGTCCTAAAATTCCTCCAGGGAGAAAGTTGGGGTAACTGTAGGGCTCGTATGGTTTGTTTTACTTCTTCCAATGATCACAGTCCTACTCCGCCTATTGTCAAATGCCTGAAAATGTTGTTTTACATTCTTTGTCTAGTGTTCTAGTTGTTTATGTTGGAGGAGCTAGTCTAGTATCAATTATTCCTTCATGGAAAGACCAAATAAGGGGCAATTTGAGAACGAATACAAATAATAATATTAACAGATTACATCCATTGAACAAAATAGAATCCTTGTGTCTATTCTCCTGTGAATAAAAAATAAATAGATGGGGAGAAAGGAAAGCTTTTTCCTTAAAGTAGCATGCCAACTAATAAATATACAAGGAATGACAGAATTAGAAAATCACCATTTGGCAGCCATCACGGTAATAATTAATTCAGCCAAGAAACATCAGTAGATGATAAAACTTATAATAAATATTTGATGAGTGGGATATTTTACATAGGTTCCACGTATTTCCCTCCCCCCAAATACTTATTAATTACAAAAAGAGAAAAAAGAACTTTACAGTAGAGAAGCTTGATAGATACCACCAGTGATAAAAGTTTACAAAGCCAGTCTACAGTCACGCTACCCTAACAAGCCCAATCCTATCTGATCTCGGAAGCTAGGCAGGGTCGGGCCTGGTTAGTACTTGGATGAGAGACCACCTTGGAAGACCAGGTGCTGTAGGCGTAAAAAATTTTTTAAAAAATAAGGGATTGTAAGCTGACAAGATGCTTGCAGTCTGTAAGGTCAACCAAGGGTTGCCTCGCCTTAAAAATAAATAAATAAATAAATAATAAACGTATGTTTACAAAGCCAGTAATGGGATTCAAAATTATATACCACTTGATAGTTATGAACTGCTGGATGGAGGATGAAGGCAAGGAAGCCAGGAAAAAAAGCCATTACCCTGGGTTAGGGGAGATACGTTGAAGTTGGATGTTATGGATAAAATGTTTGCGTCTCCAAAAAATCTATATGTTGAAGCCCTAACCCCTGTATTTGAAGATAAGGCTTATAGGGAAGTGATAAAAATTAAATGAGCATTAAGGCCTTAATTTGATAGGGCTGGTGTCTCTATAAGAAAAGGAAGAGACACCAGAGCTCACTCTCTCTCCACGTAGTGACAGTACAGCGAGGGGCAGCCAGCTGCAAGCCAAGGAACCAAACTGGCCAGAACTTTGATACTGGACTTCCAGACTTCGGGACTGTAAGAAATAAATATCTTTTGTTTAAGCCACCCAGTCTATGGCATTTTGTTACGGCAGCCCAAATAGATTGATGCAGTATGAAAACAGATGAACAGAGTGTCACCCCTGTGACATTCCTGACAAAGATGAATATCCTGAAGCTAATCAGACAGATCCATAATTGAAGACATTATACAAAATAATGGGTCTATAATCCTCTGAAATGTGCAGGTCATGAAAGTCAAGAAAGCACTGAGAAACTGGTCCAGTCTTAAGGAAATTAAAGAGCTATGACAATTAAATATAACAAATGATCATAGATTCTTTTGCTAATATAGGACATTATTAGGACAATTGGCAAAATTGAATGAGGTCTATGGGTGAATGGTAGTAATGTATCAAAAATAGTTTTCTGATTCTGATAGTTGTATTTTAGTTATGTGCAAGGATATCCTTTTTCTTTTAGGAAATACACACTAAAATCTTCAACAGTTATGGGACAGAATATTGGCAACCTAGTTTCAAATGGTTTGGGGGATAGTTCTTTGTACTATCTTGCAATTCTTCTGTAAGTTTGAAATTATGTCAAAATAAAAATACCATATCCCTGGGAGAATTGCAATCATCAAATATTTGATAGATATACTGGTGATAGTCCTAATCACACCCATATTCAATTCTACGGTTTCAATCAATGCAAAATTCTGATGAATTTAGAGGGCACAATGGATTTAGATAAACCTAATCAGATGATGAATCCAACTTCACTGACTATTTCCACATCTGATCTCCTCCCAGGAGACTGTTTGGGGGCAGGGGAGCTATTCTTTCTGTAACTTCTTAAATTGCACACATAACTCATTTATTTTCAGACTCTGTTATTTCCTAATAAATGCACATGAGACTATTAATTTTCCTCTAAATACAAATTGATCTGCATCTCTCAAGCTATTATAGACGATTTCATTATAATTCAGTTCTATATATTTTATCATTTTCCTTATGATTTTCTCTTTAACTCATGTATTATTTAGAAGTTATATCTTATATTTAATATTTTCAAGTACATAGGAAATAATTCTCTTCTTATTTTTGATATTTTATCTTATTTCATTTTGGTCAGAAGATGTGCTTTGTATAATGGCTATTATTTGAAACCTGTTATGACTTCCTTAATGGTCTAATACAGTATCATTTTTTGATAAATATTCAATTGTGCTTGAAAATAATGTATGTTCTCTGAAGAGCAAAGTTCTATATATTTTCTGCAAGGCCAAGTTTGTTTTTCTGTATATTTATTGTTCTTCATTTGCCTGAATTCTTTTCTGGGAAATGGGTACTAAACCTTTGTGACTACCATTGTCACAAATCTTATCAATTACTCGCTGTTGATTTTTTTCATTTGTTGCTCCTTCTATTTTGAAGCTATATAAATGAGATACACACAAATTAATTATCGTTATGTCATCTTGGTGGATTATTCTTTTTGTCAATATGAAATAGCCCTCTTTAATTTAAATATTAATTGTAATGCTATTTATATTAGATTCTATTTCGTCTGTTATTAAGAACGCTATCTCCCTTTTGATTAGTAAATACCTAGCATGTCTTCTCTATATACCTTAATTTTCAAACATCCTCTGAATTTTTTCAAGTATGTCTATTATAATCATCATATGTTTATATATTTTTAATCTAATCTGGAGTCTCTGTCTTCTAATTGTGAGTTTAACCTATTTACATTTATTGTGATTAGTAATACATATGAACTTTTCTCTACCTTCTTGCTTTCTTTCTGCCTCTTTTGTTTTTATTCTTTAATTTCTTTTGTTGGATTAATCAAGCTTTTTATATTTCTTTTCTTTTCTACTGCTGGTGCAGAAATCATGCATTCTATCATTTTAGTGTTTATCCTTAAATTTTAATATTGTTTATTTTGCATCCCTCTCCTTCCTTCTGGAATACTTTTCTCTTTAATATAATATATTTAATAATTACGTTAGGGAGCATCAGCATGTGGTTTCTATTCTGTTTTCTGGTTTACCTAAAAAATATCTTCATAATCCTCACCCTTAGATTATAGTTTGGTTGAATATAGAATTATAGGTTCACAATTATTTTCTCTCAACTTCAAAGATATTATTCTATTTCTCTTTGGCATATGTTGTTGTTCGTGAAAATTTGGCCAATAATCTGATTGGCGTTCTATTAAAAGTAATCTATGTTTTATTCACTGGTGGCCTTTAGGATTTTTCTCCCTTGTTGATATTCTGCTGTTTCGCTATAAAGTCTCTAAGTGTGAAGCTTAATGGGGCTTCCAGCACTTTGGAAATTTTTTCAGCTATTATTGTTTTAAATGTCACCTTGCTATCTTTTACTCCAGTCTCTCTAACTCAACATATGATGGAGATTCATTTTCTATCTTCTATGACTTTTAAGGTTTCTTTCATAGTTTCCATGTTAATAATTTGCATACTATTGGATTTCTGTTGAAGCATCTCATTCTATATTCCATGTTTCTTTATTTCCCTCATAATTGCTATTTCTTTCATACTTGCTATCTTTTCTATATTTTCCATTCTATTAGTCATGTGCTGAAATGCTTTCCTCTGCCTTCAAATTTTCTTAAGCTCTCTTTTATATTTTCCATGCCTATAATAGTTTTTTTTTTTTTATCGCTACTTCTGTGGGCTAGATCTAGAAGACTTAATCAGTTCGTCTTCTAATTCATTTGTTCTTTCCTCAGATGTGTCTTGTTGATCACTTATTCACCTCCTGAGAGGCTTTATTTTCCATTTTAATAACTATTTTTAATTAATTTTCTACCTCAGATACAGGAAGATATGTCAACGAAAAGCCTCATTTAAAAGCAAGTTGATCTCATGTGTTTGTACAAGGCTCTTATTTTATTTTGTTTTGTTTTTTTATTTTCTTTTTTCTGTTCATTCTTGTTCTCGACTACCATTCTTTTCACACTCATTGACAATCATTCTTCAATATATAATATACAATACATAGTGTATAATTTGGGGTGGCTTATGATTATAGGCAAGTAGGCTGTGGCTGAGACACAGATGCTCATTAACCTCATTTTTGCAACCTGAGTACTTCATTTTTCAGCCTCTTTTGCAGTTAAGTTGAGTTCTATGACAACTTCTGGTCAATGAAATTTGGGTGGAATTGGTGCAAGGTGAAATTGTATATGTGAAGGAAAGATTGGGCTGACAAGATATGGAATGGCATGAACATCTATTGCTTTTGACTCCTGGCTGGCATTCACGTCCCCCTTTGTATGATAGCATCCCCCCAAGATGCTTTAAGAACTTACCTAATCACCACTCTATGCAATCTCGTTAGGACTGTCAGTCAAAGCATCTTGCATTCTCCTGATCGAGGTGGGACTGGCTACGTAATTTGTGAGGCGTCTTGTCAGGAATTATTCAGAATGTCAACACGGCGACAGCAGAGTTTAACCCACCAAAAGATTCTTTTAAGGGCGGAGCTGCATAGGGGGCCCCCGACCACACACTCAGGAAAGTCGCCCAATCCAAACCAATCAGACCATCTCTCCCAAGAATGTAAATCTTGACCACAATGACACAGAATTCGGAAAAACCTGGAAGCAATTTTCCCTAGAGGCTTCTGCTACTTGCATCCCCAGAGAATTCCTGATTCCTGTCTTGTCCAAATCAGATTCGTTTTCCTCCCTTCAATTCTATCAGTCCCTGCTCCATTCCCTTCCTTCTGGCTTGAGTTAGCTCTCGTCAGTTTCTGATGGTTACATCCATGAACCCTCAGTGAAACAATGAGTAATTCCACTCGAGTCCTCTGAGCCTCAGTTTTCCATCTGCAAAGTGGGAGTAACAGTTATAACTCCAGTTATAATTAGAAAAAGACAAATAAATGTGAAGTGTACGTCTAATCCCTTGCATAAACTAGGAGTTTATTAAATACGAGTTTTCTTTTTTTTACCTCTAATCCCTACCAGAAGGAACTACATGCCAGCCGGTCTCTCCATCATTCAGACAGAAGCATTGTCCATCCCAAGCTTATGGAATGGGCTGTGGAATCTCTTGGGGGGACCAGTAGAAGGCCTGGCAAGGGCCCCTACCAAAAGGTGGAAAGAGCCAAGGGTGAGTGTGCTGGTCTTCACTGCAGCTGCAGCAGCTAAAGAGAGGTGACGGTGGCCTCTTAGCCAGGCTACCTTTGTTGTAAGACTGTTTCTGTTCTTCTCGCTTCTTCTTCTTCTTCATCTCCTTGAGTTCTCTTGGTTTCTACCCATTCTCAGTCTCGTCTTAAGGCTTCCCATCCATTTCAGGAATTCTTCCACTCCCAACACACAAACACCCCATGGTATTCTCCCACTAAAGCTCCATCAGCTTAGGTTAGTCAAGTAGGTTTTTATTTCTTGCAAGCAAGACCCCACTTTACTACAGGGAGTGAAACTCTATGTCCCCCAGAAGAGCTGGTCTTGAAAGCCAAGATCAGATAAAGACTCCAAAAGGATAAAGACCAGGAAGGGGGACTGGGGGCCAGAGTCAGCTCAGACCCCAAGTAGAAGGGAGCCATAGCTTCAACCAAGCACTTTGTGGAGATGAGCTCATTGCTTCCCACTGGAGTAAATATTATGATCCCCACTTTTCAGAAAAGCAAACTAGACCTCATAGAGTTTTGTGATAAGCAACAGGTAGGAAAGCTGGGACTTGAACCAAAGACCCTGTAAGATGTTCTGATGCCCATTTCTACAACTGAAGGACCCTTATTTCCAGATGAAAGGTAACTCCTACTGACTGAGCAACAGCCAAGTGCCAGGTGCTGCGTCATTTAATTCTAATAACGCAAGCTCCCTGCCTCTCTTTCCAATCACTGCGATGTTATCGTTATATTCCAAACATACCGTTTAAATACGGGGATAAATAATGCCATGGGGTGCCCTGCGTAAGCACAGGTGGTTCCACACTGTTAGGGCCTCACTTTCCCAAAGGATGCGTGTGGTTGGGTCCACACATCACACGTTAGGGGCCAACAGTGTGACTTCCACACAGAACACAGTAGCGATTGAAACATAAGCAATAAAAACGTGTGAACTTGATGCTGAAGGAGATATTTAGACTCACCATTGAGTGCATCAATTGTTCAAAAACAGACCAACAAGAGATTATTTCGGGGAGGAGGATTCCAGCAATGACCCTGTTTGGAAGAGTCAACACAGAGCGATAATAAAAAGACAACTCGTTTTTGAGTTTGAGTCGGTTTGGGGCTTGTTTAAATGCCCCACAGACAATGCGCCCCCTTCCCGCCTGCTCCCACAAACCCTGCTCTCCGCACGTTATTTCCGTCTTGCGGATAAAGAAAGTGGGCTTTGGCGAGGCCCAGCGCTGTGCCGTCACTAGCACAGGATGAAGGTGAGATTCAAAGTCAAGGGGGTAGAGATGCCGAGCTCACTTCCTTTCCCCTCTGCCGGGCTGCCTGCAGGATGGAAGGGACAAACACAGAGAATTCTCTTCCTCTGGGTGGGGGACCCGCACCCCTGCCTCTCCCCCCACCCTGCCTTTGCTGCCTTCGACGAAGGTGCTCAGCGCACCCCGGGGAGGATGCACACGTGTCCTGGGAGGTCGACGAGCTTCCAGAACAGCCCACGGCGTCCTGTGTACACCCCCATCCTCCGGGTTGTGCCGCGAGGCCATGCGTGGGAGAGCAAGCTGTAAGCGGTGGCCCCACAAGCGTCCGAGGGACCCCGTCTCTCCAGCCTGGGTGCCAACATCCACATCCCGAATCTTGGAGGAGTCTGATGCCTGCCATCTGGAGGGAGGAAGCCGGACCCGGGGCGCCAGGCCAAGAAAAGCGTGTTGCGGGCGCCTCCTGGGAGCCAGTGGCACCATGTGTCTGAGCATTATCATTTACACTGAGGAACCGGGTATTTAGAAAACAGGGTTGGTACCAAGCGCGCCATCTGCGGCCAAGCTCTCCCGGCCCACCGCACCATATTGTGGAAGGCGCCGGCTGAAGGAAACAGCGTCCGTGTCGCGCTGTGTTTGTTTGGTTTGGGGCTTTTGTTGTTTTTTGTTTTGGGGTGTTTTTTTTTTTTTTTTTTTAACAAATTCAAATGTGGCTTCTTCGCTTCGCGTAGCAGGCTGAATGGGCCCGAGTCAGAGACGCTGGAAGGAGAAGGGTGACACAGCCCGGGGTTTACGCACTGGCTCCAGGAGGTGTAAAAACGACCCCAGCCTCCCGCACTGCGGCCTCGCCGAGTGTGCTGTGTGTGTGTGTGTGTGTGTGTGTGTGTGTGATGCGTTTGGTGTGCATACGTAATTTCTTTAATCTGCACAGCAGTCTTGAGTGCTGGATGCTATTACTACTCCATAAGGTAGACATGGAAAAGGGAGCCCAGAGAGGGTGAGGAACTTGCCTGTGGCCACACAGCTAGCAGGAAGTGGAGCCCCAGGAGGGAGGCAGGTCCAGTCCACACCCACATGGGGGGACTGTCTACCCGTCGAAAACACAATGCGAATCCCCAAGCCTTTCCAGCAGCCTCCACACCTCACGGGGTCCCCCTCTTTCACGTGGCCTGGCTGTTTTTATCTCTGCTCACTGATCCAATGGGAAATCGTCTTCCTTATGAATTGTACATTGTCCCTGTTCCCCTCCCCCAGACCATCGGTTCCTGAAGGCTGGGCTGTACTCCCAGCGATGGAGGTTCAGGAATAGGACACCCCACCACTCCGGTATCAGCCCTCCTACTATAAACTGAGCGTAATACCCACTTCCACACCCGGGCTCTCTCGTATATAAAATGGCACTTGAATACCCACCTTTGGGCCATGCGAGGACTCAGGGTCCAGGGGGAGCAGTGCCAGGGTGGGGTCCTGCCTTCGAGCTCCCATGACACCCACACGTCCACTCTCCCAGCGCTCGTCACCCTGTATTCAAGTGTTCTATGTACCTGTCTGATCCTCGCCCCAGGATTAGGATAAAGCCATGTCTACCTTCTCCGGTACCCAGCACATAACCGGTGCCCAAGAAACTACCAGTGAATAACAAATAAAGAGCCCTCGCTTTCTCTTCTTTCAGACTCAGCTTCCCCATCTGCGACATGGCCCACTGGGCTCTCAAATCCTGTCCAGCCAGCTCTGACACCCTTTCTTCCAAGTCCTCCAGCCCTGCAAGAGTCCTGAGCCAGCCTCGGAGCCCGCCCTAGGCACAGGTGACCGGAAAACACGTTATGCTGTGAAATCGTGGAGACCCCGAGGTGCGGCCCCCGATCCCCAGCAAGTCCGGGCCTGCACGGCAGGCGGCCACACTTGGCCCATTAAGACGCGATTATCTC
>CM053509.1:3127885-3143351 GCA_028627145.1 Eidolon dupreanum | reverse complement strand
AAAAAATTATAATTTAAAAGATATGCTTCCCCTCTACATTGCTTGTGAGTCATTTCTCAGGCTACTATCGAGTTTTCTTTTTTTAAAAAAAAATAATAATAATAATAATGAAGAAGGGATGGATACCCAACAAAATCTTTTAAAGGAATTTAAACAGAAAGAATAATAATAAAAAGTACCTGCACATGCCAAAAAAATTACAAAACCCAATAAATACAGAAATTATTGCACAGTTAAAAGGCTCCACAATTTTGACTGCCTTAATCACCCTCGGGTTTCCATAGGACTTCGCAGACACAGGTTAGGTTGGAGGGGCCGCCTCCCCTGGGCCCCGGGGACACGCGGGGTGCCCGGCGGCGGTGACACGGAGGCAAGTGTCAAGTCAGCATTCTGTCGCTTGGCAACGGTTCCACTGTACAGGTGCGGGGCGCCCGGACCCGCGCGCGCGCTTAGCTCCTCTCGGCCTGCTCGATTTTGACGTCGTTAGTCAGCAAGTGCTCGCCGTGCCACTTTTTCATGTGTTTCTCCAGGGTGCTGTAGACGCTGAAGGGCATCTGGCAGATGTCGCAGCGGTACACCTCCTTGCCGATCTGCCCGTGCGTCTTCATGTGGCGCGTGAGCTTGCTGCTCTGCGCGCACGCGTAGTTGCACAGCTCGCACTTGTAAGGCCGCTCGCCGGTGTGGCTCCGCCGGTGCACCGTCAGGTTGCTGCAGTTCTTGAACACCTTGCCGCAGTACTCGCACGTGTCGCTGCGGCGGCCCTCCTTGGAGCTCGGCCGCCCGGGGCCCGGGCCGCCCAGGTGCGGCGTGCTGCCGCCGCTGGCCGTGCCGCTGCGGCCCGACAGGCCGCCGTCCAGCAGGTCCCCGGGCGGCGTGGAGAAGCGCAGGCTGCCGTTCTCGGACGAGTGCTCGGACGACGTGGCGAAGGGCGACTGGCGCGCGTCCGTGAAGCCCAGGAAGGGGTCCTTCATGAAGTGCCGCGACGCCGCGTAGCCCACCAGCCACTGCGAGTACACGTTCTCGGACGGGATGAGCGCGGCGGGCGGCAGCTCCAGGTCCTTCTCCACCTTGATGCGCTTGGCGGCGCTGTTGAGCCCGGGGCTGGGCAGCGGCGCCGGCTTGCGCGGGAACAGGCCCGGGAAGGGCTCGGCGCCCGGCGCGAAGCCGCCGCCGCGCCCGTTGACCGCGCCGCCCGGGCCCGCGTCGCCGCAGCCGCCCGCGTCGTCGTCGTCGCCCGCGTCGCCGCCGCCCGCCGCGCGCTTCAGGAAGGCGCCGCGCTTCTGCTTGTCGGCCAGCAGCTCGCCGTACTGCGGCAGCGCGCCCAGGCCCACGTTCTCCATGACCTTGCCCAGCACCAGCGCCTTCTCGTCGGCCAGCGCCTTGGCCGCGCCGCCCACGCCGCCCGCGCCCGGCACCCCGGCCACCCCGCCGCCGCCGTTCTCCCGGTTGCGGCTCAGCTCCGAGTCCATGCTGAAGCTCGACTCGGGCCGGCTCTCGTTCTCCAGCAGCAGCTCCTCCTCTTCCTCCTCCTCCTCCTCGTCCTCCTCCTCCGGCTCGTGGCCCAGCGACGGGTCGCTCTCGTGGTGGCGGAAGTCGCCGTCGGCCGCCTTGAGGCCCTCGCCGGCCAGCTCGCTGGTGCCGGGCTCCGGGGAGCTGGCGGCCGAGAGGCCGTCGTCCGAGCGGCCGGCCAGCGAGCCGGCCTTGTGCATGTGCGTCTTCATGTGGCGCTTGAGCTTGCTCGCCTGCGAGCACGCGTGGTCGCACAGCTGGCACTTGTAGGGCTTCTCGCCGGTGTGGCTGCGCCGGTGCACGATGAGATTGCTCTGGAACTTGAAGGTCTTGCCGCAGAACTCGCAGGACTTGCTCTTGGCCGCCGGCTGCGGCGGCGGCGTGCCGCCGGGGGGCATGGGCGGCAGGGGCGGCGTGCTCAGGAACGGGGACTTGGGGCTGGGCTGGAAGGGGTTCAGGAGCCGGTGCATAGGGTTGCCGCGGCCCGGCGACACGGGCGGCGGCGTGGAGCTGTTGCCCGCCAGCTCGCGGAGCCGCCGCGAGAAGTCCATGGCGGGCGAGTCAATCATGGGGTTGAGGCGCATGACTCGGTCAAAGGCACTGGGGTGCTGGGCGACGAGCCCCATCTCCTCGGCACTGAGGCGGTGCGGGTCCAGGTGGTGGCGCGGCGGCGGGCTGAAGAGCGGCGGCGTGCCGGGCAGGCGGCCCTCGCCGAAGCCCGGGTGGTCCCGCAGGATGGGGCCCGTCATGCGCAGCAGGTTGAAGGGGTTGCTGTCGCCCAGGAAATTCATGAGAGGGGACTGGGCCACGGCCTCGGGCCCAAGCGGCGGCGGGATGGTGAGCCGCGGCGTGAGCGAGCTGCTGGCCGGCCCGGGCTCCAGGTAGATGCGGAAGCCGTGCGTGTTCTGCGCGTGCTGCAGCAGGAACCACGCGCTGTTGAAGGGCTGCTTGCATGTTGTGCAAATGTAGCTGGAAGGCTCATCTTTACCTGGGGAGACACACGGACAGAAAGGCAGAGAAGAGAGCGTGAGACGTGGCACAGGGCCTGCGCACCGCGCGGCCGCCGACCTGGAGGCGCGTCCGTGAGGGGCGGCGCGGGCCACCTCCCAGCAGGCCCGGACGGGAGACGTGGCGACTCTCCCGCCAGGCCGTGTGTGTTCTCCACCTGGCCCGGGGAGCTGAAGAAGAGGGCTCTGTGGGTAGGTGGCCTCCGCAAAGACCCGACGGGCCACAGGACCTCAGCAAGATTCTCGGATTCCGCAGGCCCCCCGGTCTGTGCCCCTAAAGAAAAGGCGTCTGTCTTATTCCCATTATCTCAGAAGCCAGATGACTGTGTCTGTGAGAATGCCTGATTCCAGTAACAGAAGGAACATCAGGTGGGCTGCGTAAAAGGTGACCGGGGCCAATCTCAGCCATACGGGGCTCTCTCCACCTATCTAGAGCGGGGGTTGTCAACCAAGGCACTACTGAGATTTAGAGCCGGATAATTCTTTGTGGTGGGGGCCGTCTTGTGCACTGTAGGGTGTTCAGCAGCCTCCCTGGCCTCTACCCACTAAAAGCCAGCAGCACGCCCTCCCCCAGCCATGAAGGTCAAAAACCTCTCCAGGCATTGCCAAATGACCGGTGGGAGGCCAAACTCGACCCTCCCCCCTTGAGAACTACCCCTTAGGCAATACCTGATCCAAGGAAGTCTTAAAAACACAAATCAAACCGAACCACCTCACACACACTTTTTTAAGAGAAAGGACTAATACCCCTGTATCGTGTGGGATTTTAGCTGTAGGAAAATCTATACATACAGCAGTGTCCATGCAGAAAGCACTGTCAAATTTAAATGTGGCCTCACACCATAATCACCGTGTGGAATCCAGCCTTCGAAGACCCTTCCGGAGGGGCAGGGGGCAGCCACTAGCCTACACGAAGTCCCTCTGCCGGAAAGCTGACTGAATGAAAGAACGTCAGGTCTGATGTGGCAGCCGGGACGAACGGCGGCGAGCAAGGATTTGTTACACACTGGCTCCAGTGACACCGGGCTCAAAGCATCACAGACACTGATGGCACTGAGTCAGAATGTCACGGCCTTTGTTCGTCACTGGGGCAGTTACAAAATGGAGGCTGAACATGTCCTCCAGAACCTGTCTCGTGGGTACTGTCCTCAACCTGCGGGCGAAGCCGGCGGCTCTCCCAGCCTGAACCTCCCCTAATGCTTCACACGAACGGGACAGGCGCGGGCAGGCCCTGCCTCGTACTGCCGGATTTGCTCACTGGCCAGGAAGGAAAAGGGAACAAGACATCACAGCCACGATCTCAAAGAACCCCTCGCATTTTTAAACTTCCCTGTACCTGGAAGATTTTAACTCTGATGAAGTCCGGGAACCACAACCTCCCTGGTGACCACACCCAGGGTCAGCCTGGTGATGCGAGGCACAGCGGGCCACCTCGGCCTCCCCCAGTCCATTGAGAACCTCTGAAAGCCCGTGCAGAGATTTGTTTTTTGTTTTGTTTTCCACCCACAAATTATACTTTGGGGTGAGGGAGGCTGCACCCTTAGTAGTAAACTAAGAGACTCGGGGACCTTGAATTCTGTACAGGTTGGTTAAGCTTAATAGCTCCCCAGGGGGCTGGGCCCCTGAGCCATGCGATGCATGTGATGTCACAGAAAAGCAAAATGCCATCCAGAGGACAGGGTGTCAGTGCTCCCAGACCACAGAATCAACTGGGCCAGAACATGCGTCACCAGCAACAAGTTTGGTGTCCTAATCGTTTGCTCTCGTCTCCGCTGCCGGCCCTACGTGCACGGTGCAGAAGAGGCCACTGGGGAAGAAAAGGGACAGAAGGAGACAAAAGAGAGAACTCTGAAGTTCAGCTTCACCTCGCTTTTACAAGCAGCTCAGGGACAACTTCAGAGGCCAGGTTCTTTGCCCAGGGCGTCTGGGCGAGTCCCTCTCCCAGTGTGTCTGGGTAATTCCGTTCCTCACGCTGGAGCCCCTGAGAACCTCCCCCGCCTGGAAAACCGCAGGGGGTGGTGGGGGGCCTGGGAGGCCACACTTCTCACTGTGGGAGCTACGAGGCCTCGCCAGCACCCCAGCGCTCAGCCCTCCCTGCCCGCATGCGGCTCAGTGGCTTCCTTGAGGCAGCCTCCTCTGGCCTCGGCTTATCTGCTAATGTGCGTAGGAGAGAGAACTGTTCACAGGAGGGCTGGCCAGAAGCCATATTGTGAGTCCTCCTCAAACCCTTCTCTGGAGCAAGGCAGAATAAACACGTAGTAAATAAGAAGAAGATAAATAAAAGTCCCTTTCTGACGCGGGAGCTAATAACACAAATGAAGTGCCACATCCCACAAGGTCACAGATCTTCAAATTAAAGAGTGCCTCTGTCCCCGTCCCTTCGGCTTCAGCCGCTCTGATGGATGGATCTATGGCAGCCGCCTGCCCCGATGCTTCCTATTTCTCAGTTGGACTACCTCCCTTCCCGCTCCCAATCAATCTCTTTTTTCATCATCTTCATTTCCTTGGGTATCTCCAGAGCACTTCCTGTTTCTCGCTCTGATGGCCACACGTTTTTCTAGAAAGTTCTACAGCTGGTGAGGAATGTGGCTATCGCAAGGAAGTTCGGAACGCCCTGGCAGGTGGGGGATGAAGGCAGCTCTACAGCCGGAATGGCCGATGAAAACATTTTTTAAAAATAAACTCAAAATGGCAGTGGCTGCGAAGCGTGCGGCTACATGTTCTAAAGCGCTCAGATGTTTCCACTTCTTGTTCAAAAAAAAAAAAGTGGAGGAGAGACTTCTAACCAGGAGCAGGCTAAGGAGGAAGTTACCTGTCCTGTCCGTAATTCACCATCAGGTGGGGAGGAGCTGTGTGTATACATCAAGGGGGCCTCCAGGGCCACTGTCACGGCAGAGTACCCTCCCTCTTCTCCTGCACCCCTGAAAGGCTCTAGCTCCCAGAGGTTCACTGCAAACAATGGCCTTCCCTGCATCCAACAGCCTCCGATTTTTGAAAAATCACCCAGCCCTCAAAGGCCCTCCCCAGAACACTCTCTTCCTACTCTGCCCACCACCCACCCCACCTCTCCTTTTTTAATAAAACATTCACTTCCACACGACCACTTCCTGGCAGCCTTGGGCACCAGGCTGCTCCCTTTTATGAACTGAACAACGTCAGAATCTTTGCCGAGCCCCTCGACACCTTTCTATTCGAAGACTCACTAACAGCTCATTTTTAAATGCCGCCGAGGACCCTTGCCTCCCCTCCCCAGGGCCAGAGGTTCTCTCGCAGTCAGCCAGCCCCTCCTGGAGCTCAGGCCCACCTGCCCAGAGGTGAACTGGAGGCCCCGCGAGGTGAGGACTCCCCAGGGGCCCAGACAGACTCCACTGCCCACCAGGCTGCTACAGCGGCTGCCGAGGATGCGTCGATGCCCGGATTATGTTGAAGCAACACACCCAGCGACATGAAACCCGGCCAATAGACCTAGAAGCGTCAGCTGCATTTGGAGCGCTACATCAGGCTCGGCCACCCGGAGCCCAGCGCCCACGTCTTCGCCTGCTTCCTCCCTTCCTTCCTCAGACACGTTTAGTATCAGCGGGCAGGAGCCCACACTGGATCTTCCTTGCTCTACTGGCTCTAAAGGAAGCTCGTAATGTTTTCCGCGACGATGGGACCCTCCCTGCGATCCCCCAGTTAAGAGAGCCCGGGATGGCAGCGAGGGTCCCTACCTCTGCCCTGACAATGCCAACAGAGTGAAGTCCATCAGGTCCCGGACCTGTCTGAGCCTCGAATTCCTCATGAGTAGAACAGAAATACTACACCTGCCTCCGAAGAAGGCTGGGGGACCAGGTGTGACCCTGTATGTGGACGCACCCGATAAAGCTGCACATCGCAGACATGGCGCTTCAGGCTTTGCATGGTTCGTCATTTGTCATCCATCTCGTACCTGGCAGTGGACGTTTCGGCAATGCCTTTCTGTGTAACTCTAGCGGTAATGAAACCCTGGAGGAACTTTAATGCAGCCTGCCTAATGCATTAGAGGTTCCGGGGAAGCAGTAACTTGCAAATATTGAGGAAACATCATTTTTTATTTTGACGCTTGGGAACTGACACGAAACTGGACTCCTGCAGTGAAATGCTACTCCCCCTCTACTATTAAGGTTTTTTTTTTTTTTTTAACGAGCATTTAAATAATTTTCTTAGGATGTCAGTGACTCCAATAATACTAATAATAACATCAGAGATGTTCAATAAAAAGCACACCTTTAATTGAGTTCTGATTCCGTGAAAAGGCCATAATCGAGGGCGGGAGTTTAGCCAACTTCCTGGACGAGCGGTGCTGAGCAGAAGGCCATCCTGCCTGTGGGAGCCGTCGTGGCTCACTGCTGCTCAGAGGAAGCAAGGAGACACCTCTCCCAGCTCAGGCAGGGCCCGGCTGATAGACAGCCTGTTCCCCAAAAGCCAGAGGCAACAATGAGAAGCCTGCCACGCGGACATAAGAACTGGGCTTGGCCCTCCACGGTTTGCAAAGCGCCTCACAGTTGGTTTGGCACGTCTACGTGCCCTGGCCACTTCGCGGTCACTCACACAGCCTCTGAGGGACACCATGCAAGAACTGCACTGCTGCTGGCATGGGATGAAACAAAACGGAAGCTCGGAGAGGCAGAGCCCCACCGCCAGCAGGGAGAGGACCCCCCCCCACCCCCGCCTTCTGTCCCCGCCTGGCACAGAGCGCTGCCACGGAGGTACCGGTCACTCCCTTTGCACTTGTCAGAGCCTGTTTCGCGATGAAAACGGCCCAGAGAGGTTCTCCTGCCACACCGCATGTGTCTTCCCAGTGAAGGGCTTCAATTACCCTTTGATGGGACCCAGCTGCATCCCCCACGGCCTGTCCCTGGAGGGGAGGCCTTTCACAGAGGGCGTGAGTGAGCCCACGAGGGGCAACACGCCACTCAGCACCTGGTGGAGGGGTCATGAGATGCCAGGCAGCCAGGTCCGGGGACAGGAAGCTGGACCCCAGGTTTCCCCATGGCAGGCCCTTCCCCTCTCTGCATTTCAGGGTGCTCGGTGCCCAAAGAGAGGGCTGGATTCCCTGGCCAGCCATCCAGTCCTCCTCAGAACCTACAACTGCTAATGTTGCTGTCTCCACAGCTCCAAAATGATAATTATTATTATCACTATTATCCCTTAAATGTGAAGACCCCTTATTAGTTTAAAAACTATCTCCCCTTTCAGGATCCCAGAAAGAAAATGTCAATTGGCCACCTTGGGGGTCTTTGTAAAAGTTTCAGGATTTTATTATTTCTGAGCACAACCTCTCCGGCGAGAGAAGGGAGAGCTACGGGAGTAATAATAACAGCAGTGACAATAAACCATTATTAAATCCTTACCACAAGCTGGCCCACAGCTAAGCACAGCTGACCGCACACGAGGCTCTCAACAACCCCTGAGGTCAGAACTGTCATCGGCACCATTTCACAGATGAGCAAATTGAGGACTGTAAGGGAGAGGATGATTTGCTGGAGGCTACACAGCCACTGTGTTCTTGAGCATGACGCTGTGGTCACGTAAGCCTGGTCTGAAGACCTGTCCCCCGCCCCCAGCCCAGGGACCTGGGTAGGGGCTGGGGTAGACGTGCATGTTTCGGGATTAACTTTCGGTTCCAGCTAACTAAAACGTGGACGTGGGTGCTTTTGGCTAGAACTGCAACAAACTCGGTGAAATCATGCTGATTATCTCATGGAAAAGTAATAGATGCACTTTGCTGGGTGTTGGTGGCCCGTGGCGGTGCTGCTGGGCGTGGTGCTGCTACTAATAATAAATGGTCCGCCTGGCGACAAAGTCCCAGCCGGCCTCCACGGCAGAGCCGGCGCCCTCCAGCGGTGCCCGCGGCAGACGTTGCCAGCCCCCCGTCCCGCAGCCCCGTCCAGGCCTCAGACTCCTCTTCAGGCCCGTGCTGCAGACAGCCATTGCTTGGTGTAGGGTGTGCCTCCGCCTCTCTGCTAGCCCTGGATCCCAGTGCACATAAGCCCAAAAAATGGGGGACCAGGCCAGACGGCACCTAGGACACGAGGTAGCAGTGTGTGTCCTGCTCGGAGCATTGACCACACCTGCCTTTCATTCACTCACTGAACAAACAGGGCTGGGCAGCTGTTACCCACCGGGTCCTCCACTGGTAGCTAGGCACACAGCTCGTATTCCAGGGGACACGGGAACACCTAATAACCTTCTAAATTATTAAATGAAAAGTAGGAGGCTGCGAGGGAGAAGTTCAGGGAGGGAGGAACGCAAGGGCTGGGCATTTGGGGGTGCAGACCTGCCCTGTGCCGGCCTCTCACCTGCCTTACTCTGTTTGGTCCTCATGATAACTCTACAGGTGACCATTACGGGGGCAACAGAAGACACTCACAGAACTGAAGTAAGTTGTTCAGTGACATTATTGGCCTCGGGTTTTTTATTTAAAATTGGCTGTCTGGGCTGGAGTCCAGGCTCCCCAAGGACAGAGATCAACCCGGGCTCGTCCACCTCTGCGACTGGCCACCAGCACGGCGCTAACACGGAGGTGCTTCAGAACTGTCGCTGGCCTGTGTCAATGGCGTGTTCTGTCTGTCTGCTGCCCCCCCTCCCCGTTCTCTGCCACTGAAGTCATCACCCCTGGGACAAGGGCGTCTGCCCAGGTCTGGATGAACCCGCCCGGCTCCACGGTCTGCCCTCCAGGCGAAGCCACCTCCAGCTCAGCGCTCTCAACAAACGGCCCCGCCTCCCGGGCACGCTGGGCAGAGGCCCCACCTGGCACGCCCACGCTCTCAGCCGGCTGCGTGCCAACCACCGGAGCATGCCGGGATCCCAGGGGACGCCAGACAGACCAAGACACCACGGCACCGCCGCTGCCCACCCTCAAGCCGCTCCGGGCAGAGCGGGCAGGCCCTGCTGCGGGCGGAAGCACCAGGCACTCAGCCCCCGGGACCCGGGCAGACTTGCTGGCCACCTCTGCACTGCCCCCTCAGTCCTCTCCTTGGGGCCAGGCGTTTTCACACCTTATGCACCTGCCATTCCCTCTGCCTGGAATACCTACCTTTCCTTCTCTACCTGAAAAACATCTTTTTAGACTCAGCCCAAGTAGAATCCCACCTCTCCACCCATAGCATTCTGGGAATGCTGCTGGATACCGATCACCACATATATCATCGTTTTTGCCCTTGACCGTGGTGTGCTCAGCTCACAGCCAGCCTCCACGTGCCAGTGTTGGCATCTCGGGAGGATGCTTACGGCGGCTTTAGGAAGTGAGTTTTAATCCAGGTTTTTGTAGAAAAAAGAAACTAAGGCTCATCGCAGTTAAGTGAGGGGGGCTCAAGGTCACAGAGCTTGTGGGTCACAGAGCCCAGACTGATAACCCAGTCTGTGCCTGGACGCACAACTGGCTGCCCCCTCCCCTGGGACCGCAAATGCTGCCATAACTGGCCCCGGGGAGAGGCCTGAACCAGCCATGGCCAATCATCCCAGCTGCACCCTGAGCACCAGTGAGCTGGCCAGCGAAGGCAGCTGCAGGCTTCGCAGGAAATGCCACTTGTCCTTCGGCTGAGAATAGAGGCCTGACACAGTGAGAAAAACTCACTTAGCCTCAAAGTGTTTGGAGACAGTCCATTTACCCCAATAGTGCCCGCGCGGCAGAGGTAAACTTAGCGCTTCCGATGCCTGGTGTCCCCTCGGGCTGAGGGGCTGGGCCTCCAGCCTCCATCACAGCCTCGAAGGAAAGCCCCAACGTCTCCCTGAACGCCGGGCGTGCACAGAAACGCCCGTGAATCGCACTTCGAACAGAAGAGGCATTCCTTGGAAGTGAGAGAACCCAAGGAAAGCTAATCTCGTCCCACATGCCCTTCTCATTCATCCGTTCATTCATTCGCTCGCCCATCCAGTCACCATGTGCTCGGCGCAAGGCAGAGCAGAGGGATCAGCCACGACCCCTCCCCTTCCAGGAGGCCACAGGTGGGGGCCGGGGAGCAGGGCTAGGTGAAGCTGCGGACGCAAAGGAACCTGCCTGACTTTAGAGCACCTAGGGAGGGGGCAGACAGGAAAGACCACGTAGAGGTGAGTTCGAGCCGGACACGGGGAGAACAGCACCTGCCCAGGTCAAGGCGGGAGGCGTGCGGGGCGGCGGGCACGGCCTGAGCACACGCAGGGTGCCTGGACGCCCACGCCACACAGAAGAGAAAGCGCTTCCCTGTGCTGTGGGACGAGGCAGGAGCGGGGAACGGGCGGCACGAGCAGACAGGCACAGATCCGCGGAGAATGCCGGGGGGTGTCCCAGCCGGTGCGGCCCGCCACTCCTTCTGCAGAGTCCCCAACGCAGGGCTGGGCTCACTCGCCCACGCCAACCACCCAAACCCACACCCAAACGTTAAGGGTGAGGAAACTGTCCTTCTTCCCAGGGGCAACGATTCTTCTCCTAAGGACGGCAGGAAGTGCATCAGGACGGCGGCCGAGGCCTCGCAGACGCCGCTGGACCGTCAGAGCAAAGGGTGAAAGGACGCCCTGAACCCCGGTCATGCATTCCCTCTGTCCCCCCCCTTCCTTCCCTGCTCCACAAACGCATGCGGCATCTGCTGTGGGCCGGGCCGCGAGCTGAGCGCTGGACGCAGGATGAGTGTCCTCACCGAGCCTGCGGTCCAGAGCAGGAGGTCGACGAGCCCACAGACGTCTAGTAAGGGCCCGGGCCACTAGGTCACTAGTAAAGGGTGTGCTACAGGGCCTAGGACCCAGAGCGAGGAGAGATCAACAGCCTGGGAGGGTGAGGATGTTTGCCCCCAGGAGGAGACCCCGGAGCTGAGTTCAGGAAAAATGCGTCCGTCTGTCTGTCATGCAGAGAAGGGGGGGGGGGGCTGGCAGGAGAACCTGCAGCAGAGCCACAGAGGTGAGACCCCGGAGTCACGGAGGGGAGGAACTGGAGGTGGCACTGCACAGGGGGTTCAGGGTTAGTCTGCGGAGGCTCCGGAAGCACGCGGGGAGACTCGGCTGGATACGGATCGAATTCCACTGCTGTCAATTTTGTCACAGTGAAAACTTTGATATTTTCTCCTAAAATGAAGATTTTCAAGCCCACACTCAAGACCTACTTGAGTCATCAACTGTTCAGTATAAGGAAATCTTCGTACAACAAAAGGAAGTAGGTGAACCCTTCAGAGAGCTTTGTTTCAGGCCAGATCCACCCTTCCCGAACTGTGAAATCATAAGGTATATAGAAATGAAACTGGGGGACGCGGAGGAGTGGAAAATGCAAAGAGAGAACTTAAATCCAATCTAGAAGGATCGCTGCTACCCTACAGGTGGCTTCTAAATCACCCTCTCCGGCAGGAGTTTGATTATTCCATCGAGCTTCCCATCCATACAGTCTTGGCCTGTGAAGCCACCTTCAGGAACGGGGCCACCTTCAGGAACGGGGCGGTCCAGGTGCTTAGCGGGGCAGGGAAGTATTAAAGCAGGACTACAGCTGCAGGCACCCCATACCCCAGGGTTCCCCAAACAGTCTCGATGTCAACTGCTCAATTTCGTGGTCAGGCCAGGTGTGCCGCCGTTCAGGCTCAGGAAACAGCCACCCAGCCCGAAACAAAGTGACGTCGCCGGCCGCAGGGCACTCGGGCAGCGTGAGAGCAGCGGCATTTGCCACTAAGATGGAAGAGCCGGAGGCAGGACACGTGGCGTGTGGAAACTCAGTGCATTTCTCAAGGTCATCTTCAGAGAGCTCCCCCCTTTGCGTAAGACCCTCAAGTCCGCTGGAAATGAGATGTCCTCCTCGAAACAGATAAGGGCATCATCAGAGTCCCTGGAAGCTTTCTGTTGGCGCCCTGGGAAAAGGGCCTACCCTCCTCTTCCAGGTGGGGTTTGGCGGGCTGATGGAGCTGTCGGGGAGGTTTTGTTCCCCTCACCCCATCTCCCCAAACGTGGGGTTTTCTGAAAGGATTCTGGCACTCTGGGGACAGATGGGAACTTAGCAGAGAACATGACGGGGAAGCATAAAGCAAACTATCCTTAATGTTAAATGGGAAAAAAAAAAACGAGCTAAGAAATAAACGAGCAAGAGAAGCAAGACGTGGGCTGCAGTGTGTGCAAGCACCTGCGTGTGCACACGTGTGCACACCTCACGTACAGGTCCCGGCCGACACAGGAAGTCTCCCTTCTGCATAATTCACAACTCCCCTCACCAGCAAGGCCTCCGTCCTTCCTCTCCTTAAATCCACAAAAAGTCCCCACATTCCACCCCCAAGAAGTATTGCAGGGGCAGTAAATCTCGTTTTAATGGAGTGTACGTTTAGCCGTGAGGAGATAATTGACGTTACGGAGAGCCGCAGCCCGAGTGATATAGGTTGGCTAATGCAGAGGGGACTCGTTAGCGACGCACTACAAACAAGTAGTAATGTATGTGTACTGTTCGGGGTGGCGTTACAGCGAAAGTGTTCCGGTCCGCGGGGATTGATAAAACACAAGAAAACAGCAGACATGCACTTGTAAATTTGTCTCATTTGTCTCCGAAGTTAAAGGTTATTCCCCTGTTCTGAATTTGTAATAAAAACATGCTAGCCCCAGCTTTGTGGAGAATGTTTGAATATTTAAATGGTGTATAATGATAGGCAATTACAGGGTAAGAACTGGACCTTATGAATGAGCGCGCTGTCTGGAGAGCCGAGTGTTTTCCCACTGACGACTCATTTACCTCTAATGCTTTTCCAGAGCGCTGTCCCCCCCCACCCCACCCCCACCCACCGAAGGGCTGCAGGGGCCATTCATTACAGCCACGACCAGGCCACCAACCAGGAACCGGCCAAGCTCAGGTTGGTCAGGGTGGGTGGGATCTTTTCCTTTCCTTTTTTTGGTTTTTGTTTTCTTAAACACTGAGGAGACAGCCCCTGAGGCCCCTGAAAGGCACCCCCCTGCTCCCCCCTGCTCCCCGCCCCCCCGTCCCCCACTTCCCACACCCCCCCCACCACAGCGGCAGGTCAGAGCTTCCGTGTGGTGGGGAGAGGGGACAGGCGGGGAGGGTCTGTGGGCAGAGCCTGCATCTCATCCCCTCCTCTCCCACCGTGGGTGCCCTTCTCCCCAGCACCCTCCCTGGAGGAGAGCGGCGGGCTGGCAGGGAGCCCCAGCTGTGCCCAGCCCGGGGCGGCCCGGCAGCTCCTGCCTGGAGCCGAGGTGCCCGCCTGGCCCGTCCAGGTTAACCAACTGCAGTGTTAGAGTAACTCCAGCCAGCTTGTCACCAAGCACAAAAGTCATCAGCGACTGAATGTTCTTTTCTGCACCACAATTAAGACGAATCAATACGACGTGCCACAAATGGTATTTTACTCTCAATAAGAACTCGAGCTGAGTTTATTCAGAATATTTTAGCGCTTCCCCGGGGGATTTTGGGCCGACGCAGATGGCAAATAAAGTACTCAGCCTGAGGCTACAGCACATTATGGTAATTCTAATGTCAGATGTACTTTAATATACAGCTCTATTTAATCACCCCATTATTTCACATTTCCATATGAAAAACCTGCGCACGTCGGCAGCACTCCGCCTCTGCCACCGTGCCAGCTTCCTCCAGCCCACCGGCAGCCGGGAGATGGTCACCCCTGGCGGCGCGGCCCATGTCGGGGTTTCCGGGCCCCAGAGTGCGGCCCCGCTGCCCAGCGATCGGAGCGCGAGAGGATGCGCAGATGCGCCCCACGCCGCCGGAGGTTCCCGGAAACAGAAAGCGCTCACCCCGCCCCCCGCTCACGCAGAAGTGCAGGTGCGTGTGTGCGCGTGTGCATGCGCGTGTGTGCGCGCATGCACACACGCACGCGGGGTGAGGGGAGATAACTACACCCGCGCCCACAACGAGGCCCCCTCCAAACGCCAGCAGCCCCAGCACGGCGGCCCAGCGGCTCCTGCCCACGGCCACAGACGCTGTCCCAGGGCTGCCCGGCCACCCCACGAGGGCAGCTGAAAACAGCAGCGACGCCAAGGGGCAGGAGGAAATGAGCAGGCGCAGGACGCTGTGCTGGGGACAGAGGAGGTGGGGGCAGCACAAGGAGTTGGGGGGTGGAGTAAGGAGAGCTGCAGCCCACGCTGACTGTCCCTCGGGTTTGCACCAGAGAACCTGAAGCCCAGAAGCCCAGAAGCCTAGGCCCCAGGGGAGGGGCAGTCCCATGAGTTCCAAATGGCTCCCGCCCCTCAAGGCTGGCCAGGCTGGCCGGCTGGCGAGAACCAGCAGCAGCATGAAGGTTTTGGCTGAGCCCAGGAAATCACTGTCACGCACACACAGCCACAGAGCGTTCCAAGGAAGCCCAGCACGAAACCCACTGACCACTTAATTCTCGATTTCTCGAAGATGGGTTTGCTGATGGATGAAATGACACCTGGCATCTGACTCTGTTGGGTGCCCCAGTAATGAGTCAACATTTAAAGCCACAGAACACGATTCTAGGAAATCGTTACTGCGTGTCATCAAAATGAGGTGCTTGCCTTTGAGCAGACTAGAAGCAGTTCCTAACCAGGGTAAAAAATATATATATATATATATAAAGGAAGAAAGGAAGAGAAGAAAAAGGGAGGAAGGAAAGGAGGAAAGGGAGGAAGGAAGGAAGGAAGGAAGGAAGGAAGGAAGGAAGGAAGGGAGAAAAGGAAGGAAGGAAGGAAGAAAGGGCAATAAAACTGAGAAAGTCCTAGCATATGTTGACAAAAACACTGGCAAATTCCTCGAAATTCTCCATTCACCAATAAGATTATCAGTTACCTAATTCCAGCAGATTTGTTTTATTAGTTCAGCAAGGGAAATTTTTTAGAGAAAGATTGCTTGATTATTGGAAGGTACAGACTCTGGCCACAACACTGCCTTGACCCTTCCAACTCCTGCAGGTATGACTGTGAAGGACGGGTCACCACGCCCCCATCAGCCACACCTGGTGGACCCTCAAACCAGGATCATCCTGTGACTTCTTTTGAAAATA
>CM053509.1:3101682-3127385 GCA_028627145.1 Eidolon dupreanum | reverse complement strand
TGAATGAATGAATGAATGAGTGGGGAGTGAACAAGTGAGTGGATAAATGAATGAAAGGATGACAGCAGGGTGCGGCTCGGAGGGTGGTGGAGAGAAAGCACTCGGGAGCCCATCACCCCTGTCCTTCACTGATGAGTAGCTGTGGTCCAGCCCTCCCCATTAGGGGAGCCGTCACTCAAAAAAGGGACTTCCAGGTACAATTTCCGCCCCTCCCTGGCTTCGAGAAATGTACTTATTTCGTCCTTTTGGAGAACTGGCTCGTCTCTGCTTCACACGTTCCCTCTTTCTTTCTCTCTGTGTTGTTTACAAAGGTTTCATTATGTTTTCAACTAATCAGAAAGGCCCCGCTAATACACAATTAACATGTGATTATAAAAAAAATTAAAATAGCTTCCAGAAGAAGGAAATGTAATTAAGTAGAGAATGCTTTTCAATAAGGGCTTGCTTTAACCCATCGTCAGAAACACAGTCTCCGTTAGTCCACAATGCCTGGAACAGATGCCAAGGGCAGAATGTTAAAAGCAAGTTTAAAAAAGGACATTATTTTCTAGGGGAATAATAACCATCGACTTGGCACAATGTGCTGGAGAGGGGTGACCTCCCCCCCATCCTCCTACCACTCTCTTCTGTAAAAATGTTTCCCTTTTAAAAAAATAAAATAAAATAAATGATTAAGCTCAAATCTAACAGAATAAGTAAAACTGAGTGAAGAAACAATAGTCAAACACACATTTGCAAACCCCACAGCTAACACAAGTTCCAGTGCAGACCTGAGAGAGCAGGGCCTGGGACCCTTCTGGTCAAATTTCTGAAGGAATCTGCCTTTAAAAACCCCAAATCTAAAATGGGTTTTCAATTTCATGTTCGAGAAACGAGCTGACAGATCAAAGGATTTTGTTCTTTCCCCCTCTTTCCTGCAGCCACCCCGAATCCATTCTTTATGCCAATGAGATCCAGCCTTCTGATTGGCCCCGATGCTTGTCAACGTGAATGAGGGCACTGCGGTTTTTGATGGTTTCTGCCAATCACTACAGAACCGCCCCCCGCAGCAAATCGTAAATTCAACGAGTTCCCAAGAAAACAGGAAGCTTTGGGTCTTCACCATCATTCTCCCAAACAGGAAGAAGAGGCAGCACAACTGGAAAGCTGAAGGCTGGTGGCAGAGCTGTCACTCCAGGTGCTGTCCCCCACCCCCATCCTTCAAGCCTGAGCACAAAGCAAATGCTCCGGGCCCCGGACTGCGCCCAGCAGCAGAGGTGACAGGCAATGGCTGAAACCCCACCTGGCCTGCTGCGCCGGCTCACGAAAGTCGCCCAGGTCTGCTGGGACAGGCCCGACAAGGAGCCGGGGCCCCTGGACCATCATTCCGCAGTGGGGGCAGGGCCCGGAGGCCAGCCTTCTGTCCTCCAGGCCCCTCAGGACACCGTCCAGTGTGGCTCCAGGTGCCTGAGCAGCGGACCTGACACAATGGGTGCCTGTCCCAAAGTGGCACCAACTCGGCTGTTAGCTGGGTGACCCGAGGCAAGGCGCTGGGCTCCTCTGGACCCTTCCCTCAGTGTGACATTCCTGGTCTGCACAATGACCCTGAGAGCAAGCTAATTTCGGTCTTACAGGGAGACAAGCGAGACTCAAAGGGTTTCTGCGGCCGGCCCGAGGACCAGTGTGAGAAGATGCGGATACCAGGGCCTGTACGATTTGGCTCGAGAGCCTGTTGCCTTAACCACAGAGCCGGCCACCCCTCAGGACGACAACCCCGGGAGCCGACAGGCCGCCCCCTGGGCATGGGGTCGGCAGGCCCCCGTCTCCGCCCACGGCAACCCCACAAGGTGTGCACTTTTTTGCCGCTCGTAGACCGGAACCTGACGCTGAGGCTCTCACGTTCGCCTGAGGCCACTCAAATCCTGAGACGGCAACAAGCAAGGTTGTCCGGCCCTCCCACGGTACCCAGCGGGGAAACTGAGGCTGCCCCGTGTGGAGAGAGGACTCCCCCAGGTCACACACATACTGAGTCAGCCAAACCCTGATTTCTGACCCAGGCTCCTGGGTCACCCATGGCTAATGCATCATGCGCACCAGCACCCTGGCCCACTCTGGCCCAGAGCTCCTTCTGGAAGGGAAGAAAGAGAAGCTGCCAGGGCTCCCCGACACTCCTTGTGCCTCCTCTGTGGGCCCCCCCCCCCAGTAATCCCATTTCATAGATGAGACCAGAACACGGAAGGCAAATGCACGCCCACAGCCCACACTTCCTAGCCCGGTGTCCTGTCCTTGCTGTCCCTCTCACCCCACAACTACCCCCACCCTGAGACTCGGGACACCTCCCTGGGACGCAGTGCCCCCAAAACAATGGCCTGCCCTCATCGAGCACCTGCTGAGTGTCTCAACCCGTCTTCACTGACGCTTGCTAGGCTGGTCGCCTCGGATTCCAGAGGGACAACCGACAGCTCAGAAAGGCAAAGCCACCTGCCTGAGGCCACACAGCCCAGGTGACGCCCAAGACCAAAGGCAGGTAAGTTTCCTCGTGACGGCACCCTGCCCCTCCCCCCCAGGGATGAAAGGCCTCTCCAGAGCGGGTGTCTTGTCCTTTCACACCTGTACTCCTTTTCCACACAGTGCCACCTGACGTACGGTAGGTGCCAAGACCTGCCAGAAGGAGCCGAACCGGCCCGCCGGCCCGCCACCCCGAAGCGCCGCCGACATTCTGCAGTCGGCGCCCGCCCCTCACGTCTGCACCACGCAGCAAGAGCCGACGATGCTTCCTAGATAGATCTCTGGAAAGAAGTCGGGAAACAATTAAAACTAGAAGCTAATAAATGATGAAGAAGCCCATGAGCCAAGTCCTGGCCCACTTCCCAGTCTTCATTCATGCATCAAAAAAAACCCAGCGGTCCGAGGCGTCCACCGGGCAGCTGGGCAGTGGAGCTGTCCGGCACAATATAAATGGGAATCAGACGCGATCAAATGTACTCACTGCGTTCCCAGCAGCAGACACTATCTCCCGACTCCCCCTCCCGCGTCTCCCCAGCCAAGCCCCTTCTCCGAGCTCAGGACAGATGATCTCGTAACCAGGCAACCAGGCTGCGAAAAGGTCCCTGAGTTCCTGCACAGGAGCAAGACGGCTGTGGTCTGCTCTGCTCTGCTCCGGTGGCTTCTGGGGGGCAGCGGCATGACACCTGCTCCTGGACCTTACAGACGGGGGGGTACACTAGCTGTTCCCCCAACACGAGGCCTTACAGGCCCCCATGTCCTCCCTTCCCAGCCCCAGCCACGCCAGCCAGCCAGCTTTGCAGGAAGACGGTGCTGTGGCCTCGCCACGGGCCTGCAGCGAAAGGTCCCTGGCCACAGCCTTCCCAGGAGGGCCCTCACTTTGCAGCGGCCCTTCCCCCCTCCCAGGACCATTTGTCATCTGCAGCTGCTCTGACAAATGTGCCCGAGATGCCAGGGGACCGAAGCCTCCCAGATCCAGCGGGGTCAGCTGCACTTTGGGAAGCACGTGCCTTGTCGAAGAGAACGCCTTGGGCCTGTGGGAGGGGGACATGGCGAAGGGTCTGGGGGCTCCCGACCGATGGAACGGAAGCTCTGTGGTCTGGGGGCACACGCGCCCATCCGCTCTGAAAACTCCAAAGGCTCTCGAGGCCGTGTCGGACACCTCGGAAGCCGAGGTCTCTCTCACTGGGCCTTCGGCAGAAGCCGGGCATTTCCACATCCAAGGTGGTGCTGCGTTCCCGACGGCGAGGCGGGTGCCGTGAACCTCACGCTGATCCCGGTGAGGCCTTGGCTCAGGCTGGAGGGGGAGGGAGGGTCATTCACCCAAAGCCTACTGTGCGCGAGGGACCTGGCCAAAGGCTTCACACACAACACGGGACCCCGTGAACTTGCTTCTCACATCTGCATGGGCACTGAGGCCCCAGACGGCGCACTCGGTGCCAAACGCACGTCCGTCCACCTCCCTAGCTTCCGTCCTCCTCAGGATGAGTGACTGAGCCTTTGCTAGTGGTCATCTCGTACAGGCTTGCGGCTGGTGGCGGCAGGGCAGACGCCCAGCTGTGAGAGAGAAGAGGACTTCGAGCAGACAAACACATCCGCCGAGGGCGCAGAGCGAGCCAGGCACCGCCGGGGGCCCAAAGCACCCCCTCGCGCCTCCCTGCCAGCCCGCCGAAGTCACCGCCAGGTCCAGACACTCTGAATCCAGCACAGAGCTGTCATGTTATTTCTTTCTCTCCAATAACCACAGAGCTCTTAATAAAGAAAACGAGTGAAGTCAGAAAATTAAAAATTGGAAAGAGAATCATTTTTTGCCAGGACGTAATCCTCCAGGATGTTCCTGTGGGTATCGGGGTGGGGACCACCCGGGGAGGAAGCAAAGACCCTGCTGGGACAGGAGAGGTATCATCCAAGTATCTAATAAGGCTCTGAAAACAGACACACGCACACACGCGCGCACACGCACACGCATACGCATGTACATGCTACGCGCTCTTTCTAGCTGCACGAGTAGAAAATTCTTCCTAATGTCTCTATCTGAACGGAAATGACCACAGCTAGAGACGAGGTGGATGGCTGGAGTGGAGGAAATGCAGAGACTGGGGCCATCAACTCGACAAATGTCCTCACCAAATGTCCCCACTTCCAGACCATGCCTCCCCGTCCCCAGGGGAAAGGGGTCTGGGCTCCATCCAGGCCCTGACTCCCAATCTGGACCAACAGGAAAAGAATGGAAACGATGCCAATAAAAAGAAGACGCCTCTGAGATGCACGGGGAGCTGGCTCTCCGTGTGGGGAAGCCATGCTCACGGCCGGGCTGACGCGAGCGTCTTCGGCTCGTATCCCCCCTTACCTCTCAGGGCGGAATGGTTTTCTAGAAGCAGAAGGAGGAGCTAATGGAACCACAAGCTCGGCAGAGCCCGCTGGACAGTGCCTGGCTGGAAACTTAGCCTTCCAAATAGCAAAAGTCACAAGTTTTGAAATCAACGTGACTGTGTCTTCCGACTTTTCAAGGAGCACTTTCTTTGTGCAGAAAACCTCGCCGCTACAGACCAGGATACGAAGAAAAGGGAAACCCCCAAAGTAACTTCAGCTAAAACGCTGGTGTTGCCTGTCAGCCCCCCTCCCCCCACCGTGGACATCTACCCATCGAGCGCCTACTGGGCATTTTGGTTTCGGCTCTTCTCTCTTGATACTGCATTGGGAGCCTTTCACCACGTCCCTGGAAACGCCGTGAGATCTTTGTTTTTTATTGCTATGTGACGTCCCATCATATGGCTGAACCACTGCTCATTTAACCACTCTCCGCCTGTTGGAACTTACTTGCTTCCGAAACTTTCCACGGCTGTAGGGACACTGCAGGCGCGGGTACATGTCTTTCTGCATATCCCCGGTTAGGGTTCAGGGCGGAGTCCCAGAAATAGAATTCCTGGGTCCCAGGGGAGGAAGGGACCTCATGACTCGCTCCTAGCTATGCCTCCTCTCACCCTGCACACACGGCCACACTAACAACTCTCCCCAGCAGGGGGATGGGAGAACACCCGACGGACCCCACCCTCGGTCACCACGTGTCCAGGAAGCTTTCCAGTTGATGGACAGTCCAGGGAAAACCTTCCCCAGCTGGGCTGGCAGGGCTGTGGCTGTCCTGGTGACGGTACCTGCTACTGCGTCTGGCCTGCCATCTCCCCCTGCACCCGGAAGCAGCACACCCAGCGACGATGACACTCCCGTGAGCCTCTCTCTCCAGCTCCCTGGACGCCAGCTCCCTCCCTACTCCCCACGGAATGACGCTTTGCATGGGGCCATTGTCCACAAACAATCATTTTTTAAAAAACAAACAGAAAGCGCACAGTCGCTGATACTTTTGCACGATTACTTGTCCGCTTCCTGAAAATGCGAGATAATGAATAAAAATGTTCATTACGGAATTATTCACTTTCCTCCCTGATTCACGTCCCGGTAATTACCGTGACCAGCCTAATAAAAACTGCTACAAACCGAAGGTCAACTGGCAGTTAGAAGTGTTCATTTTCATTTCAATGTATTCATCTCTGGCTCCTAATGGCCTCATTTTCTCCCATGCTCCTTAATAAATACCACTGAATTACAGGTTAAATAGCTAAATTAAATTATTGCAATTACAGCGTGCAGAGCCCTGAATCTGGGTTTACCTTTCCCAGTTCAATTAGAGGCGAAGTTTCCACAGCCGCGGAATTTTGATTGCTGTCAATATTCTCGATTGCCGAGGGCCTGTGCAGCGCCCAGATATTTGGTGAGCGGGGTTTTCTTCCCCCCCCCACTCGTTTCCGAGGGGCCGACTGGAGCGCCCTCGACTGAAACAAAAATCACACAATCAAAAGCAGTTTTTGGAAAGCGACCACGAGGCATAATTGATTCTTTTCGACTGAAAAGGGAAAAGATAGAGCGAGGTTCTGGAGGCTGCGTGCGCACACGCGTGCGCGCGCGCGCGTGTGTGTGTGTGTGTGTACATACAAAAGAAAAGCCCCATCTTCCAAAGGGGGGGGAGCACGTTCCAATAAATCCAGGTCCTCCCTCTTTCGTGCCGCCGGCCCACACCGATTTTCCGGGTCCATATGAAAGCGCTTCCACATTATTTAAATATATTCGAAAGCTTGTTGCTACTGCCTCGCCACAGGATTAATTACCCAACATCCCTCATAAGACGGAGTGTCTTAATAATACAGAGTGAGTGCCTGCGAAGGGAAAAAGCCCTCGCCGGCTCTGTTTCCCCAAATCCCAAGATAGGAGAGTCTATTTCTTGTGAAACAGCTCCCCCTGACTTCTCTGTCCCTGTGCTTGGAAAGGCACCATATCCCCCAGAAGGGGCTGCTTCTCCTCGTTTTGTTTTTTTTTCTAACTATCCTAACGCATGGCACACGGGTGAGTGGCGAAACCCCCTCAGGCCCACCCTTGCGTGTTTAGAAATCTGGGGGACCAAAGGGGTGCATGTCACGGAAGAGAGAGCCTACCCACTTCCCTGGCCCCCAAGCCCAGGCCTGGTCAGACTAGAAGGTGGGGGGTGATTCCACGCGGTGGGCAGGGGAGGGGGCCTGGCCAAAGCCCTGTGTAGAGTTCTGTCACCCCTGGTCACAAAGCCCACGGCTGAGCCGGTGCTAAGTGCTGAAAGGGCGGTACCCACGGCCGGAGCTGGGGACGTGGGTGGTGGCTGAGATCCGGGCACGTCGGCCATCGGGGCATGGGGGTGGCCCCCGCGGCCGAGAAGCCCACATCTGGACGCCCTCCACCCACAGCATCCTCAGGGGGCCTTCGCGCTTTGTCTGCTCCTCCCGAGAAATGGAGGATGCCCCTCCCCGGCTTGGGAAGCCACCTTGCCCATGACACTGGGCGGGGGGGTGGTGTCTGTGTTCACACCATACGGCCCACCGACTCCTGCAGCCAGTGCTCTGGACTCCCCTGCAAATCCTGCAAATGCCACCCCGGGGCAGGAGGCTGGCACAGCCGCCTCTGGGCACACCCGGAACGGAATCAGAGGCAGGGACTCCCAGACTGGGGGCATCTGGAGGGCAGGACCCGTGTGCCATTCACACCCGGGACAGGGCCCTGCCCCAGGCCTGGCACAGAGCGGCCCCTGGTCAGTACTTGCTAGCTCAAACTGAATGCGAAGCAGCCTCCCAGGGTCCACGGACGCAGAGGGAGCCCGGCCTCCAGCCACGGCCAGCGGCAGCCCTGGGGCCTCCATCCTCCCAGACCCGCCTTTGCTGTCATGGGGAAGTGGGCACAGCCAGGACCAGTGTGGTGGGGACCTCAGGCCAGGTCAGAGAGTGGACAGGCATCACCCCAACCTTCCAGGTCCCCAGCATTTCCCTACGGGCAGGATCAGTACCTCGGAGCACCCAGTTTCCCAGGAGAAGTGGCCAGTGGCCTGTGCAAATATTTCCACAGAGGAAAATGCAACCCTGGCCAAGGAAGCCAAGCCAAGGCTCTCTGTAAAGAACGCCTGGGAAACGAACTGACCACGCACTGCTTAAAAGTGACCAGTAGCCAGAAAGTTGTCACATATACTTAATGCATCAAATACTGTGGGTTTTTTGACAGAAGGGACACAAACGGTGACAGGACCACCCTCCCATATACTAGGCACGCTTGAGTCTAGACTCTTAGTTAAGACTTGCTGACGAGACATCAGCATCATCGGCAACATCATTATCCCACTGGGATGCTTCCTCCAGTTTGTATATGACGACCTAAGGTTCAGAGAGGTGAAGTGACTTACCCAGAGTCCCACAGCGGGGAGCCCTCATGCTCCCATTTCAGGGCCGTGCCCCAGAGACACAGCAAACACCTCCGAGCCGGGCACCTTGAGCTCACCTTAGTCTGCTGTCAGCAGCCTGCTCTGGCCCCCTCTGCACCCTCACCCCGACAGCACGCCATGGCTGTGCCCCGCCTGGGGAAGGTCTGCCTCCATCCTGTCCAGGCTCAGACCCCCTCCCAGAGCTCCCAGCCTCCTCTGACCACCCCTGGATGTGCCACAATGACTCTACCTGGTGTATCGCAGGGACTGACCGTGTCCCTCAAAGCTGGTGCCCAGAACGGGGCTGGGCTCCGAGGGGCCCTGAGGCTCTCCTGCACCAGGAAGCAGCCACAGCACCAGGCGCACGAGCCCCTTCGCAAGTGCCCGTGTCACTTGTTTTTTTTCTTGTGAAACCTTTGTGGATCGTAAGAGCCCAGGACGGTGCTTTCTGAATCGATTCCAGGAAAAGAGACAGATGCTCCCTTCTCGACTCACCCAGTTGGCTGTGTTTTGATCGGGGAAGAGACTGGGCAGCAACCCAGTGACCAGCCCGACAGGTGCGGAGGAGTAGGGAGGAGGGTACAGCAGCTCCCTCCTGAAGCCACGTGTCAGCCCGTCCTGGCTGCTGTGATGAGCACCACAGACAACGGGCGTTTCTCACGGTCACGAAGGCTGGGAGTCCAGCGTCCAGCCACCTACAGACACGGTGTCCAGAGAGGACCTGCCCCCTCGTTCACACACGGCCGACTTTTTGCCGTCTCCTCGCATGGTAAAGGTGACAGGGAGTTCTCTGGGGCCTCTTTCATAAGGACACTACCTAACCAATTCCCAAAGACCCACCTCCTAACACCGTGACACTGGGGGTTAGGATCAAACATATGAAGTTGGGAGCGACACAAATATTCAGACCATAGCACCGTGCGACAACTCAGGGGGTAGAGCTAAGGACTCACGGGGCTCACAGCCCCCCTTCCCAGGTTCCCCCCCACAGCCAGGGCAGGGCCCCCAGTCTTCTGGAGCCCTGAGGAGACAGGAGAGGCCACCTCTTGGCCACTGGAGACCAATTCCAATAGCCCTCGAGGTGACAGGGCACTGTGACCTGGCTCCAGACTCCCCAAGGCCGGTTCACCTTGGGGACGGCGAGGCAGCTACAGCCAAGCCTGGGGTCTAAGGCAGCGCCACCCCTGCTGTGGGACCAAACAGGACCCTTCACGCCTCTGGTCAAGGAGGCCAGACAGCTCCCGGCCCTCCAGAATCCAGGGCCTCACTGCCCGGGTGCCCGGGGGCGGGGGTGGCCGCAGAAAAGCCACAGGGACCCTCTCGTCTCCATTCCCGGCCGCCCACTCGCCACAGCCCACTTGGACAGGACACGTGGCAGCTGCCTTTTCCGAGCCTCTCACATGCCCAAGCGCCAGGCTGTGCCCTTCCATGTGTCATCTCAGTGAACTGCCTCTTCCCAGAGGAAAAAACGGGGCCCGGGTCAGGAAGGGGCTTCCCCAGCCGCAGAGCAGAAGGCAGTGGCCACTCCACCGGCCACCAGCCCCTTGCCCTCCCTGCGGCCTCAGTGGGCTGAACAGGCCTCGAGGGCCACATGAGCAAGCAGCGGCCAGCGGACGGTCCCCACCCCGCTCAGAGCCCCACACACAGGCGGAGAGTCTCCTGAAAGCTGGGAGCACCTCTCTGATGGCAGAGGCCTTCCAAGCCTCCGGACACCGGCCTGCGTGTCCAGGACAGACGGACAGACAGACAGACACAGCACGGCATTGTGGCTTTAACTTCTGAGAGGCGGGTTCGAACCGGGTTCCTCCCGTGCCCAGCCGCTGAACAGCATCCCCTAAGCACCTACGCCGTGCCGGGTGCTGTGGGAGCGTGGCAGGCTCCCCTGCCTCAGCTCATTCATTCACCCACTCATTCATTCACTCACTCACTCATTCATTCACTCACTCACTCTTTGCTCTTGGATGGCACAAATGGGGGTACTGCGTATGTCCTCTGTGCCAGGCTCTGTGCCGGGTGGGGGATGCAGTTACAAAGGGGACCCCCACACACGCACCGGAAGGCATCATCGCAGCCCAGGAAAACAAGAAGCCACCACCTCTGCCTCTCAGGGCCTCAAAATCCCTTTGCAGCACCTACGCCAGCCCCTCTCACCCCCATCTTCAAGCCGACGGGCACCGCGGAGAGTTCCCAGGGGCCCCGGAAAGGCCTCCTGCTCGTGGTGCTGCAGCCACGGCCCCCACCCCGGACCCCCGGGCTCTGCCGTCTGGGACGAGATGACGGGTGGGCAGCTGCGGGGGGTGGTCACCGTCCTGGGCGGCTGTTGCGGACGGTGTTCATGCTTCAGCTGGGTGGTGGGTCCCTGGTGCACTTGTGGATCTGTGTAAAGGGGTCTCTGTCTCTGGTGTGGGCTAGAGGCTCGGGCGGCTGTGACCCCCTGCTGGCCTGAACCCGAGCCTGGGGCTCCTCCTGCCTGTACCCACCAAAGGCGTCTCCCCCAGCAGGGCGGAGGGGAGGCGAGGGGGTTGGCCTAGCGGGGGGAAGGCAGGCGAGGGACTAGACTTTGCTCCCCCACCCTGGCATTTCACCTCAACAGTGCACAGGTCGGTGGGTGGGGGACTCGGTGACCCCTCCCCCCAGCTACTCTTCCACAGATGTCCCGCGGGTGCCCAAGAGTGACCCATCCTCAGCTCACCCTACAGCTACTGAGCGTGTCCTCAGTGCTGGGACCAGTGCTGGGTGGCTGCCCGCCAGGCACTGACATGTGTCCGACAGGAGTCTAGAACCTTCTCTCTCAGCAGTAACTTCCCTCTTTCCCTGCCTGCAGGCAAAACTGGGGCCTGAGCCCAAGTGGCAGAAGAAACGTTTCCGACAAAACCGAGCACCAGCATCTCAGTTCCATCCTTGGGTCCCTGAAGGTCATCATGAAGGACATTCCTTTGTTCAAAAATGTTAAAAGTGTTAAAAACCCAAGGAAATCCAGGAACTTCTCCGCAATGAGGCCACACGGGTGAAGTAAAACACACTTGCTTGGCTTGGGCCTCAATTGAAGCCCACTTGGTATGAAAACACCACACCTGCCTCATGGGGCTGGAGGGCAGGCTACCTGGGACAGGACAGGTGGGCCAGGCCCCAGATCACCTGCAGGCAGGTGTTCAGAAGACACACCTCCAGTGAAACTACTTTTAAAGGGAGGACAAAATGACCACTTCCTAGTGGAAATGTGATCGTTCAGGGTGGCGGGAAGGGAAAATCAAAATGAAACAGGAAAGTTCTCGAAGGAACGGTACAGACCATCCTGGAGGGTCGAGAGAGAATTCTGAGCTGGGGAGCAAGGGCGCGTCTGTCCTTGGCCATGTCTTCCAGGTGGCGTGGCCAGAGGGTCTCCACACCCTGCAGTGAGCATGCGGGGACAGTCCTAAGCAAGACGCTGGGGCCAGCTGGGAGAACTCCCGCCCACTCTCCTGCTCTCACCCATGTTTCCTACAGTCAAAGAAAATTCGAGCATTCTCCCAAAGGCCACGCCCCGACTTCCGCAACTGCTAATTAAACGTAGCCAAACTACAAGGCATTGGCTGCACCGGCCGCTAAGGAAAGGGGGAGACCGAGTCCTTGTGTTCCAGGCCCCGCCCTGAGCAGCCCCCACTTGCCAGGGGAGGAGAAAGCAGCTCAGACGTCTGTCTGTCTGTCTGTCTGTCTGTCTGTCTGTCTGTCTGCAGCGATCGTCCCTCCCCAGCCTTGGGGAAAGGAGGTCGGGAATAAGTAAAGAGACAAACTGAAAGCCAGAGGATTGAGGAGAAGTCACAGAAACCTCCTAGTCCCGTATATACCAGGCTTGCAGCCATGAAATAAACACACCAGCACGCCTGTCTGTTCCCCAGAGTGGTCCAGGCCTTGCTTCAAATATCTCCCCTCTGCAGAAACAGGCATCGAAGAAAGGTGAACCCCAAAAGGATGGCCCTGCATCGGGAGGTCTCACAAAGAGGGAGCCCCGGAGGCCAGCGCTGCTTTTGCGCCCAAGGCTTTGGGAAGGGGGCACCCAAGCTGGCGAGGTTCATGTGGCCGAGGCTGAGACTGGTGGCCCCCTTAACCAGACTCTCTCTCTCCGGGGTCAAAGGTACAGAAGGAAGTCCGAGGGTGCAGAATAAGAAGACCAGACCCTACACTTCAACTTCCACCGGGGTCAGTGTGAGAAGAAGTCTGCATTTCCATCAGCTGATAGTGTGATGATCCATCAGTGTGACAGTCACTAGCTCTTATCTAGGAAATCCACAAACTGTGGGCCACAAACTGGCCGCCTATTTTTGTAATTAAAGTTTTATCAGAACAACAGCTGCACCCATTTGGTACACACTGTTCATGAGTGCTCCTGCCCAGCAATGAGAGCTAAATAACTCTGACAGTGATCCTTAGCCCAAGAGCCTAAAAATGTACTGTCGGGACCTTCACCTTAGGTAAATCCCTACCTTGGCTAAAAAAGCATGGGTGGAAGTCTCCAAGGCTTGAAGTTGGTGCAAAAATCTCTCTCCCGAACCGTTACTCTTTCTTTTATAAGCAAATCAGAATTCATCATATTTCCCTTTTTGCCAAGGCTGCCAGGAAGCTCAGAGCTAATGTCTGTGTTCCACTGCAGTGTAGGTTACGGGAACAATCTTTCCCATTCCTTGATTGTATGACTCCCATTCTTTCACTATCATTTTAATGCTTCTGTTACCAGTTAGAGTTAAGAGATTTCATATTTATTATGGAAGCAGCTATGGCATAAATAATAAAGAAAAAAGGCCTAAGAACGTGACGGCACTCCATTTCAGGGGTCCCTCTGCACCGTGGTAAATTCCCTTTGCAGACCCCACTCTCAGAATTCACCCAGGCGAGGACACCCCACCCCCTCATTCCTTCCTGTCCAACTGAAACTCCCTCCCGCTGAGCCCTCTGGACTGGGAATTCTGGCATGGATCTGGGCAAGCTCCGGGCACTCACTCTGGTCACTTACAGTGCCCTGCCTGCTTCTAGTGGGCAAGAGGGCTCCCAAGACACCCCTCACTCACCCGCCTGGGCACTGAGGCCTGCACCCTCTGGTGCTGAGACCCAAAGGTATACATACATAATCCCACGGTCTGTGCCCTGGGGTCCTCCAGCCCCACACAAGGGTACCACGTGACCAGCTCAGCCCAAAGGTGTGCGCTAGATGTGGTCAGGGGAGCTTTTCCTGGAGATGCAGCAGACAGCTGGGCCTTCGGGCGTAAACAGGATCCCAGCTGCACAGAGAGACCTCAGGACTTGCTGGGCAGAGCTCGGCCGGGCCAACGGGCAGAGGTACCCAGGGCGCCCCTGCAAAGAGCCCATGCGACCAAGTTCAGCCACCGACAACAACCAGCCCCTGGCGACAGGGTTCTGGCCGAACCGTATCCCACGGCTCCATGCGGAAATGGGCCACGTGCAGGCTGGGTGACCCTGCGCAAGCTGCAGAGGCTCCCCGAGTCCCCATGTCCTCACACACACACGCAGCAGCAGCCTTAAGAGGACGTGAGACGACAGGCCGGGCACACAGTGGGCATTTTATAAACGGAGGCCGTGACCCGTGACCCGGTGCAGCAGGCGGGGCAGCTCCGGGAGGCGAGTCCAGAGGGCCCGGGGGGCCGTGACTGCAGCACTCGCTGTGACTTGGCTTCCCGTGGGGGCCCCAGGGAGCTGGAAGGTCAAGTCCCTTCCCGTTCTGAGCGGCACAGTTTGACCTTGAGCTCACTCAGGCCTGCCATCCCTTCCCCCTACGGAAAAGCCTGAGTGTCAGCCGGGCGGCAGCCACAGGCTCTTGAACTTCGCTGAGCCCTGCACTCCAGGTGTGGACAGGGACCTAACTCCACAGGGGCCAGCATCTCGGGGCTGCCACCCCGCTAATCACCGCGTTATTTACTTGGAGTTTATTAGGCGGTTGCTGCCACTGGCTGTTGGCAAGCTCTGATATTTACACCTAGCTTTCCTGCGGTCTCCCCAAGCACCAACGTCATAAAGGTGCCACTCTATCCCACTTCAGACGGGGGACCAAGCAAAGCGGCCAAGTGCGGGGGTGCCTTTAACAAGAAGAAAGGGGTTTTCAGGTGGCCCCTGGCTCGTGACTTCACGATTCTGGCTAATAAGGTTTGCCCAGGGGGGCGAGATGCCTCCATCCTGGCCATGGAGGCTGGGCCAGGGCCCTTCCCAGAACTCGGCCAGGTCCCCTGTGCGAAGTGTTCCTGTCCCAAGGCACAAGAGGGTCAGAGTGAAGGTGTGTTCGCCGGAAGAATCACTTTGGAGCCCGCCTGTGCTTCCCCCAGACGTCACCAGGCCCCTTCGGAGGGCCAGGCGGGATGCTCACGTCAGGCATACAGAGGTCACAAGACAGGGTCCCTGCCTTGACCAAGGCCAGTGCGGGGGACACAGAGACAGGTGCACACACCACAGCCCGGTCAAGGCCAGCAGCCGGGAGGAGGGGGGGAGCGGATGTGGAAAGCCAGGACACCTCCTGGTTGGGCAGAGCACAGTGACAGGCTCTGCCAGCTGCTCGGGAGAGAGGACTGTCCTTCGAACTATGTCTAGGGTGAGGAAAAGCGGTCCAGGGCCTCGGAAACCAGGGTACGATCCTCCCTCTGCCACTTCGTAGCCATGCGGTCCCACAGGAGAACCTCTGACCTTTCCGAGCCTCAGTTTCCTCATCCGGGAAATGGGAGTGGCCACCACGCCTCAGGGAGCTGTGATGAGGATCAGGGGGTGACGACCGGGCCCCCCCCGACCTCTCTCCAGTCACAAATTCTCCTGGACCCTGAAACCCCACTTCTTGTTGATGTAAACACACAGCCTCCACTGACATCAGCAGGAGTTCTCGGGCGACCGGAGAGCATTCCGCGGCCCTGCGGTGGTAACCCACAGAGACCGCGTAGGCCACGTGACCAAGCAGGCTGAGCCCGGGCCAGGCCCAGGTCAGCATGAGAATGCAGGCCCGGGAGCCGCAGAGAGACCTCGGCCGTGGGCCAGGCCGGGGTCCATGCACCAGGCAGCCCGGCCGGAAGGAGGCTTGGGACAGGACCCCGAAGGAAAGGGTGGTGCTCAGAGGAGAAGGGGAGACCCTTGGGGCGGAGCGGCCGGGTGATCCTCCTCTCTGCTTCTTCCTAAGTCTGTGGCCTCAGGCCACAGCCATACCGTCTCTGCATCTCCACCGCAAATCCGTGCAAATGCCATCTGCCCTAAGGGTCAGGCCCCGGCGCATGCTGGCCCTCGACGGAGCAGCCGTCGTCCGCCCGACCACGGCACTGAAGCCGAGGCCCGACTCATCCCCTGTAGTCCAATGACCCAGAAAGACCCACAAGCCCCCAGAGGCTTTCTCAGAGCTTGGGGAACAGCACCATGCGGTGTCCCCCGATGTCCCCTCTCCCACGGCTTCCTCGGAGAGAAGTCACGCCAGGCGGAAACGGAATCTCGCCTTCTGGGCCAGTGCGGTCGACATGCAGTGGCGGCCTCACCCGCCAGCGTGCGGTGTCCGGGCCGGGGCCCAGGGGGAAGCCAGGCTGTCACGGACGGGCGCTGTCGGCCACGGGCACGGGGGGGGGGGGGGGGACGGAGGTGCACATGCTGCTCACGAGCCCAAGCCGGACCCACTTCTAGACGACAGCCGCCCATCCCCCTTCTGGGAGAAACGAACCACAAGAGATGGTGCACAAGCTGCAGAGGACAGGGACGCCGAGGCGTCCACGATCGTGGTCAAACAGGGCAGGGGAGGAGGCGACGCCTGGAATTTCCGTAATCTGGGGGCTTTATTAGCAAGGCCACAAGTTTTCCAGCCCCACCCGACTGCAGGTGTTTACTGAGATGGTTTTCTCCAGGGAGAAGAGCTCTCTGCTCAGCTAGCCACCTCCCGGCCCGGCCCCTTTGCTGGGTCTGACACGAGCTCCCAAAGGACCCCGAGCAGCTCATGCCTGAGGACTAGAGAGCCGACGTCTTGGGGTTTAGGTCCCCAGCGAGGTGTGGAGGGTCACTCAAGAAAAGAAAGAGACTATGACGCAGCAAAATCAGAAAGCCAGCACAGGGCAAGGGGCTCTAGGTGGCCCAGGCAGAGAGACTGAGGGCTTTCTGTTGGGGACAACACTATCCCCAAAGCCGGACCCAGGCGAGCACCACAGCCTCACAGAGCAGCTCTCACTGTCTAGCAGGGGTGACTGAGACGGCCCCAGCCTGGGGACGGCACACACGGGAGGACCCTGAGCGGGGAGCCTGGCCCTCACCACCACCCCGTCGGCTCAGCTACAAGGGGCACTGTGGACCCCTGGGTCACCATGGAGAAGCCACCTTCCCTTCTGCCCACAGTGACAACTGCCGTCATAACAGGAGCAGTAACAGCTCCCCCTACTAGGGCCCTCCCCGTGCCAGGCCGGGAACTAAGCACCAGGAGCACCGTGGACTCTGGCGGAACACCTCGTCTCCTCTGGGCTCCGAGATGGGGTGGGGGCCGCGCGGTCACCCAGTTAGGGAGGGCAGGACCACGGCAGCCGCAGCAGGGCCCTCCGCCCCACCAGCTCCGTCTCTGAGAGCGCCATGCGGCCGGGGGGTCCGAGCTGGGTCCCCAGGGGGGCCGGCAGTCACGCACCCAGCGTCTCACTGCCCCCTGGCCCTGGGAACCTGTCACAGTTCCCTGGCCCTTCACAAAGCATCACAGAGCAGCCGGCCACGGAGCCTGGTCCTCAGAACAGAGGGCGGAAGCGTTCTACATGCACGCACGCATGCACATGCGAACACACGCACACGGAGATGCGAGCACACGCGGGACGTGTGTGCTCATACACGCATGTGTGCACATGGGCACATGGCACACGCATGCAGCCGTGCCCACATATGTAGATGTGCATGCAAGTGTGGGGCATGTGTGTGCATGCATGTGTGCTGATATGCACACATGCGTGCAGACACATGCAAACGTGTAACAGAAATGTATGCACTCATGGGACGCGTGCACACATCATAGATGTGTACATGCACACACGTGGGTGTGCACATACACACATGCAAACATGTAAACAGAGGTGCATGCACACATGGAACATGTGCGCACATGCATGGATGGTGCAAATGCACACACGTGGGCGTGCACACACACACACACACCTCCTTCCAGACAGCCAAGTCCTCGCCTTTACTCCCCAAGGTGACACTTGGCCTCTTTGACATAAACGAACTGCTGATGGAGGGGTGCGACGGCTCTGACCCCCCGCTCCCGCTCAGCGGTTCCCCGCTCTGCCTCCAGAGTCCCGTGCTGCTGGTTCTTCCGTCCTCAACTCCCCTTATTTTCTGGGACATTTAATGGGTGACCAAGCTCTGCCTTTCCAGCCTGTGCTCCTAGTCGCCCACAGGGGCTTGTCCTTCTTCCTCACAAAAAGAGGAAACTTCAACTTCATAGAAGTAAACGAGCTCCTGCTCACGCTCACCTCCACTCCCCCGCCCACACACACCCCAAAAACGACGCCGACGGCTCCAAACTCAGAAACCACGCGTCGTACCTAATTCCAGACCCAAGAGCCTCCCCCGATCCCGGTCACCGACTTCCACTCATCTTGGTCCTCCCTCACACACCTGGTTTCTTCAGACCCAATCCCAAGGCGCTGCTCCTTCCACCTGAGGATCTACCTGCACAGTAGGTGGGCTGGGGCATCTTACAGAATAAGAGCAGCAAAAAAAAAAAAAAAAAAAAAGGATTCCCCAAAAAAAAGACAAAATTTCAAAAAAATCAAGTTGTGTGCCCAAAGCCAGAGCTGGGATCCAGGCTGGTCTGACAGCTGTATCTTGCGGAGTCTCGAGTCTCATATTTCTTAAATGCACAGACCTGCAGAACCCCCCTCTCACCCCACCCCCCACCCCCCAGAGCAGAGACAGCCAGAGAACATTCCTCCCTCCCCTCCCCCTGCAAGCTGCGTCTGGGGCCAAAGATCAGCTTACTGGTGGCCCAGGCCCTGTGGGGCCCACAGTGAGGGGTAGGGACAGGACAGTCAAGGGGCTGACCCCCGCCTCACTACGCTGTCCTCCCTCCCCCCACCTGCCTGGCTGCCTTCCCCCAAAGCAGGACGTAGGGCCTTCAGACGGAAGTTTCTGGGCCTTTCCATCTCCCCAGTGACAGCTCCCTGCTTTGGTCCTTGCCTTAGCCATCCGAGGCTTCGGAAAGGATATGGTGATATCTACAGACCGGTGTCTTTGAGGGAACAAAACGCAGCCTGTCTGCACCCTGAGTGGGAAACCTACCAGGGAGAGAGGGCCCGGCCGGGGTTCTGTGCCAGGGCCAGGCACCGAGCGGGGGGCCCCCTCCACCCCCATCTGCTTCCAATTCACACGAGCAGACAGACATGGAACCTTTTCAGCTGGACATTAATCATTTGCAGCAATTAGATACCCGAGACCTCGCAGAGGGAATCTGATTAGCCCTGGAAGGATGGGAGCCCTGAGGCGCTGAATGGCCAGGCTCTGCCGACCTAGGTGTGCCCATGAAAGGGGAGGCGCAGGCTCCCCAGGGTGCCGCCTCTCAGGTGCTGCGTGCAGAGCCTCCACTGCAAGCAGGCGGCTGGGGCTGCGAGGCAGAGCGCCTGGTGGATTATTCAGCAATAAGGTATAATTGAAAGGATTAACATGAATGCCATGCTTCCCTTCCAAAAAATTCGAGGAACGCCAAAGGACTCTCATCTGGGCTGGTGTGACTCATGTTTTTAATAGGGGAACTCAATTTTCACTTCTGAGGAATCTGGGCTCAAGGAAACTTTGCCTGAGAAACACTCCACCGACCTCAATAAGTCCCACCACCCCAAAACTAAAAATAAAAGACCCCCGCCTGGCCCTTGTCTCCAGAACCCACTGCGAGCCGCTGGATGGGTCCCCTGTGCCCGGGACAGAGGGTGAAGTCGCGCATGGCGTCTGAGGCCAACCAGGCAGCTCCTAGCTCAGCTGGCAGCCCGGGGCCCGTCCCTCCCTGCCCAGGGGCCATGCCCTCCTGGAAGCATGCTGGCCACGCCACACGGGGGCCTGGGCAGGACATGCTTGTGGGCAGGACATGAGGCGGTCCACAAGCAGGGCCCAAGGGCGCGGCTGCGCCACACACCTTCTCCCTGATCCCCGAAGGCTCCCGATGACGTAGCTGCCAGCGCCTGCTCCAGAGGGATGGCCTCTGTGTCCCGGCCCTAACGGCGTCCGCCTCCCGGCAGAGCTGGCTCCTGGGGGGCCGAGCCCCAGGACGCTGAGCCCTCCCGCTGCCTGAGACCCCGGCCTCACGCCCAGAGGGCCTGACAGAACTAGACTCAGGGCTCACAGCAAGCTGTCACCACCCCAGCTGCCTAATCAGCAGAGGTAGCGTTCCCTACTTCCCTGATGGGACATCACGGAAGCTCCAGAAATGCCCGTTCCTCCTCAGACCAGCCCTGAGTCCCCACTGGACTTCCCATCCCAGCCACCCCACCCCCGGGTTCCTATGAGCGTCGAGCTTTACATCAAAGTGATGCCAGGATGGGCATCCGGGGTGCGGACTTCTCGCAAGCAGCAGCACCTGGCAAGACGCTGGTTTCCTGCCTGTCCACCTTTCCAGCTGCACCTTCTTATTTACACAGCCCCCAGCAGGCCCTCAGGGCCCACGTGCTTCTACCTGATGGGTGGTTCTTGAAGGGGAAGAAGGGTCACGAGGGCCAAGGAGCAGGTGCTGGCCTGAGAGCGTGGCACCTGGGTACCACCATCACGCCGCTGAAAAGCCCGCAGGTGAGAATCGCCCATCGAGCATGCCGGGGCGGACGATGCTCCAAGATACCACCACCGCATCAAGGCAGCCCTGTTCCCTGGCCAGCTGCAGCAGGATGTCCCTTCTGAGTGCTGCCGCCATTCACCGAGGCTTCCACAGGACCCCACAGGGCTCAGGATGGCAGGCCCCACGCCTGCCCCCACCCTGCAAGGAAGAGCCGATATCCAGGTCCCCTCCCCGAATCTTCCTCCATCCCCACTCCGGCCAAGGGAGAGGCACTCGTTTATAAGTTGCAGATAATGTCACCCACCATTCATCCAAATGTGTCACTAACATCCCATTAGACTGTAATTATTTTTTAATTAAAACTAAGAAAACTGGCATGCCTGTGCCGACTTTATGCATCTGTTATGGGTTAAAATAGCTTTTAAAAAATGTTTCGGAGACCGCAGTCTATTGTGGCCGTGGCCTCTGCCAAAGAAAACGCAAGCTTGCTTATTTTCTCCGTGGGGCGCTGCAGTGCCTGTGTGTGCCGGAACAGAATCGGCTGGCCGTGAAAAGAATTCTAAATAAAACACAAACATGGAATTTGGCAATGCCACAGAAGCAAGCTTAAGACTAATTCCAGCATGCGGACGGCTCTCACATAGTAAGTCTGGCTCCAGCATAAATGAAACCAGGCACTGTAAAATACCAAGCAAGTTGGAGTCTCAACTTAAAGGGACAGAACTCTGGTTCCAGGTATAAAAGCTCATTAAGCCGGCTCGCGCTGGCTCCATAAATCCATAGGTTATTAGCTGTTTGCTTTCAGCCAATGCCTCCTTCAAGAGATGCATATTAAGAGAGAGAGAGAGAGAGAGAGAGAGAGAGAGAGAGAACAACAAATGAAAACCATCACTTTGCACTTGACTTTTAGTGCAGAGGTTCTGGAAATACTGTGTTGATTATCTCAATGAGAGGAGAAAGACGGCCCAGGACCTCGAACACACACAAACCCAAAAGGGAGGAGGGAAGACGAGGCGGAGGGGCTGAGAAACGCAGGGTAAGAGCGACCGTCCCACCCAAGGCGCCAGAGACGTCGGGGCAGCTGGGCCGCGGCGGGGCAGGTGGACGCTGGGCACCTCCGCCCGGGGAAGTGGCTGTGGTGGCGAGCGTGGTCATGACGGTCAGAGTCACCATACCAGTAACAGAGTCGCGGGATGACCGGCTCCTCCGGGCCGCCTTTCACGCACCGGCTGCTGCCGAAGACGGGACGATGGACATGGCAGGTTCTGGAGTGTCACCAGGCAGCTGAGGGCTCCGGCTGCCTCAGTTCCACACCTGTGAAACGGGGGTAACAGGGCCTCCCTGCAGAGTCGGGGCGAGGCAGGCTGAGCACGAAGCCCGCGTTTAGTGACGCGCCCCGTCCCACTGGGTCGCCGCCACCCACGTTTACGGATGAGGAAACTGAGGGTCCTGAAGACTTGGTCACCCGCAGGGGTCACAGAGCTCGTGAGCGTCAGAGCCGAGACCGGAGCCCGGCCGGCCATCTAAGCCGGCATTCCCCCAGCGCACACTCCCGCTGGGTGACACACGCGGTCGGCCACGAACCGTGGGCTCCCCGCGGCGCAAGGGCCCAGAAAGTATTGAGAAGGCGAATTCATCCCCAAGGACAGACGTGCCCTCCAAGGCCTCAGGGGTCCTGGTGATGAAACCCAATCACGCACAGCGCAAACCAGGGAGGGTTACAATTTCGGGGAGAAAAACAGTGAAAAGCGCCTCCAACATAAACACCCGGCATTGGGCGGGGGGCGGGGGGAAGGGACCCGTTCTGTGCTGATAGTCCCCAGAAGTCACCACACACACACGTGCCTGCACACACACGCCTGCGCGCACACACACACACACGTACACACACGCATGCAAACGTTAGCAAGCACTCCCGAATACACGCGCTCACAAGTACACTCACAGACACACAGGGCCTTTCACCACGGGGTCCGTGCCAGGCCGAGGGACCCTGGCAGAGGCAGTGGGAAAAACCAGGGAGAAGATGACATGAGGCGACGTTTGGCTCCAAGTGAAAAAGCCACGGAACGCTTTCCCTCAAGTCTCGGCTACTCGCGACAGGTCCACTCAGACCCAGATCACCCCAGGGATGGCAGGCCGGGCCAGCCTTGCCCCGAGGGAAGCCCTGGCCCCCCAGGCGCCCGAGCTGAACCAGCCGCGGTCCTCCCAACACTACCAGCCACCCGACCGGGTGTGGCCGGGACGGCCCAGGCCACCAGCACCCACACAGGCCACGGTCAGGCTGTTCCTGACCTCTGACCCCCTCCACAGGCCTCTGCAGCCTGACTTGGTGACATCACACTCCAGTGGCCCCCGAGCTGCTCTTCCTGAAATGATGCGTCTGGGAAGATGTAGGCTAAAAATACTCCTGCCTTCTCAGAGCTGGTTTACAAAAATAATTATATTTTCTTTAAAAAAAAAAAAATTGATTATAGGCAAGTATGGGTCCAGCTATTTTTAGCTCCTATTCAACTCCGCTAATTTTTTCTCGTAACCGTCACTGCAGACATTTTTGCAAAGCCACCCTGCTCTCTGTTAATGTGTGTTCTGACTTGGCGCAGGGCAGGCCGGGGGCCCCTGGGCCCCCATGAACCACGGAGGACGGAGCCCTCGCCAGAGCTGGCAGCAGCCAAGAACGACAGAATCCCTGGGGGAAGGAGCACGTGGAGACATCTCCGGGTCCAACCCAGCACACCCCTAGGGGCACCCCACGTGTGCCCGAACCTGTCCCAGACCTCAGTCATTCACAGAGAACACCAGACTGGGGTTCCTGCCCCGTAGGGGCCCCCAGCCCAGCAAGGCGTATGTCGTGGGCCGAAGGCTGGTCCCGGAAGTGAAATGTCCATCACTGAAGGCCCAGAACCTGTGACTGTGACTTTGCTTGGGAAAAGGATCCCTGCAGAAGGCCCTGAGCTCAGGGTCTGGGGAGACACCTTCCTCAATTACCTGGGTGGGCTCTAAACCCACTGACGACTGGCCTCTTAATTTGCATTGTCCAGGAGAGGGGAAGACGCATGCAGAGCAGGAGGCCACGTGACCCCAGAGGCAGAGACTGAAGAAATGCGGCCGCAAGCCAAGGAACGCTTGGGGCCACCAGAAGACGGAAGAGGCAGGGACAGCTGCTCCCTGGAGCCTTCAGACGGAGCGTGGCCCTGCCCACACCTAGAATGTGGACTGGCGGCCTGCAGAACTGTGAGGACGTAAAGGTCTGTTGTTTGGAACCGCCCGGCCTGGGGGTGTTTGCGGAGCAGCCCTCGATATACGAATACGGGGTAACAGAGACCACAGCACGGCAGCGTCCTCACTGTGCCCGTGGTTAGTACTCCCTTACTCCCTTCAACAGAGGGCACGAGGCGCCCCTTCCAAGCGGCAGACTCAGGAAGGCACCCCATATTCTGACTCAGGAGGCCCCCTCTCAAGACCTCCCAGCCTGGGGAGAAGGAAGGCAGGCACGATGACCCCCAGAAGATGGGGAGACACAGGGAGGCCCTGAGGGGCTCCGAGTGGGGCGGGACGGGCCCCAGGACACCAGCCAGCTCTCCCTCGTCCCCAAGCGTCCCCACTCCACACACGAGGCTCTTTCTCCTCCACCAAACCCAAACCAACGCCCCGAGGACACAGCAGAAAACGAAGCAAAAACTGTCCACTTGCAGAATTCGCTCCCCCAAACGCTCAAGCCATAGAAATGTTTAGCTGACTGCAGGAAACCAGCCATCCCGGGAGACAGGGCCACCATGGGGGTAGAGACCCTCACACGAGAGGTGCTGAAGGAGGTGGCCCGGGACAGTGGCTGCAGGCGCCGAGCCCGAAGTCAGTGGGAGCTGGCCCCGTTCCAGACCCTCAGGTTTTCTGTAATCATGTAACTTGGGCCAGTTGTTCACGTCCCCGAAACTCGGGTCCTTCAGTGCAAACTCCCATGGCCAGGGCGAGGATGTGGGCAAACGGGGCCTGGTGCGGCCACGGCGGAAGCCGGGCGGGCGGTTCCTTGGTCAGGTACATGGAGAGTTGCCACATGACCCAGAAAGTCCATGTTGAAAGCAGGAGCTTGAATCACTACTTTATGACTGTACGTTCATAGCAACGGTATTCACCGCCTGCAAAAGCCGGAAACAGCCAAGCGTCCGTTTAGTCACATCTTGGATAAACAAGATGCGGTCCGTCCACACAACGGAATATTATGCAGCCTTGAAAAATAAGGCAGCTCTGGCACCTGCTACAACGTGGATGGACCTCGAGGATATTACGCTGAGTGAAACAAGCCAGGCACAAAAGGGCAAATATTGTATGATTCCACTGACATGAGGTCCCCAGAGGAGTCGAACTCATAAAGACAGAAGGGGAGAAACAGTGGGTAAGGGCTGGCTTGAGGGGGGATGGGGAAATGGTGTTTAATGGGGCCAGAGTTTCAGTTTGGGATGACGAAAACGTTCTGGAGATGGACGGTGGTGATGGTAGCAGAAGAATGGGAAGGTAGTTAATGTCGATGAACCACACACCTAAAAATGGTAAAAATGGTAAGTTTTATGTCTCGTACAGTTTATTTACAACAATAAGAAAAAAATTTTGAAGTGGGCGCATCTTCATACCATCGTGAGAACCAGTCGGTGGAGGGGAGGCACGTGGAGGCCACCGCACACAGTAGGCCCTCAAGCACTGGCTCCCTTTGCTACTAAATCAAGAATAAAATGAGGTGCTTGTTAATAAAACACGAGGAAACGCGAGGAGGAGGGCCTGCGTCAGGAAGAGCTGGTTACACACAGCCCCGAGGGCCGGCTCGCCTCTCAGGAACGACGCCAATAATTTAAAACGTCCAGGTTTATGAAGAGACGTCTCTGCAGGCAGTGACTCCGTGTCTGCATTCACCTCCTTGGAGAAGTCGCACGCCCTCTCATCCCTTCCGCTGGAATCACAGAATCCAGGCATTCTTACTACTAGGGCTCGGGTTAGCCCTGTGACGGCTCTGTGGTCCATCAGCCTTTCCCCTCTCTGTCAGCTGCTCCTGCTCACACCTGCCAGGTAGACGGCCAGCTGAGAGCCAGGAGAGGAGTAGGCTGCGGCCCCCGGGCCCAAGGGGACCAGAGTTCTAACATCGCCCCGCCATCTACAAGCTGCACGATTTCGGGCAAGCCACGTCACCTTGCTGGTCTCGGTCCCCTCACCTGTGAACTACAGAAGAGGTGACCCTCCTAAGAGAGAAGCAGCTGGGAAGCTTAAATGTTTGACCCGGCTCCTGCAGACGACCCAACGCACAGTGGGGGCACAGAAATAGGGACCTGACGGTGACCGGGTGGCCTCTGCTGAGTGTAAGGAAGACCCTGATGGCACAGAAAGTCACGGTTGATGCTTCCACCCCCACTGTCCACACACCATGGTCACACGCCACCCCCGGCTCTTGGCAATTATGAAATAATCCTCCAGGAGGGGACTCAAGTGACGGGCGGGGTGGGCCGTGCGCGAACCCCACGCAGCATGACCCCTGCCCACCACGAGTCTCTTCCCACCGCTTTCTGGATTAAATTGGTCAGCCTTGATTATGTTTGGATAAACTACATTTCATGGTTTACACTATTTGGGTTTGATTGTGAAATATGTCGGGTACACGGTCCCCCCGCCCTGCCCGGCTCCTGGGTTTAAAAAGGCAAGTACGCTTTGTTCCCCCTCAAAAAAAAA
>CM053509.1:3075001-3101182 GCA_028627145.1 Eidolon dupreanum | reverse complement strand
TGCACGGCTCCGTTCAGTTTTAGGAGAACGAGAATCTTCTGCCCCCAAATACATGCATGTGTCAAAAGGAGGCTGCACTAATCTGCTGGTTAATTAACGAGCTGCCACTAACAAAAGATACAAGACCCAGCTCATACAAACAATATTTACATGGGCGTTACGCGATCCTGTCGCCCACTTCCCTTCCTTTTTTGCAAACCACGTGGGCTGGGTGCAGGGACAGGCCTGGAGGCCCCTCAGGTGGGGGGTCGGAGCTTCCAAGGCCAGACGTGGGGGAGAGGGGGAACTACCTACCTCTCCCCTCCCTGCCCACCCTTGCATGCCCGCATGGAATGGGCTGAGATCTGTATTCAATTAAGGAACACCAGACAGCTCTGGCTCCATGCCCGCACCGACGCAGGCGACCGGGATGGGGGGCGGGGGATCTGCCAAGCCCCCCACCCCACTCCAGCTCAATGCCAGGGAACAAGGGCCCCCTCAAGTCCCCTGTGGAGAAGGAGAAGGCCTGCCACACACCCCCACCCCCACTCAAAAACTCAAGCCTGAGGACTTGGCCCTGCCGGGGTGAACCAACCAGAACACACAGAGCGAGCATCCGTATTTTCTAAGTACTGCAAGACTAAACCACAGGTTTTGGGCCCTGCCAGAGGTGATGCCTATTAAAAGCCTAATTCAGGTCACTCAGCATTTGCCGGAAAAAAAAAAGAAACCAAACCTCTTCGAAAGAAAAACAACAACAGAAAAGCAACATGGAGCCCCGGCGGGACGCTGGGGGCCTCCTATTCCCCCAGCGAGGGTGCTGTCTCGGAGCAGCTAGCTGTGCGCTCTGTGGGCATAAACGCCCATTTTTTGTTAGCTTCGCGAGGCGGCGGCCAAAGCGAAACAAGAATTTCCTCACCGGTCCGCACGGAACCCCTTCCTCATCTGCTCCTGGCAAGACTGCACACTTAAAGGCTGCCTGCTGTATGCACTCCTCCCCTGCTGTATACACTCCTCCCCAGCCCGAGTCTGCACTCTGCTCTAGTCTCCTCTTTCTGGAGCCAGACACCCAAGATCAGGAAAGATACCTTTTCTGGTGTATTCAGAGCAAGGGCAACAGCAAATCTACTCTGTATTAGGGTTCTGAATCACATGACAGTCTCCAAACAAGGAGCTGGCAGCGGGGACAGTCCCCTAGAATGAATGGGAATGGGAGAGAAGCATTCCTTATTGGTATGAGGCTACTAAACTGAAAATTCATGTGCTTCCCTCGTTTGTACTCCCCCCCTAAATCCCCTAATTTTCCCCCTTGTGTTAAACACCACACGCTATGCGAGCAGCAATGGGATGCTTTGCCCTTTTGCAAAGTAGTCACCCTGCCCCGAGGACCTGACAATGACAGCCTACTCTTTTATGATATCTTTGAAATCAGCAACCACTTCGCTCCTAGGGAAGGGTTTGTTTTCCTGTCTGGACAGCAGCAGGAGCGTAAACAAGTGGACATCCCCATTTGATAGATGAAGAAGCCAAGAGATGAACTGGTTTGCCCTGGCCGGTTAGGAGCAAACCTACTTGAGGCTGTGCAGGGCATACCCACATCTCGAGGCCGGTGCTTCAACACTGAGGCAGCCCCTCGTGCTCCAGCAACAACAAACACGGATCGAAAGTCTAACCAGGGCTCAGGTGCTGCTCTGGGCGGCCACGCTTCTAGAAAATCCTCTACGAACATCCAGTAAAACTGAGGATGCTTAACTGCACCTCCGAAGGAGACCCCCCTGGGAGCCCTCTGACGACCAATTCCACTAGTATTTATTTCGACGTAATCCAGCTGACAAAATCCCCCCATCCCAAGCAAATCTCCCACACACAGCTCCTGAACAAAGCAAGGCAAGTCACCTGTGCCCTGCAGGCTCCGCAGGGCTCAGAACAACACGCAGCGAAGCAGCCCACCCTGCCACGTGGACACAGAGGTGTGTGTCTCCAAAGGAACAAGAGCACTCTGGGAGGGGGGAAGGGGGCTGCAGGCTCTCTTCAAAGAGGACCTGAGTGAGAACCTTCCACCACTCTGCCCTGTCTTAATCTAAAACTAGAGAGAAAAAAAAACCTGCAGGTAATTAACTATCACCGTCGAATCGTTGGAATAAAGAAAACAGAGAGCGCGTGGCTCCTCCTCCGTGTAATAGCCATTAAAGTTAGCCAACCACACGGTTACCTGTCTTTCAGGCAGAACATGAATAATTACCCCCCTCACACCTTGTCTCCAAAAATCCTAAAATGTACATCCTTCTAAAGAACGGCAGGGGCCTAGGACCCAGCCCCGCGAACACACAAACACGTAACTAGCATTTCATCTTTCTTTTTATAAAGGAATCCGGTAACATAAATATTAATCAAACACGGGAATCTGCCTTTTCAGTCTTGGACCATTATGAGTGCTGGATTGTAATCTTTACCCATATTTACAGATATTCAAAGGCAGATTCTATCTTGTTAGAGCTATTCTAAATGGACGTCTGAGGAATCGCCCAGCAAGTTCAGGCAGATAGGAAAACCCTCCGGTCCAGGGCTGCCAGCAGCTTTGAGTTCCCAAGTGTTGAATTTGTTACCTTGTCCACAGGCCTTTCAAAAAGTAAATTGACAAATACCTTCAGATTCCTCCAACACAAAAGCTAGCTGCTCAAAGTTCGGGTTGACAAAACAGAGATTTTTTTTTTTTTTTTTTTTTTTTTAAGATCAACTCTTACTCAAAATGCCATGGAGTTACCCTGGCCTTCGAAAGCACAGCACACACAGTATTCTGTTATGATTTGGATCAGGCCAAATCATATGTATGTATGTATGTACACATTTTTTAATTACCTTGACTCTTGTTATAGCAAATTTCTGAATAATGGAAAATAGACATGGTTCTAATTCTAGACTAGAAAAGCTGTCACAGTGAAGGTACACTTTTAATCTTCTATAGCCAAACAGCATACATTTTTATTTTCGGAGTAACAGCTTTGGGGAAATGTTTGAACATTTCCTTCAGAGCTTTGTGGTAAATACATCGGGCGGCCAATCACTGCATGTCTGGGGCTTTAAGGGCCTGCTGGAGGCCCTTAAACAATTGGAGGCCAATTTTTAAGAAGCAAAAATAGAGACTCTTAGCAAGGTGACCGTTTGCATACAAATTCTCTTGCAAGGGGGTTCTGTAAAAGTCGGGCTGGGGGAAGGACCGCCGTTAATTCCTGTAATTCCACGAGGCTTTGTGTCCTACCTGCCCTAGTGCAGGGTCCCAGTCCCACACAACTGGGAAGACACTTGTGTTCTTGAGCGCTTTAAAATCTCAGCCCCAGGAATTCCCTTCTAGAAAAGCAGGCTCCCTCCCTCTCCTGCCGGTGGGGACTGGGGAGAGGACTCCAAAGAAAACCCATTCTGGACAGGGCTGTTTTTCCTGAACAGACACAAAACGCACGAGGGAACTCTGAGGCTCCTTGTCAATCGGGCCTCACCTGGATCCAGGGCACTGCGGGTGTCTGTCGGGCCGACGAGGTCTGGGGAGGGCGGCGCGACCCTTCAGTGCTCTGGCGGCGGCGGGCCGAGAGGGGATTCCCCCGGCGCCCCCAGGGCCCAGGACCACCACACCGACAAGGATGCCAGCCCCTCCGCGCGATGGTTGCGGGGAGGGGGGCCCTGGCAGGATTTTCCAGTGTCCTGAAACGCAATTCTTCACTCCTGGGAAGGTCACTAGACCAGGCGCGCGCCCGGGGGCCGGGGAGGGGGCAGCGAGTGGAGGAGGGGCGGCCCTTCGCGCACAAAGGGGCCCCAAGACCGCGGGCTCCCGGCCCTTGACCTTGGGTCTCCGCCTCCATCCATCTCCGCCCGCTGCTGGGGAAGGGGGCTGGCCCTGGGCCAGGGGCGAGCTCCGCGGGCCGCAGCGGGGCGGGGAGGGGGGGCCAACAGGGGCCGCCGGGGGGCGGGGCGGAGGGAGGCTCCGGGGTGGGGGGGAAGACGGTAGGGCAGCAGGGTGCTCCCAGGAAAACTGCATTCCAACTCCCCTCCACACCCCTCCCTCGGGAGCCGGGTCCTGGGGCCGCTCGGATTCACTGCACGCCTCCCGCCCCCCTAAGGAAAAGTCGCACGGACGCACGAAGGAAGCCCCCTCCCCTCGGCCAACCCTACGACTCGCCGGCCCCAGCCGTCCTCGGACCTGGGCCGAGGGGGCCGAGGGGGGAGGGGAGCCGTGACGGGAGGAAGAAAGCGCGCCTTGCAGCGGGGCCAGACGCGGGCAGGGTCGGCTGCGCCTCCGCCCGCCCCTCGCCGCCCCGCTCGGGCAGCTGGCCCATTAAGCCCCCGAATTATGCATGGGCCTGGGGCCCCCTCGGCCCTCCCGCCCCAGGAAGACACAATCAATGTGCGCGGCGGGCCGGGCGGGGAGAGCGAGAAGGCGGTGGCGGATGGTGGCAGAGCCGCGCGCCCGGGGCGCAGGCTGGAGACGCTGCAGGCCGCCGGCGCGTGGGCGAGGCCTGCGCGCCCAAAGGCCCCGGAGCAGCGACTCGGAACCCCCCAGTGGGCCCAGGCCGGCGGGAGAGGGGCACGGACCGCGGGGGAGGCCCCGGGAGCGATCACGAAGTTGCCAGTGTCCACGGTTTCCCGTGCGAGGTCCCCGAGGCGCGGGCCGCCCCCCGCACTCCCACCGCCTCGGAAAGAGCCATTGTGTGCCTGGACTTGGCAGTGAAGGTCGACTGATGGACCCCAACCTTGGAGTCCCCTAGGGGGCGGGGTCTGAAGTCCCCCCGCCTGCCACCCTGCCCGCCAGCTTAGCGGAAGGAACACTGTCCCAGTCCCATCCCGCGGGGGAGGGGACGATTTGCAGGAGGTGGGCACGGGGGGGGGGTGGGGGGGAGGGCGCCTGGCACGCGGGAGGGGTCTCTGAAGGTCCGGAAAGGGGCAAGGCGGGTCTTGCAAGTTGCAACCGTCGGGGCACATGGGAAATTGCTTTTGTGGTGAAGCAGGTGGTGCCTGGTTTCGTGGGAGCAGAAGAGGTTCAGTCTCAGCGTCGGAAGGATTTCGACATCCATCTCCCCACCCGCCACCCCCAAAGTCTTAGAACATTCCAAGGACCCCGGCCCCAAAGCGCTGGGCAGCCTCGGAGTCTAGTGTCCCCCACAGCACATGGTTTTCAGTGTCCCGACCACCCCCTTCCCCATAGCATGGATCCGACACCGGATGGCCCTGCTTGCTGTCTTGGGCCAGTTTGTTTCTGGAAATGAGTCCCCTCTCTTTCCCCTTTTCTCCAAAGCAAAGGCCAGGTCAGGAAAATTACAGACTTCTTTTTCCCAGCGAATATAGTCGCCTCCTTCGCAGGGAAAGTTTTACAAGCCAATGATGTCAACGATGCAGGAAGAAGACCACACTGTTTAGGTTTCTTAATTGGCTGGCTTTGAACTCTCGGTGCGAGGGGGAAAGAATCCGCTCCACTGCTTTGGAGAACTCAGCTTTGTGGGGTCTACCAACCTCAGCTGATCTAGCCAGTTGCTGGGATGGGAAGGGGTCACCGAAGGTTGGCCCTGTTTCTCCTTAAGGGAGAGGGAGAACCTAGATGGTGGCCACCACATGGAGCCCAGGTCAGGCAGTCTCCCTTCCCCCAGCCCCAAGGGAGGACCTCTAGAACCCCATTTGGGCGGTGCACTCTCCAGATGCGGTGCTCTGCGGGGGAAACAAAGCCAGTGCTTTCTCCACTGCTCTCAGGGGACCTCTTTGCCCCCTGAAGTCAGGAGAGGGGCACTGTGTTTTCTGGATACTGCCGGGCCGGACAGCTGGCCTCACCCGTGCTCCACCACAGTCCAGGCACTAGGGCTGCCAGGCCAAGGTGCTCTGCGCTTTGTGGGTTCATCCTGGGCGGGTGCTGACCCACACACCTGTTTGTACCTTTGAGCCTGGTTTTACCTGCCTGAATCCAAGGCGCTGTCCACACCCATAACCTGAAGGCCCTGGCAGCTGCCCAGGGACTCAGCTCCAGGGGTCAACAGCCCTGATCAAACATTTTCTGGGCTTAGAGAACCAGCTGGCCGTAGTGGGCTGGGCGGCTCACCCTGCTTTGGCAGCCCATCAGAATAGCTCTCTCTGTCCACACCAGGAGCTGGGGGATCCGACTTCTCACTTCCAACCAAAAGCTATTTTGTTGCTACTTTTCCACAGAGAGGAGCCCATGGTCCCAATTCCCATGCTGTCTGAGCAGCAACAGGCAGCGCCTCTCACAGACCTGTCTCTCATCAGGGGTCCCACCTCTCTGTCCCAGGCCTCCCCCTCTCATACCTATCCCCACCCCCACCGGCCAGCAAAGACTCCTCCTTCCTGAGCCACGCCCCCCACTTCCACACCAAAACCTGAAGACCAGTAGGAGGGCCTAAAAAAATAACATGAAGCCTAGAGGCCTCGCCCTCTCCAGAGAGGTCTCCAGCCTGTGAGGCCAGGTGGGGGGCCTCCAAGTTCTGATCGCACCTGCCATCCGGAGTTCCTCCCTGGCCTCCATGGAGGAAGGCAGATACCCGCACCCCCTTAGGTCGCTGGCCGCCACCTGGCAGTGCCTGGGCCCGGGCGGGTCCAAATTTTGTGGGGCCTGGAGTTTTATACAATTGGGGGGAAGGGGTCCTCCTAACAGCAGCGAAAAATACCAAACCGCGTCAACAGCATTAGGGACGGTGCCTGGAAAATGCCTGGACACACGAGGGACCCTGCCCCTAGAGTCCGCCGACTTCGCAGTCAGTGCACCAAATCCTTCCAGAAGAATCTTCACAGCCTGGAGCAGGAAGAGACCCTGCTGATCCTTTAGTCTAATCGTTTTCATTTCTTCCAAGAACACTTACCTTCCCAAGTGCAGCATGTCAAACACAAGGGAAGCTGGTGGAGGCTGCGGGGTGGGAAGCTGGGACCTGGGCCTCCACCCCTCTGCCAGGCCCTCGGAGCTGCTGGAAACCACTGGTAGCAGCTTCTCACGCTTCAGCTCAGGGAGCTCAGGCCCAGAGAGGGGGAGGTCTGCTCAAGGTCACACAGCACGTCAGCCACCCCCCCATCTTGGGCCAGAGTCCCCCGTGCCTGCCCCTCCGCACCGTGCACCCACGACGCCCACCTGAGCGGGAGTCAGCGCCTAACCCAACGGGCTTCGCACAGACGGCAGGCGACATGGACCCCACAGGCGCGTGTGGGACGGGCGGAGGCCCACTGTCCTCGTCCCCAAGTCCCATCACAGTGCTTCACCCTCAGCCTGGAAACCACTCACTGCCTGGCTGGGAGCGGAAGGGACCTGTGGCGGCCACAGGTAAAGAAGCACACCACCCCCACACAGGGTCTGTGCCCTGGAGACGACCCGGTAAAGAACCGGTGCCACCTGCGAAGGTGCCACCTGCGAAGGTCACTGGCCGGGCGTCGGGAGCCCGGTTCTGGGAACGACCGTCCGGCTGACTCCCAGGGCGATGGTGCCTGGTGCTTAACCTCCCCGGGACTCCATTTCCTCATCTATAAATGAAAGTAGTATCTGCTTTACCGCCTTCGTGGGGCGGAGACGGAGGCTGGGAACGGAGCAGGTAACATGACCACGGGCAGCATCGCCTCGCTGCAGAAAAGCAGGCGACTGCGGAGGTGACACCCTGGGCCCCTGTTCACCGGCCGTGTGACCTTGGGCAGGTGACTTAACGTCTCTGTGCTTCGGTTTCCTCTTCTGAAAAGTGGGGTTGATGCTATCACCTATCTCACGGATGACAGTGGTTCAGATTTGTAAAGTCCTTCAAACAGTGACTGGCACATGATAAGCTCTAATGAGTTAAGTGTGAAATCAAAAATCCAAATACGAAAAACTCAATCTCTCTGTTTCCTCACTGTTCCCCAGAGGGCACAGTGGTGGCGACCAGGCTGTCTTATTTACAGGGCTTGCTGACATGGAGCCCACACCTAACAGATTCTGGCACTGGTGGTAATGCATTAGTCAGGCATAAAAATTAGCAAAAAAAAAAAAAAAAAAAAAAAAAAAAAAGGCTGTCAAATGCCTAATAAAAAAAAACTTAAGTCAACTGCTAACTATTTACTGTCAAATAAAAACCCTAGTAATAATAACAGTAAGTGAGTTGGACTCCGGGCAGGGCCCAACTGTCTTTCTCTCACTCTCTTCCCTCACATCCTATATCTTTCCTGACCTGGAAGTAAGGAGCCACCTAGATAAATCACAGATCGTGAGGCCCCAGAGCTAAAAAAGAAAAAGAATAAATTTCCCTTCAGCTGACCAGTATTTTTGTCTTCGTTTTCATTCAATAAAGTTTTCCGCGACAACTCAGTGTTACGGCCACGTGTGGCCCCTCTCGGCCGTCTGCACTGGTCACACAGGGCCTTCGGGAGGGAGGCCAGTGGGACAGGAATTTCTCACCCCCCACCCTCCATCTACAGGCGAGGAAGCCAGGGCTCTGCAAGGGAAAATGATTTGTCTCAAGCCACAGGGCTGGGCAGCCTGCTGTGACGAAAGGTCACCTGTCCTGACTCAAGATAATTGGGGCCTGGTCTCAGCCCTGCCAGGAACCAGTGACACAAGCTCAGACAAGTCCTTCCATAGGTAAGGATGGGAGGGTTGGTGACGGCATCCTTCCAGCCGGGCCGGAAGACCGGAACACCCCTTCGCATCGCGCTGGGGACCGTGGTTAACAACGGCTGGCAATCCACAGGGACCTAGTTATGTGTACGCACTGTCTCGATCAAACCTTGGAACAGGCCTCAGAGATGAAGAAGAGGGTCTCCATTTTACAGGGAACCAAGACTCGGAGAGCGGAAGGTCGTACAAGTCACCGGCAAAGCCAAAATTCCAGCCCAGGTCCGTCTGAATTCACAACTGCTTGCCCTCCTTCCCGCCACCCACCAGACTGCAAGGTCTCTGGGGGCCTGAGGGCTCCTGGCTGTGTCGGCAAGGGTCCCACCTGGGACCGGCTTCAAGGACCACCTCGGACGAGGTCTAGAGGTGGTGCCTACCTCCAATGGCTCGGCTGACCTCTCCCTAAAAGCCTCCATATCCTGTGTTGTCCTAGGAAGCCAGGCAGACCCAGGTCCGACTCCCCATTGCTGTGTGACCTTGAGCAAGTCCCTTAACCTCTCTGAACCCCAATTTAAAATAGGGTTAGAAATACCTGTTTCAAAGTGGGTATCTATTTCAAAGTTGCTATTTCCAGATGAGATAAACCAAGAAAAGCACCTAGCACGGTGTGGGTTACCAGTTAGGCCCCCTCGTCCCCATGACCCGCCAGCCCTTCCCGAGCCCTACGGTCAGCCCTGCAGAACCCAGCACCCCAGCCTGAGCTCAGGCCCACGTCACCCAGACAGAACGCTCACTCCTCCTTGGTGCAGAGAGAACTAATAATTAGCTGTCACGGTTTAATAATAAAAAAATAAAAAAAGATAATCCATGCCACGACTCACATGGATTTAACCAATCTTAATTTGGAGGGAAAATAACAACTCTAAATATGTCAAATGCAAGTTTTTAAAGACAACCTGCAGTGGTTTTATCTGCAGTTTCCAGCACAAGCAAGTTATTTAGTTTCTCCCACTGCCGAAGCTAATATTCTTTTTTTTCATATCTATTTTATTTATTTTTGAAAGTCTGAAACGAACATTCTCAGAGCAGCATGTAAATCCTTTGGCTGATCAGAGGCCCGTTTTTCTCCAATGCATTTTGTCTTGCAACGGGTCACTGGGACCACAAACCAAACCCCTTCTGTGCCCTGTCTGCGACGTGAACTGCCCGCCACCGGACGCGCCCGTGGCCTTCAGGGTTCGGGGGGGATGCAGTAGGGGCAGACTTGTAGACCAGGCAAAGCCATCGTAGCAGGGAACTGCCTGCCACCTCCAGCCCAGGGGGGACCTGCCACCTCCTGTCACCCGCTGCCTGTCTCCTGCATTTCTCCAGAAATCTGACATTTGGAGTTTGGAGGGAGGAGAAAGAAAAGGCAAAAGGCAAACCTATGACTGACAGCTGGTGGCTCATCCCTCCCGTTATAGCTTCATTTGGTTTTGAAGAGTCAATAACACGCAAGCACGAATCACCTGTAATCAAGGGCCTTCCCTCCAGTGGCTATGAAATGGGAATTCTAAGGAAGAATCTGGAGGGACTGGCTCAGAGAAAGATCCAAGGTAAGTTTTCGAAATTTTCGCTGAGAAAAGCAAGTGCCTCGCTCTGCCCCGTGGGGTCCTCCAGCTCCTAAGCGTGGCTTTTTAGAAGCCGCCACTTTTCCGTCGTCTACCTGCAGCTGGACCCTGTGCCATGCAGGTGCTTTAACTCAACACAGTGCCGAAAAGCAGGTGCAGACATGGAAACTGAGGCCCAGGAAAGTGGCATGATTTGCCTGGGTGGCCACTAGAACTCCACCCCTGCCGCCCCCGAGACCCCGAGCCAGGGCGACACACCATCGGAGCTTCATCATATGACAGCGATGTGACCAAAGGTGGGGCCGGCAGGGTGGGGACGCCCACGACAGCGACGGTCATCCTGGCGTCCTTTCTGAGGGCGGGATTCTCGGAGCCACCCCAGGAGGCTCCGTCTAACTCCAGGAAACGGCGGGGCCAGGGAGGGGGGTGGCCCTCGAGTTCACAGCTCGCATACCACACAGCAGGCACACACCACTCACACGTCCGCTACTGCTAGCTGTTCCCAGATGAGGGAGCTGCAGTTCAGAAGGTCAAGTCCCGCTGCCCAAGGCTGGCAGGCATCAGGGTGGCACAGGCCTGGGCCTGCACGCAGTAGTACGCGGCCCCCTCGATGCCGCCCACAAACCTCGCACACCCCTGAGCCCCCTTTCCACTCACCCCTCCTCAGGACAGCTATCCCAGAGAACAGCCCAGAGACTCCTGTTCTTTGCAAACCCTGGAACCTGCCTCATGTCCCCTCCCAGGGCCTGCCACTCCCATCTCCCCTCGGATGGGCCCTGAGCTCCCTCAGAGCACAGGGAGAGGCCACAGGAAGGGATCTTAAGAAACAAACGGACCCCTTATAAGGCAGATGCCTGCCCCCAACCCGCACCTCCAGGCCAAGGCCCTCACCTCTGACCAGCTCCCCCACTCTGTCCCCAGATGGGACGCAAGCTCCACAGACCTCCCCCACTCACAGCGGACACTCAGGGAGCAGGGCCCGGGTCGGAGACCACACATGTTGAGGGCAGGGACGCTCCCTGCCCACGGTCGAGCCAAGCTCCCCACATGGGGCAGAGCAGCAGCCCTGACAGCCACCCTCCCACCGCAGATGCCCAGTGAATGAATGAACGAATGAATGAATGAGTGAGGGAATGCCCTTCAGGAGACAAAGCCTAACCAACTTCCTCCTTGCACTCTCCTACTTCTTTATTTATCATTAAAAAAAAAAAAAAAAGAATAGTAACTCCTTTCTTACCCACCTCCAGAATTACTGTTCCCCAAGGAAGGGCCGACCCGGGGTCCAACCCCGCTGTGATTTCTGACAGAATTCCAACTCGGTCCTCACGCCAGGGATGCCCTGTAAGGCAGAAGGGCCCCCCGCCCCCGGCTCATTTACAGCCACTCATTTCCTGAGCACCTGGCAGCGAGTGGGACGACACACAGCGAGGGTCTGGGAAAGGTGTGACCCTCACAGCCACCGCGGGCACGTCGCCTCGGACAGCCAAGCCAGAGGCGAAGTCCCAAGAATCAACAGCCACCAGCCCGGGGGACAACAGTGGGGCGTGGAAGGGCTGCAGCTGCCCCTTCCGGCCGCAGCAGCGGGCAAGGAGGCCTGGGCCTGGCCCAGGGCACCAGCGGCCCGGGCACAGCTGTGCGGAGCCCCGGAAGCCTGACCGGAAACACGCCTGCGGCCCCCGTGCCCCTCTTACAACATAAAGACGCAATTATCTTTGAGCGGCTCGCTTTACACATGAATTGACACATTTAGTTTACAATAAATAACTGAAAGTTATCTGTGTTTCCTTTACTGTTAATCTACACAGAGAAATAATAAACAGGGCTTGTCTGCAAAAATGCAACCGCTGCAGTCCTCGGAATTCAATTAAGCTAAAATAATTAATGCTCCCACCGTATTAAATTACTTTATACATTTGAGCCACTGAAGTTTTATTCTTTAATCTTTCCTTTTTATTAAATATATATAAAAAAAAAGTTAGTATCCAAGTAGGAAGGGAAAAAGGGAGGGGGAGGGCGGGAGGAGCGGGCGTGACAGGCTGTCACACAGAGCGGTGGTCTGCCGCCGACATGGCGTGGGGGCTGTCGCGTGCCTTTGATGAGAATAACATTTTAAAGGCTTCGAACAAACATATCTCTTTAGACTTCTAAGGGATTATTTTACATATTTCCTCAAGAATGGAGAAATCCATTCGTCCTATTGCCGAACAGAAAAGGCCAAGAATATCTTTGGTCACACATAAAATAAAAATGCTGTGGGCTGCTGCAGTATTACAACCCCAAAAAGAGGGGACGGGGCTGGGGGACGGGGGTGGGGGGACGAAGCGCCTTGGAGATTAACTTCGCCTTTTATGAAATCACATTTAGTCGCTTCCTTAAACAAACCTACCCTCAAAGATCTGCAGCCTCTCTAAGGAAAATACCTTCAACGTGGAATGGGGATTCGTATGGGTTTTTGGCAAAAGCAGAAAGCCTTTCAGCCGGCACATAAAGAGGGGCCCACGTCTCAGCGGCAGAAGCCGCCCGCGAACGGTCTGTGTGCACTGGTTTACACCACCACCGAAAACAACCCCAGAGCGTCTGATGAAGGAAGTCAGGCTGGGGACCCCGGCGACACAGACAAAAGGGACCCGGCTGCTTTCCCGCCTGAGGGCTCGGGCCGTCACGGAGGAAGTGTCACTCGGATCTGCACGGAAGTCAGAAAGCAGGGTCTGCATGATCATGGACGTGGCAGACATCTGTCTCAGCGCCCTTGACCCCCGAGGGGGGTGACAGCCTTCGTGCTGGGACACACAGCAGCAGGCAAGGCCCGCAGGCCCGCGTCCCCAGCACACACCACACGTCTCTCCACGGCCCAGAGCGCTCATTACCCCATTTTACAGATGGGCAGAGGGAGGCCCAAGGTCACAGAGTAGCCAGGCTTGCTGCATCACCCCGCCACTGCCTCCTGGGTAGGAGTCTCTGCCCACACCCTCCGCCTCATCCGTGGGGGCGGGGGCCCTGGGTGCAGCAGGCTCACCCTCCAAGGAACCCCCAAAGGCTGCTTCTCCAGCATGCCCACTAGCCCCCATGCCCGACACACGGTGGACATGGAGCCACGCATTTCTCCAGCCGCCGGGGCAGCCCCCTCCCCGAGAGCAAAGTCCCACTGGAGAAGCATTTAAGAGCCTCTGCTTGTGCCAGCCCCACGCCAGGCTGGCCATGCTGTCAGCGCCTGCCGGCCGACGAGGGAGCAGAGCCCAGGCCTTGCGTAGCATCTTGCCCAAAGTCAACCGTCAGGATTCGAACCCTCATCTGCACACACCCTGATGCCATCTCGCCGCAGGACAGGCTGCCGCTTCTAGGGAACTGGGGCCAGCCAGGCCCCTCCCTTCCCCCCATGCTTCCTGGGCTCAGAAGTACTAACCAGAAGCAAACGCTCGGGGTTGCCCAGAGCCTGGGCTCCCCGGAGGAGGCGCTGGCAGACCATGGCCTGGGGAAGGGGACTCGATGCAGACCCACTGTGGTGAGCACACCTGGCTGGAGGATGCAAGCCCCACACCTGTTCCTCAGGTGCTAAGACCAAGCCGTCCATGTGGCCGGCCAAGTGGGCATGCCCAAGGGCACGTCCGGCCTCGCCCAGGGGCACAGTGCTCCAGCCAGTGCTCACGCGCCCCTCCCCAGACCATGGGGACAGGCGGTGTCAGAAGGGGCCTCTGAGATCAGGGGGCCTAACCCCTCTTTTCACAGGCGGTAAACCGAGGCCGGAGAGGGAAAGGGAAGAAAATGAGCGCTCCCATTGAGCGGTGCCTTCCGGGGCCGGCCCACGCACAGTCCCACAAGCTCACGACCCCAGCGAGAGAGGTCTCCCTGGCTCCATTTCACAGAGTGGGACATTGACCCAGCAGGTCGTGAAGAACAGACTCCAACCCGAGACCCTCTGGCTGCGAAGCCAGAGCTAAGCCGTGGACACCAGCCAGTGAGGGCCGACCTGACTTCCGGATCCCCAAGCTTCCTCTTGGCCCGTGCACCGGACCCCGCTCGGAGTCCCAATGCCAAAGGCAAAGCAACCACCAGCCAGGCAGGCTGCCCCGAGCCCCTGGCCTGTCTCCTCCTCGAGGTCACCTCGGAAAGCACGAGCCCAGCCGGCGGCCCAGAGGCTGTCCTGGCCACCTCAGCACCGACACCCTCAGACGGAGGGCAAGCCCCCTGACACAGCCAGGGGCCAAGGCGGGCACGGGACGCACGAGGTGGCTTCCTCAGCAGCCGAGCGAGTGCAACGTTCCATACCTGCAATGTTCTCTTGCTTGGGGCAAATGCCTTTCGTGGGCGAGAGCAGGTGGTCATCTTCGTCGGGGGTGACCTGGATCCCAATCTCCACGGGCTCGGACACTTTCCTGAGCTCGGAGCGTGAGGGCGGCGGGCTGCCCTTGTCCAGGCCTTTGTCGTAGCAGGCACCCAGGCTGCCACCACACTGCTTCTTCTTGTGCTCTATAAAAACCAGGATGTCCCCCAGGGGGAAGTTCATCTGACACTGTCCACAGGTGAGCAGGTCAGGGTCGGGGCCACCCACCAACAGCCCCAGGCCGCTGGGCTCCTCTATCTCCAGACCCTCGTCTTCTTCAAGGATGGCGGCCTCCACATGGTCAGCCTCTGCTGGAGAGAGAAAGGAGAAGGGGGAGGGGGCAGAGAAGACAGAGATGGGCTTAGGCAATCACGAGCACCCATCGTTCGCTCCAACCCGTCCCCACCGAGAGGCAGGCCCCCTCAGCCGCGGGGCGCCAGAAATCACCAGGTCCTCCCCACGGATCCTGGAGGCTGGGGGGGGCGGTGACCATCCCACGAGCGGCAGATGGACACACTGAGGCTCCCAGGGGCTGCGGCTTCAGGACTGCTGACCTCACTGCTTTCTAGTTCCTTCTCTGCCAAGCCCCCCTCCGACGCTGCATAGGACCACGCACACGTCCACATGCACGGACGCACGTCCTGGTATCACAAGAGACGCAGCCATCCCAGACGTGGCAATATCTGCTAGCGACATGTCCCAGGCTTTGCGACATCGGAGAGTCACCTGGGGAGCCTGCATGCACAGACCCTTCCATGCCCTGGCTGCACCCCAGACCAGCGACACTGGGATCCAAACATCAGGTTGCTGTTTCTTAAGCCTCCCAGGTGACTCCAACGGGCCGGCGAGGCTGACAAGCATGAGCCACCTGCCGCAACCCCCACCACCACCCCCCCCCCTCCCCGGCAACATACTCAGTCTTGTCCGACTCGCATTCCTCTACCTGAGACCTGGCTGTACACCAGGCAAGAAAACGGAAACCCAGATGGCCATCGGAGGGCCAGGCCTTACAAGAGAAAGACACCCCCGTGCTCAGACAGCAACAAGTGAGTGTGGCTTCCAGAAGAAGTATGGAAAGCAGAAACAATGCAGGGGAGGGCACAGGGGGGAGGGGAGCTGCCTCCCCTGCCCAAGGACCAGCACCTGGTCACACGTCCGCCACTCTGTAGTTGTCCCAACACGCGTCACCTCCCCACTGTCCTTTTTTGCTGGTTGGTTTTATTCTCACTCCCAGAAAAAGAAAAGGGAAAAAATTCTTCAGACGCCAAAAGCATTTCTTGGCAGATGACAAACCACACTTTCAATGGGCTGTACATTTTCCTATTTCTCTAGCGGCCTATTCACTTCCTTTTTGTAAGGCGCCTAGGACCTAGATATTTTGAAGCTAATACATGCCTCAAAAAGCAGCAACCCCCTCAGGGGAAGACTGGTAGACTCGGCAGCCAAAGAAAAGTGTCATAAATAAGGGAGGTGGACAACGAAGTTGCATCTCCTCCCCTTGGGGTCGGAGCGAATTCGAGTCGGAGCTTTTTTGAGAGCAAATGTCCATAGCCAAGTACAGGGCTCAGTGTCAGGGTTTTTAGAGGCCTGAACCCCGAGGAGGCAGGTAAATTTCAAGTTGCGTGATATTTGAGGAAGGATCACAAAAAACCACAGAAGAACAGAGGGCAGGGATGGAAGAGAAACACATTCCGTGGCAATGAAGTTACTGACGGGCCGGAGCCAAAGAACAGATAATTTAAGGAAAAAATTCTGTGGCATCTTTCACCCTACACATAAATCACCGCTCTGTATTTTCAGAACACAGACTTCTGCAGGGCCTGTGTGGGCCCACGTGTAGGCCTGAATCTAGAAGAGACAGTATGCGACCGTCTGTAACACGTATGATCTACGTGGGTACGGATCCAAAATGCATATTGCCGGGAGGGGGCATTGCCATTTGAGAGCTTGCTTGTGGTTCTAGAAAAGTAGAGAGAGCCTCCTCGTGAATTAAGAGTAGACACGCATGACAAACGTGGCCGTACAAAAAACACCCCGCAAATGAAGAAATCCCAAATCTGTGGTGTGCATTCCACTAACAAGAAGAACCTATGAGGTATAAGAAACCGTCGTTCCCCACGCCAGCCCCACAAACCATTAATTACTCTTTAAAAAGAAATCGGAGTTTACTTTAAAAAAGGAGTTGGAAGACAATGCTATATAATTAATTTACCAGTTTATTTTATGAAAAGATGCTTTGCTATAGGTAAAACGTAATCACTACCCTCACACTGAACAGGGGTTTCAGGGGGCCTGGATTCTTGCGAACGGTTTGTCAGAATGTAAAAGGTAATTATTTGGTGCCTCTTTTCCCTTTAATGATCTAAGATCTAACATTGAGCAATACTGTTTATATTGAAAAGCTCGCACCTTTAATTACCAATTACATATACATAATTTCAGAGCCAAAGGAGAGGGCTGTGAAAACAGTTCTTTAGAAATATAAGGATGTATTGTGCGCCATTTCTAGAGAAGGAAATCTAATAAATTGGAGGAGGATGTCAAAATATTGTTTTGTTAAAAAAAGAGAGAGAGAGAAAGAGGCACAAAGGAAATGAGCTGAAAAGCAAAAAAAAAAAAAAAGGACAAAATGAAATTGAGAATTCAAATGAAATAGGTGCAAGTTCTGCGGTAGGGAGGGTGACGGTCCCTAGTCCCTGGCACACTCCTGTCAGTGAGGGCATTTGGTAAAAATAAACGACGGCTTTAGCTACTCCGTCCACATCCCCAACCTGATCGCCCCTTCGGAGGCCGGGGAAGTGCCTTCTGCTGTTTCATTTCATCCCGGGCTTCCTTTTGTGTTTTGTGTTGCTTTGCTTTCCATTAACTTTTGCAGCCTCATCCACCGCCCTCCTGGCCAGGAGTCCTGGGAAGCATGGGTATCTCCTCTCTGCTAGGAGGTTTTAAGCTACATAATTGCAAATTCGTTTGCTAATTCAAAAAAAAAAAAATACAGACTAATTTAAAAATGAGTGAAGGTCACATATGCCTGTTTGCTAGCCTCCCTCCCTGTCCTCATTTTTTGCTAAGGATGCTGTACCAGCACAGTCTTCTTTCTCTACCCCCTTCCCTTTTTTTTTTTTTTTTTTTTTTTTTTTTTTTGGTAACAGCTGATAATCTTCCTTGATTTGGCAGCCCCTGCCTTTTCACTTTCCTCCTGCAGCCAGCCCTGCGAGCCCCGGTAATTGACTTTGCAAGTATCTCGAGCCATCCATCCACTGTGCTGCATGCAGTTCGATTCTGCTCTGGTGCGCCCCCCTCCCTCCGGCCAACCAGCCTGGGCAGCCCGGCCCTGCTGGCACCCAGCGGTCAGCTGTGAACCCCAGGATCCAGCTCCCTGCCTCCAAGGCAGGCCAGGAGGCAAAGAAACAGCAACCAAAGCATCTCCCTCTCCCCCTACTTTCAATGTTGAAAGTAAAACTCAAGATGACAGCGGACATTCACCTAGCTCCAAGAATGGGGTTTCCTCTCCCCACTCCCTAGGATGTGGGGCCTGCTGCAAAGGACACTTCCCAGGAAGGTGGCAATGTCACCTCCAACGTTCAGAGAGAGGAGGCACCCCAAAACCCCCAACTGTCAAACTTCTGGGTCAACCCAGGTGGACCAAGACAGCTTGCTGAGCCTTAAAATCTCACACTCGCGGCCTTCGGAGACACCTCCAAGTCAGGCTGTGGTTTCATTTCCGCTCGCAAGCGGATACCAAGCTGGGCGTGTGGGGCGCGTGCATGCGTGTGTGTGTGTGTGTGTGTGTGTGTGTGTGTGTGTGTTAGAACTGTACCGATAAGGGATAAAATAAACGAAGAGCCCCTTGGCCAAGCTCAGAGACAGGCAAAGCGAGGAGGTATCTGCCCGCTTAGAACCCACCCCCCCCCCTCTGTCCTGAGACCGGGAGCTACACAGCCCCACACGGCCTCTGAGAAGCAGGCCTCTGCGGTGGGAGGCGAAGTGGTCCAAACTGCCACCCACAGACAAGAAAGCACCAGAAAACAGAAAAGATACACGCAAACAAAAACAGCCTTTCAAATTCCCAGATCCTGCAGACCAGCCCCTCTGGCGGCCTCGTCCGCAAACTCAGGCCTGACCCAAGGAAGGCAAAGATGAGGTCCCCTCTGAGAGGAGGCGTGCCTTCGCGACAAGTACCCCGATGTCAGGCGGCCCTGGAAAACACTGCTGCTCCCACGAGGATGAGCGGAATGAAGTAGGGGGGTTGCTGAGATGTTTGGTACGTTACGCGGAAACGAACAGGAATCGACGCAGCAGGCCACTTGTCATCCCAGAGTCAGGTGTCAGATTGGGGTGGATTCGGAAATGTTCACTCCTCAAGTGCATGGGCAAATATATATTTACACATACACACTCACACACAGAGTTAATTTTCTTTTACAACAAAACCACATTTTATTTACAAGGCTGGGCCTCCACCCAGCTGGTGAATGCATTTAGGAGCAATGAAATCAGGATTCACAAATAATAATGGACATTGTTGTTAAGTGCACGGGGAAGCACTTGCTCCTAAGACGAACGCTCCCAGGCCTCTTCTCGGCTCGGGAGGAATTTGGGGCAGAAGACAGAAATGGAAAGACACAGTTAACACGGGCCCAGCGGCGCAGCCCACAGCCCCCCGCGGCTGCACGGCTTAGCAGGGCCCTACCTGGCGGGTGATGGCTGCACACGCAGGGCCCCTGGGGCCCCGCCCACCCTGGCGCGTCTCTAACTGTCCCTGCACCTGCCCTCTGGCGGCCCACTGTCCCCGGGCGCAGCGCATGCGCAGTGCCGCGGCCACAGCACGAACGCCGCGACCCCCTTACCTGCCCTCCCTGATTCAAACCAGAGTCTCTGCCTTTCCCGGCTGAGCCACAGTCCAGGAGAAATACGTGCAGAATTATTGTTTCAGTGATGGGGGGGTGTGGGGGTGTCAGAGAAAGATGTGGGGGGAGGGATGCCAGGCTCTCAAAATCGTGTGCCACCAACGTCACAGATGCCATCATGCTATGTACGTGTGTTTACGAGAGAACCGTTCAGCATCCATCCGCCCGAGCTTTGCATCCCACCGGAGTCTTTACACCTGCTTCCTACGAAGGCAGAGCCCCTTGCCTCGCTCACCGATATCTGCAAAGCGATCTCTTCGCTCCCCTCCCCCAGGACGTTCGGGGAGGGCTGGGACTCCCAGCGACACCGAAACGCCACCAACGTGCACACTCGACAGAGCACACTTTCTGAGCTGCCATCAATTTTTAATTTATTGGCTCCAAGAGAAAATAACAACCGTGGGGAGGGGGGAGGGCGAAGGGTGGGTGGGAGGGAGAAGGAATCAATTCTCAGAGGGGACAATAATCTATGACTAGGTGACGCCGAAAGGCACGACAAGAGGCTGTATGGAGTTCTCTGAGCAGAGAGAATAAAGAAGTGCCTGGCAGTGAGCACACAGAGGAGAGGGGACCGGCAGCCCAGCCAGGCAGGCACGGTCCTCAGCAGGCCACGAAGGGTTAGAACACATGTGAGTGAGGGGGGGGGGGCCCACAATCCAGGTCGCAGCCGATTTGGCCACCAAATGCCTGCAGCCAGCAAGGCGTGGGGCTGTTGCTGGACCCCTGCAGAGCACAGCCAGGCCGGCTCCAGCGTGAGCTGTGTGCCCCCTGACCACTTGCCTCTTGCAAGAAGGCCTGAGAAGCCCGACGGTTCCAGGTGTCACAGAGCTGGTGGCCCAGGCCCAGGCCCAGCGCCTCCCGGGGACCCTCTAAAGGCCACCTCCCCACTGCCTTCAAAATCTGGGGGGGGGGGCGGCCAGTGGACACCAGAACCATCACCCCAAGGCCGCCCTGTCTGCTCCACATCGACCGCGACACACATCTCAGAATGAAATTTTCAAGTTTCTGACAACTGGGCAGGAGACAGAGAGATGGGCGATGGGTACACAACCTTATCTGCCACGTGGGTTTCTCTTCCCGTAAAAATGACCAGGGGTCTGGCCGGCTGGACCCTCGGAGAAGGCCGGGGCCCGGCCTGCACTCCAGGAAGTCAGGGTTTCTGATCCCAGAAGAGGTTTGGGGTGCAGGAAGAGCCTCAGCCACACAGCCAGTGGCAGGTCCAGTTGTGCAGGGCCGGGGATGTGAGGAGGGGCCTCAGAGACACACGTGGTCCCCCACACCCCAGCCCAGCTTCAGGACCCTCGGCTCGTCAAAAACGGCTCCCAAAAGAATACCCTAACTTGCTTACAGACTTTCATACAAGCTTTCCCCCTCCCCCACCACATACACCTCTCCGGCACTCCAAACACTGGGTTCAGAAGGCCAGGTCTCACTCATTCAGAAGCAAAAAAAAAAAAAAGACCAACTAAACGAGCAAAATAGCATTCACGTGTATTCACAGATCCTGTCTCTTACTAAAAGGTAACTTTTAAAAAAGCCAAGTCCATGATATCAAAGAATGGGGTGACCTATGTTTCGATAAATAAAACAGTCGCTTTTTAAAAATAAAGATTTACCACGACATACAGCAATCCCTCTAAACAACTCAACACATTCAGAAGATTCTGTAAAGCTGCAAACGCCCTAAGTCCTCACAGCCACAGCAAGGCTCGTAATAACGCGATATGAAAGCATTTCTTCGCGGCCCAACGAAGAGGTTCGTTTTATTTAATGCTACGCTTCGCAGAAGGGAAGCAGGACCCTCCCTCCACATAGGACAGCAGACTGCCAGCCCTTCCGTAGGACCTACTCCGAGGCTGACAGCAAAATAGCAGGGGCAGAGCTGGCTTTCAACATCTCATTTCCAAGGGAGACATTTAAACGTGACCCCGTTTTTTTTGTTGTTGTTGTTGTTGTTTTTTTCCTTAGCAGCCACATCCATTTCTGAAGCACATGGAATGATGATAACATTGCATTCAACTTTCTGGAGTCATTTTTGCGTGTTGTTTGAGTAGAGCACTCATTAGAACATTAACAAATGTATTTGTATTTCAGCAGTTCAGTGGAAGGGGGTCATAAAAAAGTTATGTAAAACAGAGAAATTTTTTTTCTTTTACTTTGAAGTTACTTAATTTTGTGTGGTCTGGGATTTCATTTTCATTTCAAAAAAAAAAAAAAAAACCTCAGCCTGGCTAATTCAACCCCGAGCAGATTATCAGCTGCCTCAGAAAAAGAAAAAGAAGAATGAATTTCTTGAATTTCAGCAACTACACAAAAGACTTGCATATGTCAAAATACAGGACGAAAAGTCCCCCTGAATGTAGCACCATTAATCAAACCTCGATCTGGTGTCACTTTTGCCAGTAAAAACGATGCTGCTCCCCCCTCACCCCCTTCGGTGGCTCGTGCAAGAAGTGTGTCCCTCTGCTCTCATATGTCTCCAAATAGCCTGGTCGTGGCACTTTCTATACATGCCTTGGGGAAGCCACTGCTCAGGGGAGCCCGTAAACACACGCTTTTCTTGGGGAGGGGGAAAGAGCAGGAGGAGATCTCAACAACATTCGGCTCCCTGGGAAAAAAGATTTGTGGGAGGGGAGAGCAGGCCGGGGGCGGGGGGGGGGTGGGGAGAGGGAGGACACAGAACACACAGGAGCCCAGGCCTGACCATGCGAGTAAATAAAGGACGCTGCTTAGTGACAAAGCCATACTCAGAGCAGCTGGATGACACAGACGTTCGCTCCCGGTATTCTCTGTGCCCGCTCCCCGTTAAAAAATACCGTCGGCGTCCCTGCATCCAGTGCCACCTTCGGAGGAGGACGCTCTGCCAGCATCAATAACTTGACCACGCAGTGCAAAGCACGGTCCCCAAATAGCATTTATTTTCCCTTGTCCTCACAGATGTGACACAGCATTAAACCTAGAGGCCAAAGTCCTCGGAGAATTTCAGCGAAAGGTAGGACCTAACCAGACAGCCAGAGGGTCCTTCCTTAAGCCATGGGAGGCATAGGACACAGTCCCCAAAGGTCAAGAACCCCACCTGTACCCTCCCCTAGATACATTTTTTTCAAGCATTGTCATATCTCTGGTCTGTGCTTCGTTACAGCTCGTGAAACTCCCCCCAAGTCCCAAGGCACAGAATTGGGGATTTCTAAAGTGGATGTTTTGAACGGTTTTCTGCAGGCCAGAGGCCACTGCCCAGCCCCAGGCAGCGAGGGGAGAGTGCCACTTCATCTCCGAGTTGTTGAATGAGCTTGCCGCAATATGCTTACAACTGGCTCAATTCAAACATTAAATGAAGTAGAGAAATCATCAGATAAATTGCTAGCCCTCCGTACTGGAGAGTGAAGGCTCCTTCAGCTGATGACAGCGTAGGCTTTTGTCTGACCTAATTTATTTCTCTTTCAGGTTAGAATAAAGCACTCTTTGCTGTCACAGGGTAACCTCTGCTGCCCAGATACTGAACTCGAGCACAGGACTCGGGGTTAACTGTGCTGTCTCCAAATGTCTCAAACTTGAAGAAGGAGACATTATAGATCCAGCAATCCCGTGATCAAAAGCGCACATATTCCCCCAGCACTGGATTACGTGTTTAGGGGAGAAACAGTGTCATTAAAAGCCGTCCATTACGAGCCCTGTTTGGGGTGACAGGTATCAGCAATGCTGGGTCTAGCAAGCAAACAAAGTTTCGCACATGATTTGAGTTGGCATTTTATATCTTGAGGGAAGGATGCTATTTCCCTCAGTACTGTGGGAACATTACCTAATAAATGGAATTGAGAATCCAAGTATCATAAAATCTGGGCGAAAAGGATTTCCATTCATCAAGCTGTTTTAGGTACACGGCTCCCAAAAGCAGCCATTCTCTGCTGTCCCCTGCGTCTGTGACACGCAACACAGAAACAGACAAAATGACGCACTCTCTTCCCAGACCCCCTTGCCTGATCATGAATCCCTCAGCAGCCTAAAGGAATTTTTCAGAAGGTCAAGACCGCAGCCTGATCAGGAAAAACACAGCCATTCAAAATTAACCATTTTAATGATTTTAAAAAGAGAGAGAGAAAAAGAAAAGAAAAATGCCCCCATTTGCCAAGTAAAGGGCTTGTAAATCAATGCCGATAGCTTGAAAATAGATTTCTCAAACTTATATTCTCATTTTGTCCCGCTCGAATCTCTGCAGGAAAATCAATATTACAACTTCACACTTAAGACATTTTGCAGCAACGTCAAGGGCCTCGCCGCCCAAGGAAGGCTATTCCTAGCCCGTCTCCGCCAAGGCGCCGAGCCATGACACGGGCGCCGAGCGCCCCCTAGCTGCCAAGTGGCGCCAGGCGCGGTGCTTCAGGCTTGCCATCAACCAGAAGCCAATGCAACTGAAAGTTTATTTTGGAAAGTCTTTTATCACAACAAGCAACAGAGATTGCAAAGCGACCGAGAAGGGAGATGAAAAGGAAAAAAGGGAAGGCTGGTGCAAGCCGTGTCCTAAGCGAAAAGACAGTGCCGAGAGCTCGATTCTGAGAAGGCGCTAGAAACTGGTGCTCTCTGCAGTCGGAAACTGGCATCTGTAAACGGACTGCTCTGCCTGCTTCCATCCGCGCCACCCCCCGCCCCCGCCCAGACGTAATGCTAATTGTTGCCAAATGCACCCAAAGTCGTCCTTCGCTTCGGTCAGGAGGACCCGCGTGGTCCCGCTCAGCGGTCAGCAAAGCGCCACACCCAGCCCTCTGACCTCAGCCTCCTTCCACGTTCTAAGGCCGGTTTCACCGAAGCAACGACATTCACTCCAGCACTTGAGAAATGACTCGTTTTCTGTTACGAAATATTCTGAAGGCCAGACAAAAAAAATCGCCAAGGCCAGAGCACAGGCAGATTGCAACCTCTCCTCCTCCTCAAAAAAAAAACAAAAAAAAAAAAAAGGAAAAAGAAAAGAAAAAAGAAAAAAAAAGAAAAGAAAAAAGAAAGAAAGAAAAAGGAAAGGAAAGGAAAGAAATATGCATCTGTACATAATATTCAGGGAGGGTAAGAATACCCTTTAAAAATATTAGGGGTTGTTAAAGTACGCTCCCGGCTGTTTTCTCTCAGGTGTGAATTACAAATGAATAAAATCAGCCTGGCATAACACCTTCGATGAACACGTTTCATTCTCCCGTGGAATCAGAGCAGCTGACTTATATCACACTTCTAATGATATGGGGTTTCCTTCTGTGCAGAAGGGAGACAAACTTCACTCCCCCCACCAACTACCAAAAAAAAGGGAGGGAGGGCATATCTTATGAAATTTATCAGAGGCCCAATTTTGAAAGATACGTAGACAACTGGAGATCTACCATACCCTGGGGAGTTAAGATAATTGCAAGCACAGCCGCCTTCAAAACACACAGCTAAAGCAAAACCTAATTTAAAGGGCAACCATGGCATGAACGCAGCCTAACTTCCGAGTCCAATCCTGGGTCTCGTCCTGCAAAATCGTGAATTCATACAGAAAAGTATTCATCTTCCAAGGAAACCTGTTGGTGGGTTGCTGAAAATTCACCTGCGTTGGAGTGGTATAATTTACCATGGACATCTAATTTTCTCCCGAAAGACTCAGCTCCTTCGTGGACTGATGTTCGTACCCCTCTCCACTCACCCTGCCTGGCACGTCAGCTCACAGCCCTTCCCTCTGCCTGGTCAAACACTGTCCCTCTTCCTCCCCTCTTCACTATTGTCACTGTGTTGTTTTGTGTTTGTTTTTATTAATAGCTGTGTCTGTCCTTCAGTTTTAAAAGCCATATCCATCTGGGTCAAACATTTTGAAACAAACCAGAAGCTCAGGTTTTCATCCCCAGCTGTCTCTTTTATACCTCCCTCCTCTCCTCACTGGCCCTGTCTGTAAATTTAACTAGCTCATTATGGATCCCTTCTCTGACTGCCCCAAGATTATCGAGGCTATTTGTGTGCTCACGTTGTTTCCCAGACCATCAGTTAGTCTAGGTTGCATCACCCCTAAAGAACCTGAGGCTCTGTTCCACGGGCCAGCAGGCTGCCACCCAACTGAAGATGCACCACGTTGTAGGTGCTTTCTTTCACATTTGAAATCTAAAACGTGAACCCCAGGTAGGGGCTGTGACAGCACCCATTTTGCTGGCCAGGGCTCCGGAGCACCTTCAACCCACGGCCGCCGTGTCATCGACGAAGGGCATTTCCACAGGCCATGCAGCCTAACCTGCACCCTGCCTGTGCGCCCACCTTCCCGGTGACACAGGACAGACAGAAAAGCCAGCTGCTTTTTGATAATAAACAGTCTTGTCTGGAAGGTGGCAGGACCACTCTCCCTGCTTAAAGCCCTGCCCAGGCTTTGGGCTCCATGTGCCCCGAAAGGCAGGCAAGATGCCCTTTGCCCTCTTGTCTCCTTGTCCCCACCTTTCTTCTGCTTGGCCTCTCTTTTTCCTCCCTGCCCCTGCTCCAGTGTCAGCCGGCTTCCCCCAGCACCGCTCTGAGCAAGGCTGAGAGAGACAGAGAGAGACGTGAAACAAATGAAGGATGGAAGGCTGTCGCAGCACGCACCCCTGGCCCCCCACACCCAACTGCCACCAGGTCAGGGCTTTCTGCTGACGTCCCAGGAATGCCAGACGAGGAGAGAGCAAAGGCATAGCAAACCTACCTGCTTCTTTACCCCTGACACACAACTGCAAGCACGCCTGGCTCCTTTTGCTGCTGCCAGCTTAGCAATGCACCCCCCCCACACACACACACACACAACTCCCCCTTCCCTTCCCCGAACCCCCCCAG
>CM053509.1:3016525-3074501 GCA_028627145.1 Eidolon dupreanum | reverse complement strand
GGCCTCCAGGCCCTGTCCCAAGCCCCATGGGGACACACACAGCGTCATTCCAAGGATCTCGAGTCCTGCTAAGTCAAAGAAAGGCGGGCTGATGATGCGGTCAGGCAGTCGATCTTGTCTAACCCTGGAGAGAGAAGGGTCGTCACGCCCAGGAGCCCACGGCCAGTGGCTAAGAGGCAGGGCCAGAATCAACCCCAGGCTGTCTCTGGGGACCACCGCTTCCCCAGTCTCACCCAGACCCGGTCCCTGCCACCCCACAAGGCCACAGCAGGCAGCTGGAGACACCCTTGGGTGTGGAACTAGAACCACCAGAGCAAAACCCATGTAGGAGCCGGACGCAGAGGCGCAAAGAGAAAGCGAAAAGAGAAACAAGGTCTAAAATGGGATTAGCAGCAGAGGTTTGGGTTTCAGTGGTTTTTTTGTTTGGGGTTTTTTTTTTTTTTTTTTTTTCATTTGGGGCAGCGACATCCAGAGAAATGCGATCCCGGCTCGGAAACGAAGCAGTCGAGGCAGGAGGAGATGGGATGAAGGAGGAGAGACGGCGAAGGCCTGGAGACGCCGCGCGTCCGGCCAGGCTGCGCGGGAGCCGTGGGCGTGAAGTGCGGAGAGACGCGGTGGGTGGGCGGAGGGCCGCTGGTTCGAGACGAATCCCTACGACTTGCATACGCCGTCGCCGAGTGCAAAGCCCTTTTACTCCCTGACTCGTCTGTCCTTCCGGCAGCCTTGTGCGACACACGGGGCAGAACACAAACAGCTGGATGCACACCCTGCCCGGCCGCTGTCGGGTGGGGCCCTCCGTGTCTCAGGTGCTCTTATGCTACACCCAAGACCTGTGAGAATGACGTCCGGTTGTCTGCCTGAAAGCCCCCAGCACAGGGCCTGGCACAGAGGAGGCACTCAATAAATCGTAGGTATTATTATTATCATGATTATCATGTAGGCCTCATGCTGGGGTCGAGAGGAGACGCACACCCAACACGGTCTATGGCGCACACTCCAGCACGTCCGTTTCAGAACTGAAAAGAATAATTCTCCCCAGATTTCATTCATGCACATATTCGGCTAATATTGATGAAGCACCTACTATGTGCCAGGAACCAGGCTAACCTGTGGGTATTCCCAGAGGAAGACATCAAAGGCTACGGCATGTCACGGGGCTCCAAGCTCCTCACAGACGCCAGAGTCTGTCTTCTCTCCTCTCCCTGGGCGGCTGGCACATAGTAGGTTATCAATGAATGAGCCAGCAAGGCCTCCATACAAGACCTAACGCATCTGGAGACTGGCATACGGACAAAGCCCACGGCAAGGAGGCTGGAAAGAAGCCCCTTGGCATGTCAGCAAGCGTTGTCTCAGAGAGAGGACCCCAAGGGTCACCATTCGTTTCCTTGAGTCTCCACATTCCCCATAGTTGGCATTTGTGGCTTATATAATGATCCCCCTCAAAATTACAAAACGTTGTGGCAACTGTACTTTGGCAGGAGGTGGGGGGGGGAGGCAGGGCAATAAACAGACCACCAACAGTGGGGAGGGGGAAAAAAGACTGAAAGGAAATGCAGAAACGATGGCTGCCGTTGTAGTAGGGTTACATATTAGAGAGTCTTTTAAAAGAACTTTATTCCCCAAACCTCCTATCATGTCCTTAAAGACCTGCCATACATTTTTTATAAAGTTTTGTAAAAGAATCAAGAGAGCAACTCCTGGGCTGTAAAGAACGGCTCCGTGGGGGGTGTCTGGCCTTGAGATGAGGTCACAGGAAAACCCTGGCCTGTCGTGGGTGCAGGAGGATGGCAGCGCCAGGTTTCGCGGGGCCCCTTTGAAGGAGCTGCTTTGACTTCCCCCTCATTCCATTCTATCTGGAGACCTCCATCATCCAAAAGTGCTCACTGAGGCAAGACCCTCTAAAGTCCAAAGGGGCCGGTTTTAAATGCCACCTCTCCCCACCCTCTGGGGACACAGACCTGGCTCTCTCCATCCTGCTGGGCTCTGTGCTGGGTGCACGCCAAGTGTGGGCACTTTTAGACACTCACAGTGAAGAATGTCCTCTCGAAGCTTCCCCCTCCTTCCCACCTTCTGTCATCCGGGGAGATAATTCATTTATGCAGCCTTCACAGAAGACTGACATTTTCGACTTTTTTAGCAGAATAAATTCATAAGGTAAATTAGGGGGTGGGACCCCTAGTGTCCTAGGCAGATTCAAACTGGTAATTACAGAGGCCTAATTATGTATTCACCACGGAGCCTTCTGGAACAAGGAAGGCTACAGGATGGTTCTTACTCTTCCTGCAGAGGACTTCTCCAGCAAGCCTTGCTAGAGAGGTACCCTTGTCACCCGCACTCATGTCCTGATATTTGCAGAGAAAACCCTGGCCTTATTAAGGGCACCCAGATTTCCCCTAACGGTAGTGAGGTCAAATATTTTTTTAGATCAAGAATCCTGACTTAGAGAAAATAAATCTTTCTTAAAAAGCAGTTTTGCTTGTTTTTTTGTTTTTTTTTTTATCTTCTCTAAATTCCTCCTAGAGTTCTAAATCTACATCTACCGGCCTATGGCAACAAAATTATTGTCGTCGCGACCTCTCCCGTGCTCGCCTGGGTGCTCCTTGCAGTGGGAACTGTGTCTTTTACTCCCAGGTTTCATCAGAACTCAGCCTGGGGTCCGCCCTCAACGGGGTGCTGAGTGAATGAAAAAGTACACAAGGGCCCTTAGAAGAGAAAGACCCTGGGCCCTAGGGACCTGGGTGCAAACCAGGCCTTGCTCACGCATCCCTGTGCCACCCATGTTTGCCCACTCCCCTTCATGCCTTCTCCGGTGGCCTCTCTGCTCCCCAAGCATCTGACCATTTGCTTGGCAAATACGGCTCGAGCTCTCTTTGGGTTGAAGTGTGTCCTCCCCCAAATATGTTGAAGTCCTAACCCCTGTCCGTATCTGTGACTGTGACCTCAGTTAGAAATCAGGTCTTTGCAGATGTGGTTGGTTAAACGAAGGTGACATTATGCTGGATGAGGGTGCCCCGCTAATCCAACAGGACCGAGTCCTTGTAAGAAAAGGAGAGGACACACCAAGGGAGACACACAAGGGAAAGGCCACGTGTTCCCAGAGACAAGGAACACCACGAAGGCCGAGCAGCCGCCAGGACCGGGAAGAGGACAAGCAGGGAGCAGGATCCTCCCCTGGAGCCTTCTGAGGGCGCCTGGCCCTGCCGACACCTTGATTTCAGACTTCCGGCCTCCAGACCTGACACAGTAAACGTCCGTGGTTTTAATCTCCCCGATGCGTGGTACTCCCGTCACAGCTGTTCTAGGACACGGACATATGCTGCATGCCAGGCCATGAGAGAGTGACGGGGAGAGCAGAGCTGGACAACACACACGAGGTCCCCGCACTCACAGGGCTCGGAGGCCCCCGGCCTGTCCTGCAGCCCATGAGTGTTGTCTTTATTTGCCAAGAGAATGTTGGCAGGAACTGTTGGCCCTGCTCGCCACTCTCGAAAAGAGCAATAATGACCGGATGATCAAGGCCTTGGAGCCAAGATGATGGCCCCGGTTCCTCCCTCCATCCTGCACACCCACTCACACGCACACACCAACCTCTCATCCCAGCTTGGGCTTCGCATGCACTTCAAGGTCCAGGTGTAATGGCAGAACTTGGAGACAAGCAAGACTCCCGTGGAAGAAACATCTGGGGGCTAAAAAGCCTTTCCAGAGGCCCCCAGATCTGCCCCCCAAGTAAGCACACACTCAGCATCTATCTCAGGCTGACTCCACAAGAAGCCTGCGCCCCTCTGAAACAATCAGCCGCTAGAGGTGTTAGCTTGGTTTGTGGTTGGGTTTCATTTTCTTTTGGGGTTTGATAAACAAAGAATAAAACAAGAGACAACAAAGAACTGAATGCTTTGTAGCAACGGTGGCGAATCTAGGGAAAATGGAACTGAATAAAAGACAGGCCGTCTTGGGTTTATAGCGAAACTATTTTGAGTATAACAGAGTCTAGAACACTGCCCTCCCCGCACCCCCCTACCCATACACACACACACACACACACACACACACACACCCGTGAGATCCTTCAGGCAAATAAAACCAGCCCTGTTCCAGCACACGACAGCACGTGGAAGATCCAAAAGGAGCCTCTTTACCTTTCTTCGACACGTACCCTCTTCGGAAAGCTCAGGCAGGGGCAGGACTGGCTTCGGATGGCTCTGAAGCCTTGGGTCCTGTGTGCACAGCGTGGGAGGGCGAACAGAGAATTCACACTTCTGAAAAGTGCTGGGTTCACACCCAGACACAGGGCTTTGGCAGCTTTGACCAAACGCATGCTCGTATGGCGAGGTGATGTAATTTAGGTAATGAGAGGGTGAGGGGTGCGCTGTCTTCCCGTTAGACTGTGAACCTCCAGTGGAGTGGAGTCATGGGGCTGGGGTTCCAGATGAGAACCGACACAGTCTGTGCCCCTACTGTGTGCCAGGCACTGGCTGGACGTCTTACATCACACCCACCCTCAGTTAGACATAAAACTGAGCCACGCTGCTTGCCCAGCACTGCATGGAGCGAGTCAGGGCCCAAAGTCAGGTTTCCCAGGGGCCCGGGCGCCATCCGTGGCTACATCCCCATGCCAGCCAGCATAAGCCAGGCCATGCTGCACCACAGCTCGTCACCAGCTATAAGGTTTGCACGGGTATCGCGTGGCCTCCCTGCCATCCTAGGCTTTGCTTGTCGGCAGCCCTCCTGCCCCTCTCACCACCCCTCATGGCCACAGCAGCGAAAGAGGGACATCGGAGAATCACCCTGGCTCTTACCTGCCTCAGCCCATGAGTGACACACCTGCACTCACAACCCATTGGCCAGAGCTGGTCATGTGACCCGACCTAATAGCAAGGAAGGCTGGGAGATGCGGACGAGCCCCTGGGATACTGGAGGGCTGTGCCTGCTGGGCAGCATGTCCAGAGACAGTGTGTCCCTCAGATGCCATGTCTTAAATAAAAGGGCTAATGAGCCTTAGCTAGAAATTTCCTCACCAGTCAAAGTGAGGAGCAAGAGAATGGCTTCATGACAGCAATTATGTTCCTGTTTTGTTGCATAACTTACTTAGGGTTCTTATTCTGAGCCAACGGGCTTTTTCTCCCATCCTCTGAGCTTCACTGACGGTCCTGTTCCTTGAACCCTCTCTCTGTGTGCTTGCCCCCATCCCATCGAAGAAGTGAGGTGACTTCCAGGTAATACAGACGTCTCGGTCTAGATTTAATTACTCATCGTGCATCTTTGCATAAGGAGCAAACAAACCTGCAGGACTTGGAGGTGACCAGTCATCTTGGACAAAGCTGCTTACAGGCAGAACCCCTCTCATCCAGAAATGTGTCCATTTGACATGCCAATCAAGAGGCTTTCTCACTCCGGAAGCTGTGAGCTAGGTGTGTGGGATAATGTAAAACACCCAGGCTTCACTCCGAAGCCCTCAAAATAGTGTTTGATGGATGGATTTGGAACAGAGAACTTTTTAGCTGGGAGGAACGGAGAGGTGATGCTGTCCACCTACCTCGGGGGGCAGTCTGAGGCCAGGGAGGAGAAGGCACCTGCCCAGAGGGCGTGCCTGGGCCGGGGGCGGACCCCCGTGCTCTACCCAGGCCCGTGGCTCGGAGCCCAACTCCCCCAAATCCCTTTGCAATCTGTCCACCAGCAAACGAGAAACAAGCTGGTGAGAAACCGTAGGACTCTGTCTCCGTTAGGCCTGGCGAAGGCTTGAAAAGGCTCATGACGCCCCGTCGCCCAAGACGACACTGGGTGTCAGGGAAATGGCAGCAGGTGTGGTGGGACTCTCCAGTCATCAGGGAAGGGACGGGGCAATTTGGGGCTCCCCTCCTTCTGTGCCATCCGCGTCTAGTCTGCTCGCCTCGATGCCACGCAAGTTCCCACTGTGTGCCACGTGTGCCCTGAGGGAGGCCAGAGAGGAAGCCCTCACCTCGGACTCGGTGTCCACTGCAGAAAGGCCACCAACTCCTGAAGAAACCAGGGACTGACTCAGGAGGGAAGCGGGCGTCCAGGTGGGAAAGTTCCCCACTGATGAGTGTCAGGCCCCCCAGCGGGAGAGCCATTCTCTGAGGCCCCCCGCTGTGGCACGCAGCCACCTCAGGGAGCGTCTAATCTGCCTGCCGAGTTCTCAGGGGTCGTGAGGCTCGGCACACTGTCAACTATGGGACACCGAAATCCTCCACACTGCCCAGGACGCATTGTCACGACCACATCGGACGGGCCATGATTCCACAGTGGACACTTCCAGTCGAAGGGATCCTGGGGATGGCGGTTTAGCCCCATGTGGTTACAGATGGGGAAATCGAGGCCTGCGGAAAGGGTCTTCAGAGCCCTGTCTCATCCCCAGCTAAGCCACCCTCTCCACTTGCCACGGCCTGCATCCTTACGTTGTGTCCCCAGGGCTGCTGGGGGGCTCTGGCCTGGCTCCTGGAGCAGGTGACAAGCCACAGCTACCTGTTCAGAGCCCTGGTCTGAGAAGTCGGCCCCTCACCTCCTCCTTCCGGGTGGCGCCCCCTCTGTCCTCCCGCTGAACTTAGTACCGTCCTGCTCCAGAGGCAACCACAGTGTCCCAGGATTCACCGGTTTCTCTCTGTCCCTCACCTAGACATGAGTAACTGCAGGCAGAGACCACAGATGCCCCCACCCACAGGAAGCTCCTGGGATAAGTGCATGGACCAGTGAGTCGATGGACAGCAAACGAAAGAGCGATGGAGGGAGGTGAGGGAGCGAACAGAGGTGCACACGCGTCGGTGCCTGGAGCGTGAGTCAGGGGACCCGGAAAGGGGCTGCACGCCTGCCCCAGACCCATCGGCAGGAAGGTGGTGCCGCCTGCTTCGTCGCCAGGCGAGATCCAGGCGTGTCAAAGGCACAGGAGCTAGATGGGAGGGTCTTCCACTGGGCTAAGGTGAGACAACTTGAGCATCAAAAAAAAAAAAATTAATGATGATGATGATGACGACAAATGATTATAGTCTATAGAATAAAGTAGGAATCTATGAGTCCATGCTGACTCATAACTAAATGAATAAATGAGAAGAAAGGCTTATAGTAAAGAGCCAACTAATAAAATTAGGAGGAATGACAGTAAATCACCATTTGGCCATTATTGTTTTATTATTATTATTATTATTAATTATTTTATTTTTTCAGACAAGAGACATTAATGGATGCTAAAACTAGTGGATAAACATTTGAGGAACAGCAGGATATTTGCATAGTCTCACCTGATACCTTTTAATTACAAAAGGTAAAATAGTAACTATACTGGAGAAACCTGGAAGATACCAGCGTAACCAACTGATCACATCGACATCGCCAGCAACAGGACCAACCAACAGCATGAGCCTCCCGATATGAGGCACCGAGTAGGACACATCATTTCTGTGGTATTCTAAATGTGAGGAGCCACCAACAAACCCATCCTACAAAATAAATAGTCTGTGCTTGTCAGGAAACAGGAGAGGCTCAGCGAAGAGCACGACAGATGATCTTGGATTTTCTCCTAGTGTAAAAACATTATTTGGACAATGGGCGAAACCTAAATGAGAACTACAGTTTAGATAATAGTTTTGCATCAGTATTAATTTCCCGGTTTTGATGAGTAGCCTACAGTTACGTAAGAGAAGTTCTTGATTTTAGGAAGTATGGACCCCGAAATGTTTAGATATAAAGAGGTATCACAGTTACTTTTATTACTTTTATTACTTTTAAGTAGTTCAGGAAAGGGGTGGGAGAGAGAAAGTAATAAAATATTAGCATTTGGGCAGTCCAGATGAAGAGTATATGAAAATTATTTGTATGGTTTTTGCAACTTTTCTGTAAGTCTGAAGTTATGTCAAATTAGTCAATGTCATAAATTACAGTACCATTCCTGGCCCTTCCTGTCTCCTCCCTCTGCTTTATTTTCTTCCGTAGCAGCTACTGACGTATCAGTGTAATATATTTTACTTATTTTGTTTGTCGTCTGTCTTCGTCTACCAGCATACAAGCTCCATGAGGGCAGTGAGTTGCATCTATTTTGTTCACCCCTGTGTCCCCAACTAAACAGTGATCGATCAGTGACAGAATAATAAATATTTGTTGAATAAGTGATGTGTACAGAGTGAATGAGTGGGGAAAAAATGAATGTCAAGCTGGGCCTGAGAGATGAGATGCTCTCAGGCGAGGGGCAGGCAGTTCTGACGGCCTCGACATTAGTATTTGAATGCAAACCTTCTGGAGCTTCCCCACGGCCTGTCATTAGACCTTGCTGGGTTGTGCCGTTAAGTGACCTGCTTCTCCTGAGTCTGTTCCTACCTCCGACAGGAGTTTGTGACCCCAAGAGAAATGCTTGAAACATGGTTCTCCTAGGGCCCCCCAAGTGAAATTGAAATAAATTCTCCAGCAGTCACCGGAACCCATGAAGATCTGGTCACAATCCCAGGACCGTTAGTCAAATCTCCCCAAATACTATCTCTAAGTATAATCTGTGTTTTTCATCATGGGCGTGACTGGAAGATCCAAGAATGGCCAGTTTAGAACACAAGTTTGGGAGCAACTTGAGAGGAGGCAAAGGGACCCAAGGAAGTTAAGGCAGCAGAGAAAATACCTCTCTCTATCTCTCTTTCCCTCCCTTCCTCCCTCCCTCCCTCTTTGCCTCTTTCCCTCCTTTTCTCAGAAAATCTGTAATCAGCTGTTGTAGTCTAGCAATTTTAGTGAGAGTATCATCATTCCTATTTATTTTAGGGCAGTAATTCTCAAGCTTGTAGGATCACGAGAATCACCTAGGATATTGATTCGATAGGTCTGAGGTGGAGCCCAGGAATGTGTATTTTTAACAAGATAAAGGGTCAAGACTCGAACCCAGAAATCTGGCTCAGAGCCCATGCCTTTGACCACTATGCTCTGATCATCTGATTCTCTGATAGAGTCACAAAAGTACACAAAAAGTAGTTTCAAGAATGTCCATTGCAGGATTCTTCTATATCACAAAGCACCAGAAATTAACTCAATTTTCACCAATGAAAGAGTGATTAATGAAATTACGATACAGTGGATTTCTGCTTTAAGTTAGGACAGAATAGGACAGAGGCTGGTGCACCTGTTAAGAACAACTGAAAAATTCAGATAAAGTTTTTTTTTTTTAAATTAAGACATCGGGACCATAGGCTGGTCTCAACAGCAATTTGAAAAGCAATTTGAAATCTCAACAAATTTGAAAAGATCAAAATCCTTCAAAGTTTGTTCTGGGACCATGGGGAAGTTAAGCCAGAAATAAATAGCAACCAGGAAAAGCCAAAAAAAACCTCTAAATACTTGAAAATGAAGCAAAACATTTCTAATGGCCACTTGGTCAAGGATAAATCAAAATAGAAATTAGAAAATATTTTAATAAAATGATAATTAAATGCTACAATAAAAACATGATATAGAAAAATGCTGTGATTAGAGGGAAATTTGTTGCCTTATAAGCGGATATTACAAAAGATGAAAGCCTAAAAGGCAAAAAAAGAAAATAATTCAAAAAAAAGAGAGCAGAAATAAATGAGAAAAAAACAAACATGTAATAGAAAAAAATCAACTAAGACAAAAACTATTCCTTTGAAAAGATTATTAAAATTGATAAACATTCATAAAAATCAATCAAGAAACAAAGAGAAAGAGAATGAATTACCAATTTAGAAATGAAAAGTGGACATCACCCCAGATCCTATGAACAAAAAGCATTTGAACATCTAGACGAAATGTATAAAGTCCTAGAAAAATGCAACTTTTCAAACTCACACAGAAGAAATTTAAAATGTGACTAGTATATAAATATTTTAAATAATTTTGTAATTTAAAATCTTCCCTTAAGTAATGTCCAGGCACATACAGTTTCCCTGGTAAGTTCTTCCAATATTTAAGTGAGATGATGTCAATATTACACAAACTTTTCCAGAGAATAAAAAAGAAGGAATTTTCCCAACTAGTTTTGTGAGACCAACATAATCTTGATGTCAAAATTTACTAAGGACCTAACAAGAATGGAAAATTACAGATTGATTCCTCTCATAAAGAGAGACGCTAAAATCTGAAAAAAGTGATTTATAAAAAGGATAAAATTTCATACATGCAGGTGATTTATTTCAGAAATGAAGGGATAGTTTAATATTTGAAAATCAATCAGTTTGATTCACTACATTTTTAGAAAATGCAGAAAAGTACATTATCATTTAATAAAATTCAACATCCTTTCCTAAAAAAAAACAAAAAAAAATCTTAGCAAACCCAGAATAGAAATGAACTTACCTGCTCTGCCCTTTCCCTTTGATATAGAAAAGACAAGAACCTTGCTATTGCTGTTTATCTCAACGTTGCTCTTAGGGTCCTAGACAATGTGATAAGGAATGAAAAAAAATAAAGGATATAAGATTTGGAAAAGATGAAATAAAACTCATTTTCCCCACAGCAGCATATGTAAACATTCCAAATAATCCATAGATGAACTATTAAAATTTATAAGTGAAATGAAGTAGATTACTACATGCATAGAGTAAAAAAAAAAAAAGAGGAAAGGCCTAGACTCTGTGCTGTAAGTTACTATATGAAAAAGCTCAAAAAGAATCTAAATAAAAGTAAGAAGAAGCAAAGAAGTGATAAAGAACAGGAATCGACAAAATAAAAAACAAACAATTGAGAAGATAAGTGGAACTAAAATTTTGTTATTTGATAAACCTCTAGCTGATCGAGAAAATAATTATCAATTTCAGGAATGAAAGAGGAGACACAACTACAGGTCCCACAGACCCTGAAAAGATAACAAACAGCATCGTGCTGGCAAACCAGCTCTCTCTACCAGGGGAAAGAGGTCCGATTTGTAGTGTTTGTCAGTTTCCATGTTATGAATACTGCCACCAAGGCCGCTTTCTACTAGCCATGTGACATCACCGAATGTACAGCTAGAAAGAGATATTCCCAACTGGCCCTGTGAGCCTTTAAGAGCTGGCTCCATACATCGGCAGCCCTCACAAAAACAAACATAAAAATCCTTGCCGAAATACTGTAAATAACTTTATGCCAGTAAATTCAACAAGTGAGGTGAAATAGGCAATTTTTGAAAGACATAAATTACCAAAACTAACTCAAAAAGAAACATAAAACAAAGTAGCCCAGTAACTATCAAAGAACTTGAATTTGTAATCTAAAAATCCTCTCATGATCCCCGACTGATCTCGGAAGCTAAGCAGGGTCGAGCCTGGTTAGTACTTGGATGGGAGACCACCTAGGAAGACCATTTTTTATGTAGGCATAAAAAATAAAAAATAGAAACAAAAAAATCCTCTCATAAAATAAGAATGCCCAAATACATCTTCACCGATGATTTCTATCAGACATTTAAGAAATAAATAATTCCAATCCTACGCAAACTCTTTCAGGAAAGAAATACTTCCTAATTTATTTTCTGAGGCCCTGATACCAAATCAGAAAAAAAGACATTACAAGAAAAAGACACTATAAACCAAATCCTTTATAAAAACATACAAAACTCTTGATAAATATTAGAAAATCAAATCTAGCTATATATAAAAATGACAATACATCATAACCAAGTAGAGTTTATCCCAGAAATGAAAAGTTGGTTTAAGATTTGAAAATCAATTTAATTTACCATATTAATAGAATAAAGGAGAAAACCCACATGATTATGGTCAAGAAATGTAGAAAAAGCATTTGAAAAAATTCAATACTCATCCATGACTAAAAACTCAGCAAATTACAAATAGAAGGAAACTTTATCATTCTGATGAGAGGCATCTACAAAACATTATAGTTAACCTCATACTGAATGGTAAAAGACTGACCTCGCAAGGTTAGAAACACAGCAAGAATGTTTACTAAAACGGAGTGTATGCCTACTCTATCATCACTTCCTCAACAGAAGCGTGGATATACGGGCGCCAAAATACAGATTTAAGATTGTGCATAGCCCTTTCATTCATTAGAGCCCCAAATTGGAAACAATCCAAATATCTCTCAGTAGTAGAATGGATAAAGAAATCGTGGTATGGACGTAAAATGGAATACTATAGATCAATGAGAAAAAAAAAAAATGAATCATCGATACATGCAAAAATATGAACCATTCTCACAAAGCCAGATACAAACACTACACACTGCATGAGTCCATTTATAAAAAGCTCAAAAAACAAGTCAAGTAAGCCGGGGCGATTGAAGTCACAATAGAGGTTACACTTAAGGGAAAGCAATGACTGTACAGGGACAGGAGGGGGCTTCTGGGGTACTGACAGTTTTCTATGTTTTGGTATAGGTGGTGGGTACACAAATAGGTTGGCTTTCAAGAAATTTATTAATTTATACAATTATGGTCTGTGTATGTTTTTCTATGTATGCTACACTTTAATTTTTTTAAATTACTTTACGAATTATGGTGCATCTACACTATAAATGTCATGTGACAACTTTTTAATGGGATAATTTTCCCTATACATACTAATTTGAAAATCTCTTCAAGACACCTAAAGGAAAATTTTTAAATCATATATCATGATATTAAGCTTTAGAATGATCTGCTTATTATACATTTAAGTGTGTGCGTATATACCCACACATATATTTTAGACGGATGGGTAGATAGATATTAAATTGATAGTTTTGAATGAAGCACAAAGACAGAATAAATGTGAAATTCAAAAATGAGAGTCTCAACCAAAATGAAAATTTTCAAAGCAAATGTCCAAGTCGGTGGCAGATGACAGCATGTCAAGTGTGGGCTCATGAGAGTTGTTCACCCTTTGTGCAAGCAATTATCTATCGATGATTTTAAAACAATACTAAAACTAACTAAAAGTCGATCTGCTTTTTATTAATACCACAAACTGACCTTTCTAATAATGCTAGTAATAAAATACGCCGCCTGGAAAAAATCTTTTGTTGATCTAACTTCTAAATAGTTGCTGTTACATTTCAGCATTAATAATATGTAGGCAAGTTTCAAATTAACACATTATTATTACTTACCCTTTATTGAATATTAACTGGAAGTTAATTCAAAGAACTTCCAGTTAAACAGTTTGCACTCAATACACATAAACTTAGTTTCATGTGTTCATTTGGAAAGTAAGTTCATAATGGGCGAGAATTGTTTGAGCTTACAAACTGAGAAATGCAGTATTTTTGTTTGATAAGTGAACATTTTAGTTCATAAATATAATACTTTGCTGAATTTAAACATATCTAACATTGATATTTCTTTTTAAGTTGTTGTTTTAGAACTAAATAACAGCCAAGAAAATAATTATTATTACTGATTCTTATATGATTGTTACTGAAAATAATTTTGTTATATTGAGGGAAAATGTTAAAAATCATCTACTTTAAATGTTAAATACACTAGAAATCTACTATTTCACAAAAATGCTGCAAAGAATCAATAAGAAAATGTATACAAAATCTATGGCATAGTAGACAGTAGATGTTCAGTGCATGTCGCTTTTCTTATTAACATCCTTAAACAATTGGTCCCCTACTGACCTTTCTCAACCTCTTATCCTTCTCTTTCCAAACTTTGAGAAACTTGAGACTCGAATCAAAATCAAAGTGCCAACAATATGCCGAGCCCTGTGGTCAGTGTTTTATACGCATCATCAATTTTATTTCTCACAAAAACTCTACGAGCACTATTTTTATCCCTATTTGATATATTAAAAAACTACAGTAATTTTCTCAAACCCGTTCTGCTAATAAATGGAAATTTTATCATTAAACCTAAGTTTTTCTGTTATTAATCCTCCTGCAAGCTGTGCTCACCGTTGGCACCATCATCATCACCACCGGCACCGGCACTGTTTACAAGCGCCTGCTCCATGTGCATATGCCAGATGCTCTCATGCTTTGATATATACCACATTAAACAATTTATGTCCACATGTTACCACTTTCTTAGTTCTTCATCCCTTCTCACAGCTTTTACCTGGAACTGTTTCCCATCTGCTTAAATTTTTTTTTAATTTGCTTTAGAATTTTTAGTGAGAGTCTACTGGCAGCAAATTTTCCAGTTTTGTTTATCTAGGAAAAAAAAAATGTATTTAACCATCATTGTTAAAAAATATCTTCACCGGATACAGAATTCCGGGTTGACAATTATTTTTTTATCAGCACACTTAAGATACCATTTACTGTCTTCTGGATCCTATTGTTTCTGTTGCGAGAGAGGTCAGTTGTCAGCCTGTCCCTCCTTTATGTATAATCAGTCTTTTCCCTCCTGCTTATAAAATGTTTTCTTTGTTTTGGTGCTTTGCTTGGAAATTTTGGGGCTTCCGAGGATTTCTCTTTCCTCAGTTCTGTCTGAAAAGTTCTCTGCCACTATCTCTTCTTCTGATCTTTGCTCCATTCCCAGCCTTCCCCCTATCCTTTCATTCCTCCTCCTCTCTCTTCTTTTCTCCTCTCCTTTCCTTTTGTAGCTACTATTAGATTAGATTTGAACTCTTCATTTTATTATCTAGGTCTCTTAACCCTGGGATCCCCAACCCCTGGACCACGGACTAGTACCATTCTGTGGCCTGTTGGGAACCAGGCCGCACAGCAGGAGGTGAGTGGCAGGCAGGCAAGTGAAGCTTCATCTGTATTTGCAGCCACGCCCATGTCAGCATCACCACCTCAGCTCCACCTCAAATTGTCAGGCATTAGATTCTCATAGGAGCACTGGTCCCTGGTGCCAAAAAGGTTGGGGACCACTGTAATCTCCTGTCCAAATTTTCCATATCTTTGTTTCTTTGGGCTGATTATCAATAATTTCCTTATTTCTATCTTCCAATTCACTAATTCCCTCTTAAGCTTTGTCTAAATTGCTATTAAACTGAGTTTTTAACTCCAATTATTATACAGATGTTTTTTTATTTCTAGGAGAAATAAAACACACACATGCACACACACACACACACACACACACACACACACACATTCACACACTTCACATAGGTGGTGGAGGCTCACCCTGAGTCCCACCGAAGTGTGAGGCCTCCCTCTCCAGGCCCACCCAGCAGGCATCTCCATCTTGATGAGCTTGTCATGCCTTCCCCTTGAGTTTCCCAGGCACCCAAGCCAAGAGAGGTTCAGAACATGCCCCAAGTCACACAGCTATCAGGAGGTGGAACCAGAAACTGAGCCCAGGTTTTGCACCTGGGGTTTTTCTTCTGGAGACTGTGAGGTTTGTGGGTAAGGCCAAAGGAAGAGACCAAGATGCAGGTGGCACTTGTTCTGCCATTTACCGCTGAGTGGCCTCAGGTAACTACCCACAGGAAGGTGCTTGGTCAATAACTGGCACGCATTAACTATTCCTGTTTGTCCAGGATGAAGTCCAGATGAGCGGGACAAGGGGAGTTTGAGGAAGGGGTGTGGGTGGGACCATAAAAGGACAGCATGGGAGGGCTCCTTTGTCACAAGAGGAGTTCTTCATCTTCACTATGATGGTGGTGACATGAATCTACACACATGATAAAATGCCATAGGACTAGACACAACGCTCCAAAGACCAGTGCATGCAGAAACTGGTGAACCCTGAGCTAAGATTTCTTGTCCTGTTCATCATATTTTGCTGGCCAATTTCCTGGTTTCGATAATGGTTTCTGACATAACTATGTCAGATTCAAACTGGAGGAAGCTGGGGGATGGGTAAATGGGACCTCTCTATTCTTTCTGCAATTTCTGGTGAGTCAATAATTATTTCCAAATACTAATTTTAAAAGTCAATATATAGGCAAAAAAACAAAAACAAAAACAAAAACAAAAAACTGGTACAGGTAGTGCCTATGACTTGGCTATTGTAGATATCTTGCAATAATATTTTCTCTCATCACTACTTTGAAATTACAGTGGTTGGCACATCTGGTAGTTGGCGAGGTCTTGTTATTCAATGCATTCGTAAAGAAGCACATGTATTTCTATGTCTCAAATTCCTTCTTAAATATTTTGACGACTGTATATCAATATAATCAGTTTCCTCTGTGATTTTCTTGTTTTGTGTTATGCATTTAAAAAACATGATTCTGAGAAGGGGACCCTTCCCGTTCCCCAGCCCCACAGCACAAGCAGACTGAGCCCCGCCTGGGGCGTGGGGCGTAAGCTGACCACAGCGGTCCAGATGAGGAAACTGAGGCCCAGAAAGGGGGTCTAATGACACTTGAGATCTGTGATTCCCACACTCGCTTGGAGGAAAAACATCTCTTCCGGGAGAAGAAAGCTCCACTCCCCACTGTCACCGGCCACCTCTGGGTGGGTGTTTACTCTGCCAGGTGGAGTCCGTCTGGGTCCACTCTGGGGCCGCATGGTGGCCTTTGAGACAGAGAACAATGCCACATTGTGGCCCTGGCTTCAGATAAAAGAGCAACTCGGCCTGATTGCCAGGCAGGAGCGACTGTCCCTTAATATTAATACAAGGAGGGTGTGGCCCTCACCCACGCCCTCGCCACTTTCGCCCGTTGTGGCGGTTGTGTAGAGTGCCACCCCGCTGCCTTCCAATGGGTGGTCAAAGGCCAGCACGCCGGGCACTTTTATTGTCAGCTGCCTCAATAATCTTTAACCTCTCGCTGGCCAAAGGGCTATAACCCAGAAAGACAAAACAAACATGGGTTGGGCACTAGAGGAGAGAGAGTCGGGTGAACCAGGACTAAGGGAGCCAGCTCAGTCCTGCACCCCCGCCATGCACCCCCAACACCCCTAACCCACAAAGCTGGTCCCACAGCGGGGGGACAAATGGCCAAGACCCGTCACCAGGATGCCATCGACCTCTCTCGCTTGCTGGAGGTGGGATGCCGAACAGTTGGCTCATGGCTGTTGCTTGTGACTGCAGGTTCAGGACAGAAGGCAGATGCCACACCAGCCATGCTCACCCCCGGCCTGTGGCCGAGACCGGCCCACAGAGAGAGGCGTGCAAACACTTCCGCTGAGTCAAGGAGGGAAAGGGCAGTGAGGTTCCTGGGCGTCAGACAGGCTGGGGCTCGCCCAGTCCCACCAATTCCTCTGACCATCCTCCTAGGGCCTTGGTTTCTCTCCTGTGATATGGGGACGCTGACATCGCCTCTCAGCGTCGGTCCCGGCTGCTGCCATCGGCTGAGCATTAACCACCACCAGAGGCATGCTTCGCTTCATTTCTCACGGCATCTGAGAAATGGGCCTCACTGTCCCCACCTGCAAACAGAGAGCTGGAGTGCAAGAGGCGGCCTTGTGCAGTGGGGACATCGAGATCTGAACCCAAGTGCCCATGATTCCAACGCTGCCCGCTTTGCACTGGGCCGCACCTGGAGAGCCCACTCCCTGCTCGTGGTGGCTGTGAGGTAGGGATCGCGGCTCCATTCGGCGGATGAAGACACTGAGTACTCGTGTAGGCGAGGGGCGGTTGCAGGTTGAAGCTTGAGTCATTTGATTCCACCTCCTCTTACTTCCTCTCAAACTGAGGAAGGCTGCCAGCACACATGGCCACCTGTTCTTGTCACCATCAAGAAGGTTTAGACACAGAGCCAGGGCTTGAATCCAGTTTAAGGGACAAAGACGGAGACCCAGGAGTCCCTAACGGTCCCTGGTGATGGGGGGCGCCTGCCCTTGTTAGCAGCCTCGCCATCTGATCGGAGCAGTTGTCACTGTGTATGCCGCGGAAGGACAGGCAAAGCAAAACGCACCTAATCCACCCCCATCCCGTCCCAAGGGGCAGCAGCTGTGGACAGACAGAAAATCGCTGGAAGTGGACAGGAGGTATTATTAGGATCAGCTTCCTTAATCCTGGGCAGCTCCACGCCTCTGCTGCGCTGGCAGAATTCCTCCCTGCTCTGGCCGTCCCATGCTGGGGCCCCAGCCAAGCCCTCCCCAGCCCCGCTAATAACGTTACCTGCCGTGGCTGGGGCAGAAGGTCAGGAAAAGCCAGCAGCAGTTGGGAGAAGGCTGTGGTCTTGAGATCTGCTCCAGGGTGGGGCGTGGGGAGGGAGAAAGATAAGAGTGGACAATAAAAGATAGGCAGAAAGGGACAGTGAGGGAGAGGCTGGCACAGGAGTGTGGCCCCCGGGGGTGCCATCTCTTTATGACCCATAAAGGGCACATAAACAGGCATCAACGACAGCCTTATCTCCCCCTCCGGGTCTGTAAATCATCATCCAGAGTCCACCACTGGCCCCTGACGACAGCTGTGCTGGCTACAGTGGGAACCGAGCCATCGGGCAAAGGGGAGCCCAGGTTGGAGGGGCTCCTCACGCCTCTCTGCCCACAGAGAGGAAGGCCCTGGGCTGGTCGCCTCCCCTCCCAGGGCCTCAGGGCCCCGGAAGTTTCCGTGGGGCATGGTCCCCTCTAGGCCGCAGCAGCCTCTGCACAGGTGATGGCCAAGGTGCGGGTCAAGGAGTTCATCCCCTTCAGACGCGGCGTGCCGTCAGGGGTCATCCTCTGGAGCACGAAACGTCACTGGACTGCAAGAATCACACTGGAAAGGGGAACTGACACCTGCCACGTGCAGGTGCTTTGTGCATTTTTGTGAATCACTTAGCAACATCCGGAAGAGCCGCAGAACGCCATAGGCACACGATACGTCGGGAAGGCCGCCATCGCTCATCGTAGTCCTGGTGAGGGCCTGACTGAGCGGGCCGCCGACCTCAGGGGCGTCTACTGACCTAGGCCCCGCCCCCACCCCACCCCCAGCTCTCTGGACCCATCATCCCTGCACTTGCCACAAGGCCCAGGCCTGGCTTCCCACAGGCTGAGAGCTGAGCCCATGGCGTCCTGACAGCACCTCCAAGGCGGGGATCACGGTTGCCTCGGGGCGTCGGCCTAGGGTCCTTCTGAAACACAGGGGAATGTCATGCACATGGAGTGGGACTCTTCCTGGTCCCACTCCCAGGGCCGCTCGCAGGTTAGGTAGCTGACTTCGCTGACCCTGTGCCACCGCCCGCCCACCCCCAACCCACCCTCCTCCCTTCTGTCCTGCTCTGCGGCCCTGGGTGACAGCCGGCACTTCCTGGGCAGCTTTGCCCTCAGACTTCCTGTCCAGGCCAGCCAATGGGAAGCCCCGGCTGGGGGTGGGAGGGCAGGTGGAGAGAGAGGTCAGGGTGTTCCTTGGCTTTCTCAGCTTTAGCCTCACATGACTGCAGCGTTTATCAGGGGCACCCCGCACACAAGCTGGGGCTCCCAACTTCCCCTGCTGCTAGCTCACACCTCCGTGAAACCTCCCGCATCACCTTTCCTTCCTGCATGGGATTCTGCTCACTGCTAAACCCTGGCTGGATGGGGCCAAAGGCCACCCCCAGGGAGGCTGAGAGACTGGTGGCAGCACAGCCACCCTGGACCCTCACCCTAGGGAACAACAGCCAGTGACCTTCTCCCTCCCCCCTCCCCCACCCCCTAGAGCCTCCCTCTCCTGGTCCATCACCTCTCTGGGTGGAGGGTGGCCTGCCCCACCCCAGCTGGCCTCCCTGGGGAGGTGAAAGAGAACAAGACAAAGACAGGGACAGAGAGAGGGGACAGAGAGAGCGCCGTTAGGTGTGACAGGGCGCATGCGAGTCCCCCAAAGGCCGAGGAGTCTGCGGCCCGGCTGCCTCCTCACAGGGACGGCGACGGCGACGGCCCATTGGAGGAGAAGGGCACCAGCAGGCGGCCAGAAACCGTGTGACGACCTGCTGCCAGGGGCCTTCCGTGGGTGGGACAAGGCCGAAGAGAGCTAGGTCTAGCAGGCCAGGGAGCTGTGCGCGGGGTGGCCCTGCACCCACACTCACCTCATGAGAGCCAGCATCTGGCCGGCAGGCCACCGAGGGGACATCAAGTGTCCCGTCCCCTGGGAGGGGAGCCTTGCACTGGGTAGAGACTGAAATTCTCAGCTGCACTGGATTTTGCTCACGAGGCCAGGGGTACAAAAAAAAAAAAAAAAAAAAAAAGGCAGGGGAGAGGCGACATTGCCCAGAGAGTGGAGAAAAGAGAAGCCACCTCCACAGTGTCGCCAGCTGAGGGGCACAGCAGAGTAACGCGGCTTGTCGCTAAGCGCCGCCCACAGCGAGGAGCGCGCCACCCCGAAGGCAGAAGACTGTCAACTTCGGTGTCCGGCGACTGGGCCGCGGAGCAGCTCTGGACCCGTCCCCGGGGCGAACCGTTTGATGCGCAGCTGGCCCGCGTTTTCTCATCTCTAAAATGGGCCGGTAGCACCTGCCGGTCTGTCTGAGGCTGAGAATTGAACCGGATCAGAGGCCGAGCAGCTGGGGGCTGGGGCGTCTGGAAACGTGTCTCCCACCGTGGGCCGCGGGCCCCGAGGGCGCAGACCCAGCTCAGTGGGTGAAGCTGGGTGTTTGCTGGGCAAGTGAATACGGTTCTTCTCTTTTTGAATAAATGTTGGAAGGCTGCAGTTTTTAAATAACAGATCAAAATAGCATACAGGTGAGTTGCATGTTACGGAAACCCAAATTGCAAGGCTTTTTTGCAGCCTGATGTGAAAAACGTGGATCAAGTCTCAGAGAGTGACACTAGTGGAATTAAGGTGAAAACTCCACGCACACCCATTTGAAAGCTCATCACGTAACTTCCACGTGGGCGGGGCAGAGGGCGCTGGAAACTGCGTCCGGGCTCTTGCCACAAGGGGGCGCCACGCCAGCTCGTCAGCCCCGGCCCGGCCCGGTCCACGCTGCCCGCTGGCGGGAGGGGTGAGCCTGGCGCGCCCGCGGCCCGCGGACCTGCAGCCCTGGGCGGAGAGCTTCCGCCCCCGCGGGTGAGGGGCCCCCCGGAGAGTCTCGGGGGGACTCGCCCCATCTGCTGGGTTGGATGGCTGTGTGGCAGATGGTCAGGAAATGGTCAGTCCCAGGGAGGTCAAGGGGCTTCTCAGAGGCTTCTCCGCAGCCCAGGGAGGCCCAGAAAAGCTTTGGGGTGCGGCCTGCAGAGCTGCACCCCACCCTCAGCCGCGGAGCACAGCCGCCTCCCCAAGTGCTGTGAGCTGGGAGGCCGCAGAGAGGTGACCTTCCGGAGCCAGAGGCCGGGCCCACTGGCTGACCACACGGGCGGCGGCCGGGCAGGGCCTTGTGGAGGGTGAGAAAACACCCCTCTGCTGAGCGTCGGGCTGGCTTCTCACCTCCTCCGCCCACCCGTGTGGCCCTCTGTCCACTTCCTCTCGGACTGTCCTCAGTCATCCTGGCCCAGACAGTCACTTTGTCGCTGCCCCGGGGAAGGTACTGAGGACGGAGGGCACTTTACCCCGGACAGACACGCCAGACGGCACCCCATCCAGCCACCTCCCCTGTTCCTCCTGCGGAGACGCAACAGGAGGTCACCGCCCTGCTCCCGCTTCAATGACAGGGTGCCAGCGCCCACTCCCCGCCCCCGCCAGCCTAGGGTGGGGGGCTTCCTTCCCTACTTCCCCTGGCCTCTGCCCCCGTGATGCCGGGACCCCCGTCATCAGGTGCTCCTGTCCTGCTCTGCCCCTCCTCTCAGAGGACAGACCAGAGGAGCCCACACACCCACAGCTGTCCAGTGGCCCACGTGCGTATTCACCTCCGCCCTGACTAGCAGGGCATAGGCTGCCACCAGGACCTGGGCGCACGGCCGCTGCTGACGGTGGAGCAGCTACACTCACCTCCCGGCACCACTGAGGCCGGGCCTGTCATGCACCAGCGCATCCGCCGCGGTTAATGAGGGTGCTGTGTGCACATGCACATGCGCACACACTCACACACTCAGATGCACACTCAGATGTGCACATGCACACACACACTCAGACATGAAAGCACACACTCACACATTCACACACTCACACTCAGACGTACACACACTCATACACTCAGACACACTCAGACATGCATGCACACACAATCACACTCAAACACTCAGACACACACTCAGACATGCATGCACACACTCACACTCACACTCAGACACACACACTCAGACACATATTCAGACATGCATGCACACACTCACACTCACACACTCAGACAGGCACACACTAGACACACTCAGACATGCATGCACACACACTCACACTCAGACACACATTCAGATATGCACACACACTCACACATGCATGCACACACATGCGCACACACTCAGACACACTCAGACATGCATGCACACACTCACACTCACACACTCAGACAGGCACACACACTAGACACACTCAGACACACATGCACACACACTAGACACACAGACGCGCATACTCACATGCACATACACGCACTCACACACACACACTCAGACGTGCACATGCACACATACTCCCACAGATACACAGCCGCATCCGCACGCACCGCTCACTCATGCGCACAGACACGCGCTCACACTGGGGGCGCACCGACAGCCTCGGGGGCGGAGAGGCTGACGGTCTCCAGGCCCTGCTGCATCCCGGGCTGGGAACCCCGATTCTCTCCCCGCTCCCACCTCCTGCACTCCCCACCGCAGCCCAGCCCTGATGACAGCGATGTCCCCGTCCTGCCTCAGTCTGAAGACCCACGCTCAGCTCACGTCCCAGCATGAGCAAGCCACGCTTCTTTCTCAGCCACCTCCATTGTCGCCTGGCCTGGTGACTGGAGAAACCTCCCGGGAATCGAGGGGGCTCCGTGCACCCGGACGCAGACCCAGGCCTGGGGCTGGTACCCTGGTTCAGATCCTGGCTTCGCCCACCTATTGCTTCCTGCGTGATCTTGGGCAAATCTCACCCGACACTCCTGAGTCTCCACGTCTCTGGTTTCGGCATCGCACGTACATACACATGTGGAAACTCACCTCCCAACACCTCCTACTCTGGCCTAATTCCAGCTTACTTCAGCTGTCACTTCCTCCTGGAAGCCCTCCTTGATCTCCCCGGGCAGAGTCAGTGCCTTCCCTCTGGCCACATCCTCCAGTCACCTCCCCTTCCTGTGTCTCTGCCCCCGCGCCGTGACTCCCTGAGGGCGGGGGCTGCTGTAAGTCTGGAGCCCACCGCCGGGGGCCACGCAGACAGAGCCCCCAGTCACCGTCCCCGGAGCGTACCCCAGGGAGCAGAAAGGAAGTGGGGATGGCAGGCTGCGGAGCCGTGCGGAAGAGGCTGGCGCCCCATATGCTGCTCCTGCTCCCTCCGCCGCGTCGCCTGGGGAGCAGCCTTCGGGTTGGCAGCGCCCCCAGGACTCCGTGATCCCCGGTTCCTTCCAAGGCTCCAGGAGGCGCCTTCCTGCCTGGCGGAGCTCGGCTGCAGGCCCTCCATGAAGGGGGCTCCCCTTCCCGAGGCAGCTCTCCCTCCCAGCACCCTGTTTCCTGCCTCCGTTCTCCGAGAGAGAGGAAGACACTGGAAATAGGGCTGGGGAGGGCCCGGCGGCCTGAGCCAGGAGCCCCTGACCGGGCCCCACCCTGGGAGGCCGGCCCAGCTTCATCCCCTGGCGTCCCAGCCCTCCTGCCCCTGGGACTTTTGCCTGAGCCTTGGCTCCTGACCTCTTCCTGAGGGTCACTCATGTCTGCACCTGCTCTAATCTTCCACCTGCTTTGGTGCTGGCTCCGGCCCCTGGCCCGTGGACAGTGCTCCCCGTGGCCTCTAGAAGTCCTGTCTCAGCTGGAACCATCCCCCCCCCCACCTCGCCCCGACCCGCCCGGTGCCTCAGTCCAGCCGCCCTGGCCTCCCAGCCATCCCGCTGGAGTGAAGAGAGCAGGCCACGAGCTGGGACCCTGAGGTCTGAGCGTGGCCTGTGCAGCTTCCGTCCCCCTGTGGCGCCCACTTGCCAGCCTACCCAACCCTGCACCCGGACTCCAGCCGCCCTTCCCCCTCCTTCCCCACTCAAATGCCGCCTCCTCCAGGAAGCCTTCCTGTTCTGCCCAGCCTCAGGGATCACTCTCCCCTTGAACCCCTGAGCTAGCATCAAGCCCGAGCACCTTCAGACTTCTTGGTCCCCCTCGTACTCCTCCCCTCTATTGATTTCCTGTCTTCCCCACCTCCCTGAGGACAAGAAAAGGATGCTGCCCCTAAGGGGTTTGCTTGGGGTACCCCGGCCTCAGGCGTCAGGGGAGACCTGACTGCTCCCCTTTCAGCTGCAAATCACGTTGCCTCTCTCGACCTCGGTTCCCTCATCTGCACAGTGGGGATAAAATGGGTGCCGGCCACCGGAGAGCTGTGAGGACTCAGAGAGCTGCATGCCCGAGCACTGAGCCCGGTCCCCGGCCCGGGGCACCTGTTCAATACACAGCAACTCAGAACAGAAAGCCCAGAGCCCCGGGCTCCTCCTCTCCCTCTTCCGTGAAGACAGGCCCGTTGGGTCGTAACCCCCCGAATCCCTGCCCGAGGGAGGCCATCTGCAGTGACAGGCGCTCCCAGCTGCCACAGTTCTGTCTTGGCTCCAGAGCTCTTCCTGTGAGGAGGGCGTTTGCCCGGGGGCCTGCGGGCAGGGCCGGCAGACATGACCCCGAGAGGGGCTGCCGTGGGCCTGCAATTCGAGTCAGACGCTCAGAGTCACTCACGCAGGAGCCCAGACGACCAGCGCCAGGCGGCGCTTGGGGACCAGGACCCCAGAGCTCCCCACAGCGGTCCCGGCCGCTGAACCCAGAGGGTGGGCAGGCATCCAGGGAGGCGGGGGACAGCCCCGGCCACTCTTCCTCAGTTACTGGGGCCTTGGCTTCCAGGCTGGTGCAAACCCCTCGGGGAGAAGGGTTCCCAGGGATAAGACACGGGAAAACTCACACGTTAGCCCTGGGGAGAAGCCGTCCGGGTGTCTCAGGCTGCTCGGCCGCCGGCCACAGCAGAACTCCCCAGACGGGAGCTCAGGCAACAGACACCCACTGCTCACGGTTCTGGGAGCCGTGTGGCCTTCGGAGGCTGCGAGTCCAAGACGAAGGTGCCAGCAGGTTCGGTGTCATTCCGAGGCCTCTTCCCGTGGCTCGTAGGCGGCCAGCACTTCACTGTGTGCTTGTGGCCTTTCCTTGATGTGTGGGGGCAGGGAGGGAGGGGGGAGAGAGAGAAACAGAGAGACAGAGAGACAGAGACAGAGACAGAGACAGAGACAGAGACAGAGAGGGAGGGAGGGAGGATAAGAGGGGGGTGAGTTCTGCTATCTCTTCTCATGAGGATACCGGTTTCATGGATTCAACCACAGACACCTCCTCAGAGGGCCCATCTCCAAATACAGCCACACTAGGGGTTAGAGCTGCGACATATGAATCTGAATTTGGGAGGCGGGGTAACACGAATGTTTAGACCACAGTCCAGGGGGACAGTGGCTGAGTCTACATTCAGACCCCCGTCGGTGACCCCAAAACCAGTGCTGGATGCAGACATGCGGGTCTGCCCATCCTTGGAACAAGAGTGGGAAGGGAAAGGGGACCCCCGCAGGGCCGTGGCCAGCGCCTCGTGTGGCCCCTGGCTTTTCAGCCCAGAGAGGAGCAGGGTCAACCACCCACGTGTTCCAGGACACACCTCAGGCACGCACGTGTGCACATGTGCACGTGGACATCTACCCGCTACAGCAGGTAGAGCAGAACCGGGGAAAGGTCTCCTGAGTCCTGAACCCTAATTCCGTTTGTGCCTCCGACTTTAGGGAATGGAAACATATTTGTCCTTCGCGTTGGGAAGAAAATAGAGTTCATTGGCAAATTCAGTGTGAGCTCCTGTGAGGACAACCCAACCCCCCTGGCCCCCACCACCCGTCTGGGTCCCTAAGGATGGTGACTGCAGCGCCCTTTCTCCAGGTAGATGTATCAGGAAGGATCTTGTTTGCTTATTCAAGAAATGTTTACTCCGCGCTCCCCACGTCATACCCTGGTGCTTCTGCGCTGGAGAGGCAGACCCCGCACCGCCTGCAGCACCGCCGGGGAGCCACCCGCCAGGCTGTCGCCAGAGCCCAGCCCAGCCCTCCCTGTGCCGGGACTGTGCTTGCCCATCCATGAGATGGGCCGGCCAGCCTGACTCCACGAGGTTCCTGGGAAGTGCATGAAGAGAGATGCCTTTCTATGAAGATACCTTCTCTAATACTTCCGAGGGAAAAATTATATAATTCTCTCTTTTAATTTCTAACATAAGATTTAGGAGTGTGGTCCCCTGGGATGAAGGGGAGCAGAGACCCTGGATAGAGGCGAGTCTTCGACAATATTGGTGGCGGGTCCATGGGGCTTATTATTTACACACGTAAAATATAAACAAACTGGGTCAGTCAGGAGCACATGGCGTAAAGCAAGAACCATGACAATCCTGCCCTCTGTTCCTGAGGTCCTCGCGAGAATTAAAATGGAATGAAATGATACCTGTAGGGAGCCCGACTCATCGGAGGCACTCAATAAATGCCTCCCCCATCTCCCTTCCCAGAGTATGATATTTCCCTTGCTTTTAAAAATCAGATTTGTGCCATCCCAGTGAATCTGAGAAGAAACAAAGAGCACGTCTCCCTCCCAAAAAATCTATTTCCTCCTCGCAGTAGCTCCAAGCGCCCCTCAGCCATCGCACAGACAGGCGACAAACGTCTACCGCAGCACCTTGTTCCAGGTCCACCCAGTGCCCCAGCTGTCCGCAGTGAGGGAGGCCGCCCGTGCCCAGCGAGGCCCCTGGGATGTGGACAGGCCAAGGGAGCCACTCTGGGGTGACAGGGACAGGGGCTGTGAACTCACTGCCATCCTAGTGGCCATGCTAGTCAGGGTTCCCCGGACAGGAAGGACAATAGAATGTCCGCAGGTATTCATGACAAGGAACTGGCTCACGTGATTACGGAGGCTGACACGTCCCAGACCTGCAGTCGGCAAGCCGGAGACCAGGAGAGCCAGTGGGGTAATTCAAAGTCAAGAGAAAAACCGTGTTCCAGCTTGAAGGTAGTCAGGCAGAAGGAGTCCCTCTTACAGGGGGTGGGGGAGGCCAACCTTTGTTCTGTTCAGGCTGTCAACTGATTGGGCAAGGCCCACCCGCAATGGGAAAGGCAATCTGCTTCCCTAAGCCTACAGATTTAAATGTTCCTCTGACCACAAAACATCCTCATGGAAACACCGAGTGTCGTGCTGGACCAAATGTCTGGGCATCTCGTGGCCCAGTCTAGTTGACACATAAAATCAATCACCACAGCTGCCAAGGGCCCGCACGGGAGCTCAGCATCAGAGCGCCCAGTTACCTGGACCAATGGGCGGGGCCGGGCTCAGCTGCACTTTGACCTCATGCCCCCCTCCCCTGCCCATGTTAAAGACAATATCAGCAGCTGATCAAAGGTTCCTGGTGAGGGCGCTGGCGGCCCCATCGCCCCCACCTCCTCGGGCGTGGCTTGCCAGGCTCAGCAAATAAAAACACAGCGTGCCCAGGGCGATGTGAATTGCAGAGAAATGACGAGTAACTGTTCTGGGATGAGTGTGTCCCGGGCAGCATAGGCACACGTTTCGTGTCCTTCACGCATGGCTTCGTCTTGCTTTCCTTCCACCGTTTGTCCTTTACTCCGATTCCCTCACTTCCTGCAGGTTGAGGGGATGAACAGAGAGGCGAGGAACAGGGCCAGGCTCCCCGCCCGCCCCGAGCACTGCATGCTCGCCCCCCATGCAGCCCCACTGTGTGTTCAGGGCCCCTGTGTGGCTTCCACCTTCCTCCCCCAAGACCCCCTCTCTCCTCTCCTCGGACCGAAGTGCTTTGTTCCCTTGGTTTTCGGCTCCTGAATCAGACCACGTTGGCTGAGCACTGTCTGTCTCTGTCCCCAGCTGGAGGCTCGTTGCTCCTGTTTCCTGACAAGCGGCCTGAGCTGCTCCAGTCACTCCTCCCAGGGGTCTGTGTGACACCAGAGGCCTGGAGCCGAGGGCGTGAAGAGTCTTTGACAGATATGTCAGTGTCATGGAGGCCCAATGCGAGAGCTGCTTCGTCTAGGAGACCTCCATACTCAAACCCCATCGGCTGTGCTTGCCTGGCCTGTGTCTGGCTGGCCGTAAGGGGTGAGCGCTCTGGACCACTCACGGGGAGACACAGGCTGGGCCCCGTCTTCCGGGGAAGGCCATCGCGCCCCCTTGAGAGATCCACTTCACATGACAAGCTTGTTTCTTCCTCGCCAGAGTCCTGCTTGTCAATCGTGAATTCACTCTTCCGCCCAAAATTCTGTGATTCTGTTCATGGGTGAAGCAGATAATCTGACTAGTGTCAAGATTAGGAGGATAGAGAGGCTTAACCGATGTTCGATCTGCCCCAGAATAAACATTCGTCCGTTTGTTCAGCAAACAGCAAAGGTTTGTTCATTGATGGCGCTTGGAACGATTCACCCACACACTTGAAATGCTCACAAATGCTGACTTCCAGAGATGCCAGCTTAGCGGTGAAGATATTGGGAAGAGCGGTTTGGTCTTCCAAGACGAGACGTTGGCCAAGCCTCTCTGGCTAACGCCAAGAGAAGCTAGTTGATCTTGACATTGGCGGGAGCCCACATTTTGCCATTTTATTTGTGCTGTGCTCAGAGGAAACAGACAGAAGAATGCGGATGGTGACGGAGAACCAGCCGATCCTCCCCTGTCACCTTTCTGTGCCATACAGAACGCGAGGCGAATTCTTGCTGGACGGGCAGCAAATGGGTCAACGATCAAGTTCAACATCATCTTGGTGCTGCCAAGTTTCCCCCCAAATGACAGATTATTATTGCCATGTTCCCCGTGAGAACAGCTGATAAGGTCTTCAGACCCTCCACATTAGTAATAATGTAATTAAACTTCAAACTGGGATAATTCTAATCAATCGCCCATGCCCCATAGCCTAGTCCATGTCGTACAGATGGGGAAACTGAGGCTCTGAGAAAGAAAATGACTTGCAGGATTGCATAGGCTCGTGGGGTAGCTGACAGAGAACCCCATACTCTAGTCCCTGAACCAACTGAAGAGACCCTAAGAGCACTCTGTGGCCCCATCGTGGGACCCCTGCCCGAGAAGACCAAGACACCAGCTTCTCCTGAGCAGCATCTCTACAGGCTGCAAATCCCTGCTTTGGGGGCCACGTGGAGGCTTTCACATCTGCAGGGTGCTGGGAGTCCCCACACCAGAAATTATTAATACTATGGCTTCAGAAAACCAGGCATTGATTTCAAAGGAATTCTTGCTCCCGTTTTTAGACGGGGACCATGGGATGATGGAAACACTCTATGCAGAGACCACCCAAACATCGAGCAGGCTGTGGAGACGCCTGGAATCCAGCTACACCCTCTGTCAAGCCCGAACATGCCGCCAGCCTCTCTCCGGGTCTCTGTGCTTAATAAAGGGACGGCCCAAATAGACAGAGGAGATGAAGTCCAGGAATTTGATCTTTCAACACCCAGGGAGCCGGAGCCCAGGGCGAGAGATTCCTTCCTGCCTCTTTAGGTGGCTTCGGTGTCTCTGGGACATGGCATCCTTATGCCTTCTCCTCATCTCATCCTCCCACCAGGAGGCAGTGAGCGCCTACTGTGTGCCAGGCGGCCAATCACTAGGGCCCCAGAACCGGGCACAGCCATGCTCTGCACCCCCTCTTTCAGGGCACACATCACCCCATCTTGCACCTGCTTTCGGCATGTCTGATCCCCACATCAGACGTGAAGCTGGTGGTTAGAGACCCACACAGAAGAGGGTCAAGTTAAGATGAGGCCACGAGGGTGGACCCTGATCCAAAATGACCATTGTTCTTATAAAAGGGGAAATGTGGACGCAGACGCCCAGGCAGGGCCGACATCGTGCAAAGGCGAAGGCAGAAATCAGAGTGAAGCATCTACAAGTCAAGGAATGCCGAAAGACGGATGGCAACCCCCGGAAGCTGGGAGAAGCCGTGATTCTCCCTCTCTGCCAACACCTTGACCTTACACTTCCGGCCTCCAGGACCGTGAGACAATAAATTTCTGTTGTTTAAGCCACCTAGTGTGTGGTTCTTTGTCACAGCAGCCTTAGCAAACGAACACAGATCGTGGCAGGAATTTGGTGGGAATCCATGCATCTGGCGGTGAGCCACACGCTGGTATCTTGCCTCTGAGAAAGAAGGTGAACACCTGCAGGTAGCAGACAGCCTCTAACTCACCTGCTCCTGCGAGGGAGGCTCTAGAACTGCTCTCTACTCAGAGAGGACAGAGGTCAGCTGGTGGCTTGCTGCAGGGGGGCGGGATTTGAACTCAGGTCGTCTGGCTCCAGGGCCCACACCCCCTGCGTCCTCAGACAGCTGTGTGTTGGTCCTGATCAGCTGTGCCATTGAAGCAAATGACTTACCTCTCTGGGCTCCTTCTCCTCATCCACGAAATGGAGATGTTTCACCTTCTTTGAGAGGAGGTGAGAAAGGGCACCGGGTTAGGGGTGTGCCCAGGACTGAGCCTACAAAAGTGACTTCCTCGGGGGTTCGATACACAAGGACATGTGCACTATAGTTCTCAGATGAGCCCAGCATGCAGGCCATCTGAGAGGGACAGAGGGAGGACAGCAGATGGGGGTGAAGTGGAGTTGGAGTAGCCCCCTGCAGAGGTGTGTTCACACCTTCACACCTGTCGCGTCCTGTGCCTACTCTCCCGGCTCTGTGGGGCTGGACACATGGGATTTAACTCTGTGCCATGTGACCTTGGACGTGTCACTCTCACTGACCGCCCGTCCCCAGCTGTGACGGGAAGATTCAGCTCCGTGGGCTCTGAGGAAGTCCCCGCACCCCGCCCCCTCACACAAGAAAGGCGTCTCTCTGGCCGTCCGGCAGCCACCAGGACCGTTTGTGAGGGGCTGGTGGGCGTGACCCTGCAGTTCATTCTGCAGAAACCCTGACCCTCGGAGTCCTGGGGAGGATGAAAACAGGAACCCGTCTCTGCCTCCCACACGGGGTGCACAGTTTCCACGGTTCACGCGGCGCTTTGGCTCAGAGCCGCGGCCACCCGGCCCGTCTTGTCGCCTGTGACGACGATACTTACAGATGGATCAGAAAGGAAAGGTGAGCAGCGGCGCCAGCAGGATGTCTGCGTACCAAGGCCTCCGCCTGCCCGCCAGGATGTCTCTCCTTGCTCCCCAGGGGGCCCGAAGGGGCGTCGCCCCCCACCACAGGCACAGCCACGTGACAGGCGTCCTGCGCCCCTGCGCCCCTGCCTGGCCCCACGTCCATTCCCCCCACTCCCGTCTTCATTCTGATCTGACACGCAGACACACACCGACACACACCTCGCACTGGCTCTGTCACCTAAGGTGTGCACACGAGGCCGGCACGCCCAGGCACGCAGACACGCACACGAGCATCTGCTCCGGCGGGGGGGGGGCAGGTCCGTGGAGTGGACAGAGCGCGGCCTTCAGGGCTCCTCGCTTGCAGGCCTGGCCGGAGCGGAGGGCGCACGGGCACGGGGAGCAGCCGGCGGCGAGGCCGGGGGTCAGGCCAGGACAAGGCTGTATGGCAATGACGTTCGAGAGAAGGAAGAATTCAGACTGCCGTGCACCTGGGCGCAGAGCTGGTCCTGGGGGACCCCAGAGGTCCCCCACCTCCATCATTCTGCAAATGAGGAAACTGAGGCCGAGTAATGCGAGCAAGTGGGGGCCCTGCCCCAGGCTGGCCCCCTTTCCACAGCCAGTGTCCTCCCCTCTGGCGCCCGCAGGGGTGGCCTTTCTTCCTAGCTGCCAGCAGATGACAAGAAGGACCTCAGGGCTTGGCTGCTCCTTCGCTCCAAGTGCCGAGCTCAGGGAAGTGTCCTCTGTTCACTGGACAAGTGTCGACCGAACCCCACTCTGTGCCAGGCCCCCAGCAGGGTCCCAGGGTGTGGAAATGAAAGACGCCATCTCCACCTTCGAGGACTGCCAGGTCTGGGAGGGGGGGGAGAGGACCAAGGTGGCCAGGTGGCCGCCCTGGCAGAGCGGAGCAGAGGGCAGGGGCAGGGGGCACTTTTGGGAAGGGGATGCCAGGGGTGACAGGATGGGGAAAGCATCCAAGAGCCACGAGTGGCTTGGCGTGGCTCAAGTGCTGAGCAGCAGAACAGCCCCCGCTTGCCTGAGAGGCCGGGCGGGAGGGCCCAGGAGCCCGGAGTGGGGACTCCCCGCGGCTCCCGGCCAACGGTGTACCTTCTGGGCAACCTTTACCACCTCCTCGTTACCATCTCTGCGTGGAGATTTCAGGGTGTCGCACTGACATTTCAACTCCTCCAAGCTGCTTGGCACCTCCGTGTTTTATTTCTAAGCAGCAAATAAGAAGGTGGTGTCTGGCCAGCCATGGAGCCCAAAGAACAGGTCTGGCCTTTTGGGGAACGTTTGAAAGACTTTGGGCAGGACCCCAAATGCACATGGAAGAGGGCTGCTGCGCCCACTGGAAAAACTCCACGAGAGGAGGGAAGAAGCTTCCAGACACTAAGGGGACTTTCTGAGCCTCGAATGTAAGGAAAGCACCTACTGGCAGGCTTCCCCTGGCCGTGGCTAGAGGCAGGCAGGGCTGTAAATCTGGTGACTTCCCATCGGAAGCGGTGTGACCTCAGCTCCAGTCCCTCCTCCACCCCTCTCCCGCTGTGGGACGCTCTGCTGCTTGCGAGGGCTTCTGAGCCTCAGTCTCATTACCTACAAAACTGGGATACAAAGCAATAGCTCATAGGGGTCCTTTGCTTTGCAGAGTGGAAAACACCATCCGTACCTGACGAGCGACTGCTTTCGTGAACGCCAGACAGGAAGGAGGAGGAACCTGAATTCCTGAGTCACTACCAGGAGCAGAGGAGGCTGCTCACCCTGGCGAGGCAGGAAAGTGGGACCCCTCCCTCCCGTCTTCATGAAGTCACTGGATTTTAGGGGCACCTCAGCCATCACCCCAACTCCACAGCTCGCACGTGCTCTTTTGTCATTCACCGCACAGGATGGCCCTTCACCCACTGCGAGCGTCATTTCACACGCGATGTGGTCGTAAAGTGACAAGTGGTCTGGGAAGCACGCGGGTCATCTGGGAAAGCTGTCTGGGAGGTGTGAAAGGGGCAGAAACCATCCTCGGGGATCCCCGGGTGAAGCGTGAGAAAGCACAGACAATTCCTTCTGGAGGTCCGCATTAAAGGTCACATGGGGTCGAGGGAGATGTTTTTATAAAAATCTTGAGTTTGTTTACATAGTGATGGAAAACAGCCAGAGTGGGGGAGGAAGAGAAGGTGTAAGTAGAGGAGGGTAATTAACTAACTGAATAAGGCCCCTGAGCACGGGGCGCAGACGTGATGGACAGGTGGAGGGGGTTGGCCATGGGCAGCAGACAACACCCATCTTCAGAAGCTGCTATGAATGTGTAATAACAGAAACCATGTCACATACCTAGCAAGGTGGCCGGCACATAGTAAAAACTGTTCTATGTTTAAAATCCCATTTAAAAATGAAATAAATGTTTATTTGAGTCAAATATTTGCCTTCTAGGCATGTACTAGAATAATCACATATGTCTTTTTTTATGTAACTTATTGATGACATTTCTTATACTAATAGATTCTCATTAACTTTAAACCATTCTTACATTCCTGCGACAAAGTCTACTGGACTTTAATGAATAATTAACATGCTATTGGATTTGACTTGTATTATATTTAGAATTTTCACATCTGTGCTCATAAGTGAGACAGGTCGATGCTTTCATTTTGCGGTTAGCTTCGATAGATTTTTGGTGATGAAATGATCGTAGCTTTGTGAGAGTATTTGGGTAACTTTTGGTCTTCTCTGTGCTTTGGAATGGTGAAACATCTGTCTCTTAAATATTCTAAATAACTTACATATAAAACTACCTGTCTGCATCATTCTTTTGAAGGCATTTTTATAAAACTTTCAATATGTTTTATAATTATGGAAGTTTTTAATAATTTGTAGTTCTACAGATAATTTCAGATCATTGATTTTTTAAAGTTTTGGCATAATTATATTTATTATTCTTTTTGTAAACCACCTCTCTGCAATTATATCCTTTGTCATATTGTTTGTGTTTTGTATTTTTTTATTTGATTAAAGTCGCTAGGTTACTGAAGCTTTATTTTTCAAATCAACTCATATTCATTTGTCAGCTCTATTTTTCACTGCCTTAAGTTTGGCTTTGCCTTTTTTATTTTACTGGGATTGCTTTTTCCTCCTTTTCTAATTTATTGAATTGAATGCATAAATCATACATGTTTTAGCTCTTATTTATGATTAATAATGCATTTAATACTATGAATCTGCCTTGGAGAATAGCTTTGTTCTTATCGGGTATAGTGTTTTTATTATCACGACTTTCCAAATATTCAGTAAATGTATTTTATTCCTCTATGTTCTAATTCTTACTAAGAAGGATTAAATATATATATTTATATATATGTGTGTATATATATATATATACAGTCATTTGTGGTTTAATTTTGTTTTGATTAGAAAGTGTGATCTGTGAAATTTATTTTTTGGGAGGACGCAAATTGATTTTTATGACCTAGCATATCCTCAGCTCTGGTTGATGTCCCATGAGTGCTTGAAAATAGGGTGAAATTTTTACTTGTGTGTACAAAGATAGACACTTCATTAATATTATTTTTCTGAGAGTCTTCGCATCTTGTGAGATTATTTAACACATTTACAGCCTCATTTCTGTTGTCTTATTTTACACTTTGTTTTTTAGTTCCCTTATTATTCTTTGCTCCCATTTCTTGCCATCTATATAAAATGTTTCTCACTTTTATCTGTTCTGGGGAGGAGAGAGGAGAAGAGCTTGGGGGAGGGAGATGGGTTTGTTCACTGCCTCAAGTGTCGCAATGGCTGCACAGGTGTTCACCTTTGCCAAATGTATGAAATCTGACACCTGAAATGTGAGCAGTTTATTATATGTCTATCATGCCGCAATAAAGCTGTTTTTTGTAAATGCCTGTGACATTTTTCTAAAAAATCTGGATGCTCACTGGAAAGCACCCTTTTGGGACCTCAGCTGCCCTCCCAGCAGTTATCCACCTTGTGCAAACATCGCGGGCAGAGGGATCTTTTTCTTTCAGACTCAAATATATAAGTCCTTCTGCCACGGCTTTTTCATCTAATATCTCCTTTAAGATCATCAAATGCACACTGAGGCTTAGATTCCTACATTTTGCCAAAGTCAAGAACAGCTTAATAAGTCTTTAGTAATTTACCTTGCTTTCCTTCCTGCTGTCCCCCAAGTCTTCATTGCTTTAATTTGGGGTTATAAATCCAGGCTTTTTTATTTTATAAATCTTTCTTTCATGACTTCAGAGACTTTTCGCATTCCATTGTGTTGCCCTGTTTGCAGCAGCATTTATACCTATGTCGATATGTCTAGTTGGCTCACGTGCTTCTCGCCAGCGCTTTACACTGGTAGGTTCCAATCTTGAGGTCTCTTCTCACTCATCTCTCAGTTGGCTGTGCCTCTGGGATGATTTTTTTCCAGGAAGATAACGTGAGCTGTATTTCTCCTAGTCTTTGTCTATTCCAAGGATATTTCCCTGTAGCCTTCGCTCATGAAAGACACTTGGCTGGAACAGAACTCTTGGCCCACAAAATTCTGAAGGGAGCCTCTGTTTTATTCTTGCGTGTAGTTTTCAGAGGAGGAATCTAGAGTCAGCCTGTTTTTTTCTTTCTTTTTAGGTAACCTGATTTTACATATCTCTTTGCTCAGTGAAGAAAACTTGGAAAATGCAAAGAAAAGTAACTAATCACCTACGATTACAGAAAACATAGGTAAGACTGTTAATCATTGGTGTACATCTTTTTGATCTTTTATTTTTCTGTGTAAGACACAACTGTCTATGCAAAGCTGAACTGAGAAAAAACAAAAAAGTATAGGAAATGTTTGGTTAAAATTTCTCAACTATTTGGAAGAAAATTAGTAAGTCTGTGTCTGAATAGTTTTTATGAATAGAAAACCACTTTCTCTTTGAGCTCATAAAATTAATTTTAAGCAAATTAAAAATATATATCCACGGGGTGGAGGCACAACATTAATTACTAACCGGGGTGTTATGACCTCACACCTCACTGTTGAGAAAAAGAGCATCTGTCACCTCATGTGGTGGTCCCCGTGGCTGACATAGGAAACCCAGGGACTCCCATCTCCTCTCTCATGGCCGCCAGCATCTGATCAGCAGCCAAGTCCTGTCCCATCTAGTCGGCCTCCTTGAGGTCTCTTCCTCTCCTTCTCATTACTCCGTCCTAGATGAGGTCACTCCTTCTCTCACGGGGACCATTGCCTTGTCCACCCGCTCACTCCAGGTACATCCATCGCACGCCTCACTGTTCCCTGATTCTTTACTGGAGCCCTTAGGTCTTTACACTGCGTGTGCTCTTCCCCCTTCCAGAATGTTCTAACTTCCCATGACCATCTCCTCATCATCACCTCCTCTTTGGAGCCCTAACGACCCCCAAAGCATATTCCTCTGTCCAGTTCAGTGTTAACTTCTATACTTTGATCAAAGACCACCTCCTCCAGGAAGTCTTCTCTAACGTTCTCTGAACTCCCCAGTGCTTTCTCCATCTTTCTCTGAAACACTTGCTACACTGGAGGATCATTTTTAAAGGTGTTTCCCAATGACCAATATATTTTTCAAACCAAAACTTGGTGCGAGTGATCTGTCCAGAACAAACAAACTTCGAGAGAAAAAAAGATAGTTAATGATTTTGGAACTTTCTGGAAAGTCTAGGTTATATGTTGCTAGATTGTTCTTTCTCCACTGAGAGAAAGTGTAGCAGAATGGAGCCAGGCATGCCCGCTAAGCCATTCACCGCCTGGGCAAGCCACGCCTCCCTTGGAGCCTCAAATTTAGCATGTGCAAAGTGAGGGTAGCGATGCTGTCTTTGGGATTAACTGGAAGGAGAAAGGGGAGCAGGAGTTAACATGGTCATAACCAGTGAAAATGGGCTTTAGAAATGACAAACTCCGTCGATGCTAGAGAAGAAACCCCTGCCATTGCCTCCTCGAGTGTCTCCTTTTTGTGTCCCTCCATCCCCGATGTCCCTGTCACAGGAGACTCCCCACTGGCCTGAGAATTTCTGTCATCACCATGTAACCATTTTCTCCTCTCATGGCAAACGGATGGGATTAATATGTTGTAACTATTGTCTCTTGTCCTTAAGCCGGGGACATGAGGACCTGTGTGTCCCCTTACAGAAGACAGACTCTACACCTGTCACAGGAGAAGGAATGTGTGAGGTCCACAAATACCCTCCGAGTTCCTCTTTGTTTAGAAACCAAGCTTGCTCGGGGTATCAGTTAGGACCATGTTCAACCACGTGTGACTGACTGAAAACCCAATATGATGGTGACTGCAACACAAGAGAAATTTATTTTTTTCACGTTAAAGAGATCCAGAAGTGAGAAATACAGAACTGACATGAGGGTCACAGGGACATCAGGAGCCAGCCTAAGCTCATTCTAGCTTACTGGTCCACCATTACAAAGGTGTGACCCTCACAACCCAAGGTGGCTGCCAGAGTTCCAGCCATTGCATCCATGTTCCAGACAGCAGGGCAGAGAAACAACTGAAGAATGGTGTGCTCCTAACTTGAAGATGAATTCCTGGAAGTCCCACAGGACATTTCTGCTCATACTTCATTGGCTATAAATTATTCACTTAGTTGCAAGGGAGACTGACAGACAGCCTTTTGGATGGGTGGCAACGTGAGAAATGAAAATCTAGATACTGAGATGGCCACGTCTCAGGACAGATGGCAGAAGATTCCAAGGACTCCTGAAGGGGAAAGCATAGTAAGGAACAAGAGATCTTGCTAGATAACCTTGAGCTTTTGCTGGGAGTTTTTGTTTTGATTTGTTTTGTTTTGATTTGTTTTGTTTTGTTTTTCGGAGGGGGGAGGTGGTGTTGTTGCTGGAACACGGTCTGATTCAGCCACCCTGGCACTGAAAGGAGCACCTAGAAAGCAGAACTGAGAGTCTCAGGCAACCTTCTGTGGGCCCCTGCTTCTCTAGTAGCTGTTAGGAAGACCTCCAGCCTCAAGGGGGAGTGTCTGAGTCGGATTTCAGTGGGGACACAGGGACCCAAGCCTTTGCTGAGTGAGTCCACTCCTGGAGTTCTCAGGTCATGACCAGAGGAGACTTCAGAAAGGGAAGCGCAGCGTTTCACTCCAGGACTCACAGGGATGAGGGGCTCTGGGCCTGGTTAATTTGAATATTAAAAGCCACGTATGTTAATTTTGTACCCCAAGCTGCTGAAAGGGAGTTATCGGTTGCGCGTGGAAATGTGGGGCTTGGTCTGAATCTTGGTGGCACCTGACCTCCCCTTTTGCTGGGGGATCCTCGGGTGTAAAGCTGGAGGGTTTGATGGGACAGATTTGCATACATGTCTCCCATTAGCATGACACTGTGATCCTAGATAGAAAGTGTGGAGCCCAGAAGGGCACTTCAAGTTCCATGCTTGCACACACGTGCGCACACACACTCACACTCACGCTCACGGACTTCCTTTGCAGACGAGGAACGAGGCCAGAGGGGAGGATGCAGCCAAGGAGGCACAGGCCGGACCCCGTGCCAGGAGCTAAGCAACGGGAAGAAAATGTGGAGAGGACTTTGGAGCCACCCTGGGGAGATGGGCTCTGGCCGCCATTTGACCAGGAAGATGGCAGTCCCCAAAGAAGTAGGGCCCATCGAGGGGCTCCCTGATGACCGTCACACCACGCGTCTTGTCCCAGCCCCCGAGCTCAGCTCGGGATTCAGCAAATGGGAAAAGCTGCAGAGATGCGAACGTGGCCGACCAGCTTCCGGAGCAGAGGGCGTGACGCGGTGTCCCACCTGTGACTGTGCGACAAGTCAGCCCCTCCTGAAAGAGTGCCCGACCAAGTGTCGCAAAATCCTCCGTGTCTGTCCCGAGGGATCAGAGATGGAGCCGATGGAGGGGACTGGTGGAGAGGGACGCCGGGCCGGCAGCCGAGGGCCCAACGCTGGACACCGCGGAGTCTCGGGCAGGTCGTGGAGTGTCCTGGCGACGCTGTGCCCTCGTCTGTGGCGCGATGCTTCTGCACTCACTGATCACAAGGCACCGGCAGCTGTCTGCAACACGCCACAGCCTCCGGGGGGGAGGAAGCGTGGGCAGGGAGGGGGAGGGAGGAGAGACAGAGCAGGGAGGGCGGCGTCCGTGAATCTGTGCACATCTGAACCCCAGTTCTGACTTCCAAGCACCCACCTCCCGTCTCCGTGCCTGTTCCCTCATCAGCAACATGACCTCGAAAAGCCCTGCCCTGACTACCTCACGGGACCGTTATTAGGGTCGCGGCATCCCGCTCTGCCGGCTGTCAGACACTCAGCGCCACGCGCAGGTGGGCATTTTTATATTCTATTTTCAGCTAATCAGTCTCGGGCTCTTGGATGAGCCCCTCGCACTGTCCCCGGGGGAGGCCGGCCCACTGCACTGGCCCGATGGCTCCTTGCACGCTTTTGTCTCACCTGAGTCTCAAACACCGAGAAAGAAGGCGGGGCGGGTGCGGGGTTCCTCTGTGCTGGGACCCCAGGGCCTGCCCTGGGCTTGCCAATGAGCTGATGGGGCTACCTCTTTCTCTCCAACCCTGCAGCACCGTCGGGGAGGGGAGCTCGGAGGCGGTCTGCCTGTACTGTCGTGTTTAGGACTGCCCACTACGTTATTGAATCTGCATTTTATCTGACTCTAAGTGCCTGGTTGATGCATAAACGTTCCCAGAGGAGGCGTCTGTCTTGCTTAGCCAGGCTTCAGCTCACTCATGTGTCCATCTTGGCTGCTTGAGTTGCAAACCATTTTAGGTAGATGGGAAGAAGTGAGTCCTACGCCATCTGTCCGTTTGGACTCCGTCACCCGATTCAAGCAGTGTGTTTTTTTTTAACCCCTGAGGACTATCCTCTAGGGGTAGAAAACAAGAAAGGACTTTGCAGAATACTGCGGAAGTTTGCCAGTTTCGTGACGTTTGGAATTGTCACAAGGAATGTGATAGGGTTCTATGTACTGTTCCGGGTAACGTTTGTGGGGTTCCCAGGAACCCTGATGGAGTTCCAGGAAGGCTGGTGGGGGGTCGCCAACCATTTCCTCCTAGCTGGGGGAGAGATCCCACTAGATCTCACGTGGAACCGGATATTTCCGGGTCCTGGAATGTGGTGGATGCAGAGCACGGGCAGGCCGAGGTTCCGAGCGGGGCAAGCCAAGGCCGGTTATCCCAGGGAAGCGCAGAATCGGTCTAAGTGGAGGACAGATGAGGAGGAAGAGCTGGACAAGGGCCAATAAAACTTTGTAAAAATAGGCGGCCCTCAGACAATGGTTTGCCGACCCTTGGTTTCAGGCGCTGTTAGCTACCGCTGTACGTTGATTTCAAGTCAGTGGGCATCTCTCCCTTAAGTTTTGATTCAGATCCCCAGTCTCTAGCTCCAGCATCTTCAAGGCGTGGGTCGGAGGCGCACGCCTCAGGAGCCTTTGTCTGGAAATGGCACACGTCCCTTCCCCTTGGGTCCCCTAGGTCAGAAATAGTCACCGAGCTCCGCCAAGATGCAGGGGGACTTGGCAAAGTTCATTCCAATCACGCTCCACATGGAGGCAAGGAGCTGAACTTTGGTGGCCTCTGCTGCAGACAAGTGACAGGGAAATTACTAGAAGCATTTAAAGGCACCGATTAAGTACTGATTAAGCCTGGGAAAGGCTGAGGTTTTGGAAGAGTGAGTCACTGTAGTCTCAGAGGCAAGAAGGGAAAGGGGCATTCTCGATGGAGAACCAGAAGGAAGAAGAGTGAGCAGGAAATGCGGCAGAGAGCACGGCGGGTCCTGAGCAAGGGGATTTGGCACCCAGTGCCTGGGATCCTGGGCCTCAGCTTTAAGACAGAGGAGAACCAGAAGGGGAGCGAGAATATTAAATGTGTCATGTGGCCGTTGGAGGATGGCTTAGAAAGGAACAAGGTTGGAGGCCGGGAAATCAAGGAGTTATTTACCAGTATTTACAAGCAGGAAACAGGAGAAGAAGGTTCTAGATTATTTCAGCATGTAACTCTACCAAACTTGTTAATAGGGTTGTAGGTGTTCAGGTTTCTGGGTTGGGTGACTAGGGACCTTCACAGAGATCAGAAAGCCAAGAGGAGCAGGTTTGGGGAAAGGGGACGAGGTCTTCAGACGTGCCAAGGTGCCGGCGTTGGTGGACTTCGGGTGAGGCGAGGCTGGGCCCAGCAGGCGACCGGCCGAGATTCGGGAGGTATCTCACGGACCAGCCGTCAGGGCGTGTGCCCGCCAGCCAGCATCTGCACCGCGAGCTGTCTGCGGGGAGACTGGACCGTGACATAGTTTGGAGGATATGTCACAACTGACACCAGACAATATAGATTTCAAACAGGTGTAAAATACCAGCCAGCGAAGGTAGACAGGAAAATGACCTCGACACCTATTCATCAGGGGTTTCGGATCAGCAAGACCAGATGTCTCTGCAGAAAAATGCAAAGAATTTCATAATGTATCCTGCAGACAAGACGAGCCTGTGAAGGTCGGGCAGGCAGCCTGGAGCAGCAGGTCCAGCGGGAACTCTTGGGATGGGGGGTGGTGAGTGGGACGCCCCGCTACCAATCCATGCCAGTGGCATCGGACGCACACCTCCGTAAACGCCTGCGTTGAGGGCAGAGATGCCATCACGGAAAAGCAGCAACCCCTTGACCCAAGCGTCCCAAAGCTGGGCTTCTGCAGGGAGCCTCATGACCCAAACACTCGGAGTACCCCACCCGTGGGGCACTGGCGACTCAAAACCCAGTGCTGGTGTCGGGCCCCTCCTGGGGACCAGGTCCTCTCCCCCTCCTCCCGGCAGGCCCACCCCGTGTTGTTGAGTCCTGGCCACACCAGGCCGTGGGGACCGCTCCTGCCATTTGCCCGGGGAACCGAGAAGACAGGAATTTGCTGAGCCCCCACTGCTGAGACCCAGCAGAACCCATTTCCATACCAGCTGTGGAGTGAGGACCAGAGATCAAATGACCTTCATCTCATGTCCTGCAAAATCAAGGCCTCTCAGCTCGTGTGGCCTGGCTTGGAGTTGAGCCTGTGACACGCATGAGCAGAGTCCATTGGCCCAGTGGGAATTCCCACTGGCCAAATTCTCAGCAGTACATTAAAAGGATGATTCTCCACAACGAAGTGGGATTTATCTCTGGGATACAAAGATGGTTCAACACATGCAAATCAATCAATGCGATACATCATATTAATAGAATTTTAAAGATCATGCGATCAACTCAATAGATGCAGAAAAGGCACTTGGCAACATACAACACCCTTTCAGAATAAAAGCCCCTCACCAAGCTGGGTACAGAAGGAGCACACCTCAATACAATAAAGGCCATACGTGACAAGTGCCCAGCCGACGCCATACTCAGCAGAGAAAGGTAGGAAGCTGCTCCTCTAAGGTCAGAAGCGAGATGAGATGCCCACACACACTAACCACTCTGCACAACGCGGCCCCACGAGCCCCATGGGGCAGCGTCTGAAACACACTGCCCGCGTGGCATGACGACGAGACAGCGACAGCAGCGTGGTCTCCACAGGAGTATCCAAAGCAACAATCATGAGAGCCAACGGGTCAGGGAGAGGTTCGTGTGAATGCCCGTCTACAGCACGGGTCCCCAAGCCCCAGGTGACCAGTGCTGGTCTGTGGCCAGTTAGGAACCAGGTGGCACAGCAGAAAGTGAGTGGCGGGTGAGCAAGCGAGCGAAGCCTCGTCTGTATCTGCAGCCGCTCCCCAGCACCGGCATCACCGCCTCAGCTCCGCCTCAGATCGTCAGGCGTTAGATTCCCATAGGAGCTCCAGTCCCTGGTGCCACAGAGGTTGGGGACCACTGCTCTACAGCCAGGACTGGCCTCAGGAGGGAAAGGACCTGCCTCTCTGTGCCCACTCCCCGGCATGACAGGGGCGGGTACCCAACAAGCTGGCGTGGCTGGGGCGGGGAAGGGGGGTGGAGGGTGACTGAGAGGAGGGGATGAGGAAGGGCCCCCAGCAGCAAGGCCTTTGGTAGGAAGGAGATGCCAGGCCAGACCCCCGGGCAGTGGGGGTCCTGATGGCTGCCTCGGTGGTCCTTAGAGGAAGCCCCCTAACCGAATTCTACGTGGGGCCTGGTCCCGCTCCCTCAGCCTGGGTTGGTCACCTCTCCTGGATCCCCACAGCCCCTGGGGTCTTCTCTCATAACCCTGACTTCAAGGCGCCACATTCTTGCCCATCTTCCAACTCCCTCCCCAGGGCAGGGCCTTCCTGGGAGGTCCCCTCCAGGGGGCACGTGGAGGGGCTCAGGAACATTCAGGAGTGAAAGAGAGAAGGAATGGACCTTCGAGGCAGGCGAGGCAGGCGGGGTGGCAGGCAGGCTGGCGCGGAATGGGGTGGATGGAGGAGGAGGCGGAAGGAGGCGGGGCTTCCCCCTCCTCTGCCCCCCACCGGCCCCCTCAGTCCGGAGCCGGCTGGGCCCCAGCGAGGAAGCGGCAGACATCAGCGTCCGGACCGCCACTGCCGAGAGCGGTGACTCAGCGGCCATCTGTTATTTAATGAGAAGATGACAAGCCAATTGGCATGTTCCCCCCTTATCTTTAATATGGCAAATCGAAAAATGTGACTTTCCTGATCTGTATTTTAATGATTCCGACTTGCTCACTCATTTCTCTTAATTCAGCAATAAATAAAGCTGCGATTTGCCCAGGGTTTCCTGCTGAGACTTCTTTTCATTTTGCTGCGGAGATTTGGGACTTTGGGGGGAGGGTGGGTAAAAGGGTTTTGCCAGGTGTCACCCTTTCTAGCTGCCTCTGGAAGGGGCCAGATCAATTCCAAGGTCTGCTCCTCGAATGACCAAGAAATGGGGCCCTGGAAATCCCCCAAACCCCGCCCACTTCGGAGAGGACAGGCTGGGTGCTGGGTGACAAGCTGACCTCGCAGCACGGACCACGCCTGAGGCTGCGCCACCCTACGTGGGCCCTGCAGCCGACCCTGCAGTATCCCAGGCAGCACCCTCCCCTCTCAGGCCTCAGGGTCTTAGAAGGAACGAGGCCTGGCTGTCCCCGAGGGCGCACCTGCTCCAGGCTGTCCCCTGCAGTCTCAGGTCCTTCCAAATTCCCTAGAGCTTTGGACGAGCACCATGTCCCGTATTTAAGATCTGACCCTGCCTCTGTCACTCACTCCTCACGTGACCTTGGGCAGGGCCCCCCCCCCACGCGTGGAGCCAGCTTTCTGGTCAGTGTGTAAAGGCAGAAGCAGCGTGACAGCACCCACATTCTTCACTGAGCCCTGAGGAGTGGACATGGCCATCCGTGGGGCTGGGAGAAGGATGCACCCAGGAGAGGCGCACTGTCACAGTCTTCCTCTCCTGCAGGGTGGGCTCAGGCCTGGGACGGGGCCCGGGCCCAGAGGAAGCCCGGCAATAACAGCTTCTGGGTCAGGAGGCTGCCCGGCACAGCGCAAAGATAGGTGCAGGAGTGTAACAAACCAGGGTTTGAATCCGTCAGACATATGACTCTGGATGACAGACTCCTCTGAGACTCAGTTTCCCTATCTGTTCAGGGCCGAAATACCCACTCGGCACCACGTGTGAAGTCGGCGACATACCATGGGGCGGGGGGAGGTGGCGGGGGTGGTACTGTGTCTTGAGGAGAGATTGCTGGGTCTCCTAGCTGGTGACAAGTTCAGCCTGAGCGCCCAGGTGCTGTGCCCCTTGGCTCCCTATACGGAACCACCAGACCCCCACCTGGCTGGTGGGGGGCAGGCGAGTGGGGCTGAGATCTGGCCACGTGCTCTGCCTCCGCCCAAAAGCCCCGCTCACGTGACCATCACAGTGGATTGATGAAATTAAGCACAGATGGCTACTTTGTTGTTGTTCTTTGAACTGACAGCTGCTGGTATAAAAATAAATTAAATTAAATTTCACATAAGTCAGACTTTTTTGTATTTTTTAAAATGATCTAAGTTTTCTTGTGTTGTTGTCGTTAATTGTTTTCTTTCTTTTTAACATACGGAGGCAGAGAAAACTCTGGGGCAGCAGAAACAAGAATCACAAGGAGACAGCTCGAATACGACCCCCGGGTGTGGAGAAAGTCCCATCCAACCTTCCCACAGCCCCACCCCTCAGAGGTGAAAGGCCACAGAGCTGCAGAGTCAGAAAAAAATTCCGGCTCCTTTCTCTTAAGAGCCAGAGGCCAGGGAGTCAAAGGGTGCTGGTTTGAAGTCAGGTTCGGCCACCAGCAACTGCGTGCCCTTAAGCAAGTCTTCCCTGCACCCAACTCCCCTGGTGTGCAAGAGAAGGCGGGTGACAGCTCCTGTCTGGGATCTGCAAAGTGCTCAGTGATCCTGGGCTCGTTAGCCGTCTGACCTTGAGCGAACAGAATCTTTGCTCACGTGGAAGGAACATTGTGAAGATTAAATCAAGAGTATATGGAAAGAAGCCCCCAGCGCCACCTGGCTCGCAGCAGGCTCTCAGAAACCACCCCGCGGCCGGCCTCACCCACCCACTCAACCCCTCCCTCCCACCTCCTTTCCCACGCTGGGCTCTGGGTCACACTGGGCTGTGCCACATGCACACACAGGAGAAGGAGCGGGGCTCCACTGGTCTGGAGCGGGGAGCCCCCCCACTCCATCCCCTGCCCCAGGATGTCCGTCCCCCTTCTCCGTGGCTACATTCTTAGCCCACCCCTGGACTGCGGCTGCCAGGTCCAACCAAGGGTGAGCAGCTGGCCCAGGCAGCCACACCCACTCGAGGCGTGGTCCCACCCCTCGGAGCACCCCTGTCCATGTGGACGGAGGAGGAGGAGGAAATGGCACCCCTTTCGGGGTACCTGCACTCCAGGCTCCGGCGACTCGGGAGAAAGAGGCGCGGAGTCCGAGGGGCTGGCCCTAGACACCCCGCTGACGGAGGGGCAGGAGCCGTTTGACGTGACACCACCACGCGAGCATGAGAACTCGTGGTGCGGTTCTCGCCAGCTTTCCACAGAATGGGAAACAGAAACTCCTCTTGTTGGAGGCGTGAAAGACTGTTCCTGAACCCCCAGCAAGGCGGCCCCCCCCCACCCCGATCCAAAGCGCACGGCGAGGAAGCCCAGGGCGAGAGCAGATCTGAAGTGTTCCCGGACACAGGCCACCGACGTGGCGAATTCCACCCTCAGCGGGTCCTGGAAGGGGCCTGGACCCGCAGCCGGAGAACCACGGAGCCAACGCCCAGCTCCGCCGGAGGACATTACCCTACCCCAAGGCTCCCAGGTGTGGGCCACCAGGGTCCAATCCTGCAGGCCCCTGCTGCTGCCCGGCCTGTGGGTCACCTTGATGGGGTACAGGGCTCTCTTGACTCTGATGACAATATATTCAGCAGGATTTGTGTCTGATGGATCCTTTCCCATGGGGACCGGACAAGTCAGTGCCACTGCTTCCGAATGCTTTTTCAGGTGCTTTCATTTTCCATGTGTGGGGAGAGGAGGCAGAGGGGTGAAACGGAGCTCTGCTAACCTCTGTCAATTCCAGGTTGAGCACCCATTTCTCTTCTCTTAACTTGGTTCCCCAGTTTATGTAAAACAGAATTTGAACCAGGTGACCTTTTCGGTATGTAACAGCTGTGACTTTCTCCAATTCTAAAAAACCTATATAACAACAACAGCAACAAGGATGGTGATAACTACCATGTTAGGAATGTTTACTGGTTGCCGGACCGTAGGCTCACGGCTTTACACTTCTGTTTTCATCCCCATCAGAGGCAGATTTATTACCTTCCTTGTATAGACGCAGAAGCTAAAGGTGAGCGGCTTGCCCACATACCCAGCCCACCAATGGCAGAGCCAGCGTGACAACTCCAAACCTGCTGCATGACACTCAGTGTGGTTTACCTATAAGGTCACGTCACAAGTTCCCGTCCTCCCCGACTTACAAGGATCAGGAAACCTGAGAGAGTATCGCACCTGGAGTCCCAAATATCAGACCTGCAGGCGACATCTGATCCCATCCCCTCAGTCAAAGGGGACCAAGGGCTGGAGCAATGAGGAATCTACTCAGGTCCCATGGCCAGTGAGTAGCGTTACTTCGGCCTGGGAGCTGGCTCAGGGCAGAGCAGAGAGAGGCATCTTTCCCTGTGATGAGTTCCTTGCTGATGTAGGAACTCACAGGTGTGTGGTCTGGCAGGAGCCTCTGGAGCCGACAGGCAGACAGACCTAGAGGGATCCCTCTTGCCTGTCGCTACCTGAGCAGGCTTAGGTGAGGCTCCTCAGTTCTCTAAGTCTGTCTTTCCATCTTCCCATCTGAAAATGGGGTACCCATGCTCTCTCCTGCTGAAACAGTGGACACACTGCCGGCCTGGGAAGCACAACACGCCAGGCACGGTGCTGGGTGCACGTGGGACCCATGATCACCGTCTTCTTGGCTGATTGTGCACAGATGACCTCAAGGCTCAAAAGTCCTGGCCAGGGGTGGGCTACCCTACCGCCAAAAAGTCAGACCGTTGGGAAGGGCATGGAGCGGAGGCCCTGCACCAGCAGCCCCAACACGGGGCAGTCCTCAGGGCCGAGTTCCTGAGCCACATGGCCAGAGGAGCCTGGCAGCTGCCCGTCCCAGTAGCCCCGAGAGAAGAGGATTTCAAGTAAATTAAAAATAAGCATGTGTGTTTCTCCTTGGCCCATCTGTGGCAGTTTCTCGAAGCACCGGCTCTTGGGGGGTGCAGGGGGGGGAGGAACAAGGCGGAAGTAGAATGGCTCTTGGAGAAGCTGGAAAAATTAGCAATTAGGAGGGAAAATTGTAATGAGAAAATGAGCCTTAATAAGGCAAACACAATACTGCGGCAGCTTTTTTTCTCGCTCCCTCGCCGAAAACAAGTGGTGACTTCATGTCTGGGTTTTTCTGCTTTGCTGCAGCAGAGCCAACTGGGAAAGAGCTGGAGAAAAATGTCTCCATTGTCCCTAGACAGCGTCCCTGGCATCCGGGAAGGAAAAGACCCGCTCGACTGCGTCGAGCCAGAGAACGTGCCTGGCTGCCTTGTGTGGAACTCCCAAGGACTCTGCTCTGGGCAATGCGACAGGCACCCGGACCCCGTCCGTCAGGATGAGCTAGGTCCTGCTGCAGTGATGACCTGCCCCTCAGGGGCTTAGCAACCAAAGCCAATGACTAAATAAATCTGGGTTTCTCGAAGTCCTAGAATGCATTCAACATCCAGCCAACGATTCGCGAGGACCAACGCTGTGCTGGGCACCGGGGGTGCTGGGGTGGGTAGACCCCAGTCCCTGCCTTCGCGCAGCTCCCGCCCTGGGGAGGGTAGGCGGGACACTGACAAACAAGAAAGCGAGGGAATGAACAAGACAGTGACGACTATGAACCTACAAGGGAAAGCATTACAACTAACTGTGAAATGACTCTGCTGAATGAGTGGGCCTATGAATGTTTTCCACCCTCATTTCTCAGGACCCACCTGAAGGATCGCACAGGTAGCAGACAGCACGGTGTATGAATCAGAGGTTGAGCTGCAGTTTCCGGTTTCATCATTTCTAGAGACGAGGTCTTGGGTCAGTTGCTTAACCCTGCGGGCCTCATCTTTATAAAGAGGATGAGGAAGCTTTACATACTTAGGGAGTTTATGCGAAGTGTCCAGCACACTAAATGCGACAGTCACATTCAACGAACGGGACGCCAGCACTCGACTGTCACCCACAGAACACAGAAACGGTGAAAGGAGAGGGGCCCCAGAGGTCACTTAGATGCAAAGAAAATTGCACAGGGCACTGGCGGGACACCTGAGCCGCTGGCGAGGAACAGCGCCCACTAGCGGCCACTCGGAGGAGGCGCGCTGGCAGCCCAGCAGAGCCAGCCCTGAGCATTTATAGCCGCCCCTGGAGAGGCTCTGATTGGCTCAGGTTGCAGTGGGGTATCCCTATTGGACAGAGCTCATGTCCCCACCCACCTGCGGTTATCTTTGGCTCCTCCCCCAAGTCCTGGTCCAATCAGCTACGCAGGCAGGTAACTGGGCCGCGGTACTCTGGAGAGGCAGGTGGTCCCCACCCTGAGGCCCTGCAGCCAAGAGAACTGTTACCTCGAGCCGTCACCGCCCCTAATCCCTGGGTGATCTTAGGCTAGTCACTTCCTCTGTGACCTGCAAAATGAGTTGAGTGGACCGGACACCCCTACCGTTCCGGTAGCCTTATATAAACACTGGTTCCTGGCCAGGTCCTGCCACATCCGGGAGAGGTCAGCCCATTTCGCATGCATGGGGCCTCAGGTGGAGGGCTGGGAAAGGTGACCCCTGGAAGGCAGCCTGAAGCCCCAGCTCCTTATACATAGAGAGCACGCAGGCTGCACCTGCGACACGTTGCCTCTCCGACCATTTCCTCTCCATCTATCTTTTCTAGCGTCAGACCAGCTAGCGGGACCCAGCACCGTTCCTGCTGCGGACGGAAGGCTCCTCTCTGCCAAGGAGTTACGAGCAGAGTGCGGCCCGTGAGGCCCAAAGTCGCCAAGCGTTTCCGGCCCTCCCACGGCCAAGCCCCTCCCTGCCAGCCCAGGAAGGCCGGAGCGGGCGGGAGACAGCTGGGCTGCCTTTGCAGTGGAACTTAATGGAGCTGTAATTTCTCCAGTGCCTCCATCTAGAGATGGGAGTGATGTGCATAATTTATGGGGGTCTGGGTCTGCGCAGCCAGGCTGGGCGCCCGCTTGCTCACAGCTGGACGGATGTGAGAGCATGGAAAAGGCCCCAGAAGGGGCCCTGCCCAGAGCCGCCTCCCCAGCCTGGCTTCTCGGCCCTGCTCTTGGGGAAACTGAGCATCTGGGGCTGGAGGAGAGGCCAGGGGCTAACTCTTCTCTGGGCTCCAGTCTCCTGGGGCAGGAGAGTGAAAGGGGCCAGAGGGCTGGACTTAACTATCCATGGTGGCTCTTAAAGCTTGAGACAGCCCAGCTGATGAGGGGCCATCTGAGCAGTCATGGGTGCCTCTCATTTGTCTTTTAACCAATGCCAAAATGCGTATTTGTTAATTTTCTGACTGCCCCTCCACTGGAATGTCCGCTCTGTGAGGGCCAGGGTGCTTGTCTTTCGTTGACTGCTGTTTGCCCAGCATCTAGAATAGGGTCTGGTCTCACAGGACGCGCTCAGTAAATATTTGCCGAATGACTGAATGAGCTCAGAATCGCAGCAGGAATGAGGGAAACGCTGTAGCTGAGCTGAAAGAGACAGGGATGGGTTCCACCCTGCATCTGCCGCTGACTTGCCACGTGACCGTGGACCTCTCTGTGCTTCTGTTTCTTTCTCTGTAAAGTGGAAATAACTGGATTACCCTCTTATTACCCTGATGGGCATCCTCAGGCTGGGAAGCGGGGCTGGCCAGGCAGCAGGCAGGGCTGGTGGGAGTCAGCACGGGGCACAGGAGGAGGCTGGTGAGCGCTGCACGATGGGACTGCAGACGGGGGGTCGCCAGGTTCCAGAACCACCCCCGGGCTCCAGGATCACCGACTTTGAGGTTCAGGAAACTCTACTGCAAGGTTCCAGAACTGCCCACTGGGATGCTCAACCCAGTGGCTCTGGGGTTCCGGGCCGGCTCTGGGGGTTCTAGATCCATGCACGGGCTCAGAGGGCAAAGGTTCAGGAAAGGTGAGTTCTCTGCTCAGGACGCATGGGCTCTAGCGTCCCACCTCTTGCTTAGGGACCCTGTTCACACTGACCTCCTGGGAGCTGAACCACACAGAGAAGCAGGGTGTTGTCACATGTCTCACAGCGCTATAACCAGGTGTTCCAAATTCCGGGTTTTCCTGCCGGAGGTGTTCATCACCCCCCAAAAGGTCCTCACAGGCCAGCACACTAGGCAGGCTCCCCTCAGGAGTAGACTTTTGGGGGGCTCCCACCAGCGGGGACACAGCTGAGCTGTTTTGTCCAGAAGTCTGGTTGGAGAGAGCCCATGTGCTCAATAATACATTCCCCCAAATGAGGACATCCATCAGGTGGCAGAGGCAGCCCGCACCCCCACCTGGGTCAGACCAGGATGACACAGCTGTCCCAGCACGAGGCACAGGCAGCTTCCCCGGCCCACAGGGGCCTTTTGTGAGAACAGCTCAGCCAGCCCTGACAGGCTCGTTCCTCTGCCCAACAGCCTGAATATTCCATGGGCTTGAATAATGCAGGCCTCCCCAAAACGCGCAAACCAAGGGAGCTGCCGGAAAACTGCAGACAAAGGGTGGTGGGTCCCAATTTTTTCCTAGTCCATGACTATTTTGAACTAGAGGAGGCTACCACCAGGCTAGGAATGAGGCCTGAGACATGGAATGAGGGTGGGGTGGGGTGGGGTGGGGTGGGGTGGGGTGGCGGGCGGGTGGGTGGGGAAGCACCATAACCACTCCCAAGCTCTGTGGTGGTGGGAGCACCTGTGAGCTGGAAGGACAGGGGGGTAGGAGCGAGGCTAGCCCAGGCTCAGGTTCCAGCTGCACCTGAGTCCCTCGACTTCACTGAGCCTCAGTTTCCAAGTCTGTAAATGGGAGATATTGCCTTGGAACATTGACTCGCTGGGGAAGGAGGAAGTGCAAAGCGGACAGTTCAACATTCGTTCATTCTCTTCCTCCTCCTCTGTCACCACCACCAGCACCGCCACCACCGTCGCGGTCCCGTCCTCGTTCTCACCATGAAGATCTCCACTCCCCAGGCCGGAAGAACAAGAGCCGTGTTCCTGCCTCGCTTTCACCATTCCCAGCATTCTGTGGAACTTTCCTGACTGCTTCGGAGAACAGGTTCAGCCAACAATGTTGGGAGCAGGAAAGAAAGACCTTCACAGAAAACAGCTAAAACATCTAACCACAGAAGGTAAAAAAAAAAAAATGAAGGGAACCTCCAAACCCCATAGCCCAGCTCTCTTCAAAAAACATCTTTTGTTTTTTAAATGCAAAAAAATAGGACATGTTCATTATAACAATTCAAACAATAAAAGGATATTTAAAAATTGAACAGCCTCTCCTGCTCCAGTCTAATCCCATAAGGTAATCGATGTTAACAAAGTGAATTAATATAAATGAATTTCTATTTCTATGGTTACTCCGCGCATTATGGCACCATAGTAAGGACCACAAACTGAGCGGCTTAACCACAGAAAGTGACGACCTCGCAGTGACCTGATCTCACTAGAATCTCACTAGTCCGAGATCAAGGTGTCTCCAGGGAAAGACCGTCCCAGGCCTCTCCTATAACTTACGGTGGTCCCTTGGCTTGTGACAGCCTAACTCCACTCTTCACGTGGTGTCCCCTTGTGTGCATGTTTGCTTCCAAGTTTCCTTTTTTAAAATAAGAATATCAGCCCCACTGGATTAGGGAGCCCACCCTACCCCAGCATGACAGTTTAACGAATTACATCTGCAACAACCTTATTTCCAAGCAAGGTCTTATTCCGATTTACTGGGAGCTAAAACTTAAAGGTATGAATTTTGGGGGTGGGAATGAGGGGACATATTTCAGCCTATATACTCTGAAACTTTAAGCGTTTTTCATGAAAATTTCTTCACTTCAATATGTTGTTCTAACTTATTCTTTTAAAAAAACAGACACGAAAACAGCAAGATAGCTTTATTGCAACGTGATTTGCATACCTACAATTGACCCATTAAAAGCATATATTTCAATGTTATTTAGAATATTCACAGATATATGCAATCTTCATTATGGTCAACCTTAGAATATCACATCACCTCAGAAAGAAACCCCACACCGTATAGCTATGGTTCACCCCTTAACCATTCACCCCTTTATTCCCCCCATCTTCCCCAGCCCTAAGTAGCCACGAATCTACTTTTCGTCTCTATAGATTTTCCTATTCTGGGTGCTTTATATAAATGGAATAATATAAATATGTGGTCTTTTGTGGCTGGCTTCTTTCACTTAGCATAATATTTTTAAGGTTCATCCATGTTATAGCAGGTATCGGTACTTCATTCCTTTTTGTGGCCAAATAATATTCCATTGTATGGATATACCACATTTTCGTTTATCTATTCATCAGTTGATGGACATTTGGGTTGTTTCCACCTTTTGGATATTATGAATAATGACTCAATAAACACCCATGTAAACAAACATCTATATACACGAGTTTTTGTGTTTTTATTCTTGGGTGTATGCCTATGCGTGGAATTGTTGGGTCAGATGGTAACTCGTAATCATTTTAGAAGCTGCCAGACTGTTTTTAAACACGTGTCCACCATTTTAGATTCCTACCAGCTATGAATGATAGTTCTGATTTCTTTATATTCTCATCATCATTTTCTATTATTTGATTTTCTAATCTTGCCATCCTAGTGAGTGTGAAGGGGCATCTCACTGTGGTTTTGATTTGCATTTCTCTGATGACAATAATGTTAAGCATTTTTCAGCTGCTTATTGGCATTTGTATGTATTCTTTGGAGAAATAGCTCTTCAGGCCCTTTGCCCATTTTTAAATTGAGTTGTCTTTTTATTATTGAGTTATATCAATTCTTTATATATTCTACATACATGTCCCTTTTCAGATATATGATTTGCAAATATTCTCTCCCATTCTGTAGGTCGTCTTTTCATTTTATTGAGAATGTCCTTTGAAACACAAAATTTTTAATTTTGATGAAGCCCAATGTATCTATTTTTTGTTGTTGTTGCTCATACTTTTGGCATCATATCTAAGAATCCATTGCCAGAACCAAAGTCATAAATATCTACCATTATGTCTTCTTCTAAGAGTGTTATAGCTTTGTTTTAATTTAGTTTAGTTCTTGGGTCCATTTTGAGTTCATTTTTGTATATGGCATGAGGTATGGGTCCAACTCCATTCTTTTGCATGTGACTATACAGTTGTTCCAGGACCATTTGTTGAAAAGACTATTCTTTTCCCATTGCATAGTTTCTCCAAAACTTATTCCATGTCAAAAATAAGTTTACTAAAGACACATAGATTTATTTCTGGGTTCTCAATTCTATTCCACTGATCTATACATCTATCCATATGCCCATACCACACAGTCTTCATTACTTTGCTTTGTAGTAAGTTTTGAAATCAAGAGTGTGAGTCCTCCAACTTTACTTCTCTCTTTCAAATTGTTTCAGCCATTCTGAGTCCTGTGAAATTCCATGTGAATTTTGGAATCGTCTTGACAATTTCTACAAAGAAGTCATCTTGGATTCTGATAGAGATTGCATTGAATCTGTAGATAATTGTGGGAGTATGCCATCTTAACCATACTAAATCTTATAATCTATGAACATGGGATGTCCTTTCATTTATTTAGATGTTCTTTAATTTCTTTCAACAATGTTCTGTAGTTTTCAGAGTATAAATTTTGTGCTTCTTTTTGTTAAATTTATTCCTAAATATTTTATTCTTTTTGATGCTACTGTCAATGGAATACTTCGAATATTTCCACTTCTATCTATTGCTAATATAAAGGAAAGTTATTTTGTTGTTGCTTATTAATCCAGCATCCAGCCACCTCAGCTTTTATTTTGTCATTGAATTGCTTGACTTTTACAGATACATAATTATATAACCCGCAAAATAAGAATTTTATCATTTCTTTTTGTGTATTCGAATTGTCTGTGTTCATTTTCCTTTTCAATTGCATGAGCCAGACCAGTGTTGAATAACAGTGGTGACAACTGGCACCTTCTCTTGGTCCTCATTTTAATGACACTGGCTTTAGAATTTCTGTTTGCTGTTCAGTTTGGTTAAAGGGCCTTGACATGTTAAGTAGTTTTCTCATATTCCATTTTACTTAGGAAACTATAGTAGTTAAAAAGTATGTATTCTGGAGTCAGACAGTGTACGTCTGAATCGTAAGGTACTTACCAGTTTTGTCACCTTAGCGGACATACCCACCCTCTCTGCTTCCTCAGCTATAGAGCGGGGATAGTAATGGCGCTAACGCACGGGCTGTTGTAATGATTGCATTATTCCTCCGTCTTCTGACATACGGGGTGGCAAACGAGAAGTCTGATTTGAGTTTAGATCTATTAGTAAGTTAACTTATTTCCTCTTTCTGGAATTTCGAGAGCTTTTAAAAAGTTTTCCCAGGAATTTAGGAATTTTGCCAGGCTAACCTTGCCTGAAACTTGGTGGGCCCTTTCGATCTGAAAGTGTTTGGTCCCACTGAGGGGGAAGAAAAGGCAGCGACCTCAGACTCCTGTACTTGGCCACGATATCATTCATCTGTGAGTGCCAAAAATTTTTGTGATTTTGTAAAAGTCTAGGCGATGACCATATCAATTATTGACAACGATGGAGATCAGTAGGAACTTTGCCAAAGCACCAAAGCCTCTGTTTATATTATGGAATAGAATTGAAAAAATGAACACCATGTGACCCAGAAATGCCACTCCCGGGTGTGTATCTTGGAGCGTTCTGGCCCAGGAGCTCCAGAGAACTGGCCTCGTACAAGCGACACCGTTAAGACAGCAAAACACACAAATAGGAAAACACCCCAGTTTCATCGGCAGAGAAATAAGCCCATAAATTGTGGTCTATCCGTGACAGAAAGCTACAAGGTAGTGAAAAAGAAAGAACCGTAGGATGCACAGTGTGGACGATCTTGGAAGCATCACGCAGAGAGGGGGAAAGCGGGGGACAGAAGGGTATGCGCCAAATTACTCGGTTACCTGAGGTTCAAAAACATACACGCTGAACAGCGTCACGTTTAGGGGCCCAAGCACGTGGTAAAACAATAGAGAACAGCAAGAGCATGGTAAAGAAACAAAAATTAAGTGTCGTGATTGCCGGTGATGGAGGTCGGGCAGGGGACAAGCCCTGCGAGGGTCCGCAGAGGGCTCCAGAATCATCAACGTGGGGTCCTCTTCGTTTCCCAACTGAGGTCCTGCGTACACAAGGGTCCCTATGTTGGATCTCTTTATAGCTTACGCATTTTCACAGACACTCTTTCGTTAGTCTCGCTAGTAAACGCAGCGAACATTTTGTAAAGAATGTGGTTCATGAAGAGGTGAGTTTGCTGGGAAGGGGTTAGAGGAAGGAGCCGTGGCTGGGAAGGGTGTGCGGGCTCAGGGCTGCGCATCTGCAGGGTGGGAGTGGCCCACCCAGGTGTACTGTTTGTGGCGAATTTAAAACATAATAAAACCAATTAAAAGTCAGTCTGCTTTGTATTATCATCATATGCCTGCAATTCTACACAATGTTCGTGATAAATAACCCTCTTTGGAAAAAAAATCTTTTGTTGGTCTGATTTCTAGATGACTGCTGTTATTATGGTTGGGTTTTAATAATATACATGTAAGCTTTGGGTCAGCAGCCTTCATGACTTACTCTTTAATAACCTTCGAAGTCTACCTGGAGACAACTTCCATTGGCCCTTGAGACACACAGACTCAGCTATCCCGGGCTGGCCCATGGTTTTCTCCTGTCCCCACCCAGGGACACACCCCCAGGCCTCCTGCATCCTGTCCTCAGCCTTCTACCTCACATCCGCCATGGGCACCCCCTACATGGCACACAAGCCGCAGCCCAAACAGCCTGGAGTGACCTGAAGGGCCTTCATCTCCAGCTGCCCTTCCCCCCACTCCTCCCGCTCAGGCTGCCCCGCCCTGCCACCCCCTGGCCCCACAGCTGTGTCCTACACACCATGTCCTCTCCCACGGCTGCCCAGAAAGCCCACCCACCCAACAAAGCCGACCTGAGTGGCAGTTCCCTCGAGGCAGCGGCCAGAGGCTCTCTCCTCGGGGCTCCAACACCATGATCCCCGGGCAGGCGTTTGTTACCTGGCTTTGCACCTGGCACCTGACCCCTCCTGCCCACAGGTGTTCAATGAGCATGTGATGAGGGTGAGTGAATGGTTTTAGCATTGGTCTTTTCAGGCCAAGGTTTTGCATCTCAGGGAGGCCCCACGAATCCACTGGAGGAAGAGCTGGTGGCCCTGCATGACCCAGGTAGGAGACACTGAGTGCCACCTGAATGCCACACACACGGAGCTGGCCTCAGTGGTCCAGAGAGCACGCCGCCCACCTTCCGTGGAGGACCCATGCACCACCTCACACTTTCTCGGGGCCGTATCGTAATGCTAAGAGATAATATTTTTACTCCAATTGAATCCCCCTCTAAATCTATAAATTCAACAGAATGCCAATCAAAACCTGATCAAGATTTTAATGGGATTTGACAAGCTGATTCTAAAATTCAGAGGGAAGAGTAAATGTTCAAGAATAGCCAAGACAGCTTGAAAAAGGAGAAAACAAAGAAAGTAGTTTTGCCCGACAAGATGTCAAAGCATATTATAAAGTAATTTTAATAAATATAATGTGATATTAGCACATGAATAGATAAATAGATGCTTGGAACAAAAATAGAAGATCAAAAAAACAGACCCATGTATATACTGGAATTCAGCATATGAACAAAGGTGGCGTTTTTTTCAAATCAGAGGAGAAAAAGTGGATTACTCAATAAATATTGGAACAATTTACTACCTGGAAAAAATAAAATTAAATTCTTCTTTAACCATGAACAAAAATTAGTGGAAAAAAAGGACATAAATCTTCAAAAAGAGATCTGCAAGAGTAATAGAAGAAAACATAAGAAAATACATTTACGGCATTAAGAGATCTTAAAGAAAAGCAAATTTTCTTAAATTTTACCATGGAATTTAAAAATCTGTATGAAGAAAGATAATAGAAAGTTAAAAGAGAAGTGGCGGATGAAAAAATATTTACAACATATGTAAAAAATATATGTATCCAAAATACATAAAAAATTCATTCGATAGAAAAACTGGAAAAAGATACGAGTAGACAAAATACAGAACAGAAATCATAAAGGGTTAATACACGTATTAAAAGATGCTCAACTTATTGGTAAAAAAAGGGAAATGCAAATTAATTTGACATATTTTTTCCCATCAGATTGGCAAAAATTTAAGAGTGCCAGCATCAAGTGTTGGAGAGTGGGTAGGGGTATAGGCTCTTTCACACACTGCTGGTGAGATTACAAATGGGGAAAGTCACTTTGGAAACCAATTTGGCAATCTCTATCAAAATTTAATAAGCAGCTTGCCTGCCTTCTTTTCTTCTTGAATATTCAGTCCAAAAACCACTGAATGAGACTGACCGGGGTAGGTGCCCCCACCAGAGAGAAGGGGGGCAGCTCCGCATGCGGGTGGGAGGCTGAACGGGCTCCAGCCAGGGGAGATATTCCAGGCTGAAGGTCCATGACGTGGAGCGAGAGGGCGTCCGGGCAGTGGAGGGT
>CM053509.1:2942644-3016025 GCA_028627145.1 Eidolon dupreanum | reverse complement strand
GGTGCGAAGCCTGCCTGGTGAATTCGTAGGACGGTTTGCACAAAACGTCAGTTCAAAGGGCCTGTCCCACTCCAAAGAAAAGGAATAGACAAAAATATTAATCATGTTTTCCTTTTAATAAGGCCTTTTACTCAAAAGTGTAGCTTTGAAAATCTCTAGCTTGTGAAAACCCGAAGGGCCAGGGCCTTGGGGAGCCGTGGCCACTGGGCTCCCGAGCTCTCTGCCACGGATGCTGGGAATCAAACGCACCGCTTTGAAATCAGAGCCAACATTTAAAATCAGGAAGATGATGCACGTCCTACTTTGATTCAAGGAGGAAGGACAAGTTCTTAGTACAGTAAAACGAAACACAAAAAGTAAACAAATCTTTAAAAATCACTAGATGTGTCTGTGTCAATTTATATAATTAGGATTATCATCGACATTTAAAACCATTAAAAATAAGGTTGCCACCTTACCTTTTCTTTGGGACTGGGGTGTTACGTATTTAGAGGGAAAAAAAAAAAAGATTTTGCCCAGACTCTCGAGTCTCCAAACCCCAGGCCTGCCCTCCGCTGTGCAAGCGCCCGCACTGGACAGCCAGAAACCCCCAGCGAGCCCTGTGGCAGGGGACAGAGCCCGGGTCATCCCCGCTGTCAAGGTGACAGGCCCACAAAGGCACAGCTGACAGAGGCTCCGAATTCTTCCCCAGGAAGAAAATACATCTGCCCACAATGGGTCTGCAAAATCTTCCACACCACCTCTCCCCCACTTGCTGTCACAGTTTGATAACTTGTTTTGCCTAAAAGCAAGATGGCAATCTTAATCAAAAAGGGAAGCTAGATTTTTTAAATAACTTAAAAAATTATTTTTATATAAAGCAGCAAAAACATATTTTCCTCTCGCAGAAAAAAAAAAAAAAAGAAAGAAACGTGAACAGGGAACACGGGACGAACGCGGAGCGTTCGGGGGCTCCGCCGGGCGGGCGCGGGGGCCGGGCGGCCGCCTGCAGGACGCTAGTCGCCGGCGTGCGCCGCGCGGTCCGACGACGGCTCTCTGGCGGCGCCCGGCGCTCTTCTGCTCTGCTCGGGCCCGGGCGCCTCCCGCTCCAGCCCGGTCCCGTTGGGGATGGAGTTCTGGCCGTTGAGCAGCCCGTTCTCCGCGGCCGCCTGCTCCTCCAGGCCGCGCAGCAGCAGCGGCGGCCGCGAGTCCGCCAGGCCGCCCTCCAGCAGCCCCGCGCCGCTCTCCTCGTACCGGGGCAGCGCGGCGCCCGCCGCCGTCTGCTGGCGGAAGTACTCGCGGTTCGCGGCGGCGCTCTTCACCGCCCTTTCCAGAATCTCCTTCTCGCCCAGGCGCAACTTGACGGCCATCGCGGCGCGGACGGAGAGGTCATGGTTTCTCAAGAAGGACCGGTCCTCCTGCAGGGCGAGAGGAGCGAGAGTAAGTGTGCAGAGTCTGGGCATGGGAGACGGGAAATTCCGGGGTGACAGAAGGCTCTAGAACTTGAGGTGTATGCGTGGCTATACTGCACATCAAAGTGTCCATTTTAGAAGTGTGAATTTTATTGTATGTAAATTATACCTCAATAAAACTATCACAGAGCGAAACAGAAGAGCCTAAACCAAGTGCAATAACGCATCTGACAGAGCTTCACTTACTTTTAAAACCGCTCTGCACGTGCACCGACGAGGCCCCTGGCCTTTGGATGGATGGATGGACAGACAGATGGATTTACAGATGGACAGGAAGATAGATGTGAGGATGGATGCATGGATATGAAGATAGTTTTGAGCATGGATGGATGGATGTGGGGATGAATGCATGGATGGATGGATGGATGGATGGATGGATGGATGGATGGATGGATGGACGGACAGGAGGATGACTGTGAGGATGGATACATGGATGGATGGATGGATGGATGGATGGATGGATGGATGGATGGATGGATGGATGGACGGACAGACGGACGGACAGGAGGATGACTGTGGGGATGGATGCATGGATGGATGGATGGATGGATGGATGGATGGATGGACGGACGGACAGACAAGAGGATGAATGTGGGGATAGATGCATGGATGTGAGGATAGTTGTGAGCATGGATGGATGCATGAATGGATGGATGCATTGATGGAGGGAGGGAGGGAGGGAGGGAGGGAGGGATGTACAGACGGACAGACGGGAGGATGAATGTGGGGATGGATGCATGGATGGATGGATGCATGGATGTGAGGACTGTTGTAAGGATGGATGTGAAGATGGATGGATGAACGAACGAGAAGTACTTCGAGTTAGTGACTCAAAGGCACACTTTAAAAACACCAATGAAAACTTGTTTGTTGTATCACATGAATTAGAAATTATAGAGAAGTATTAAATTTTTAAAATCTATCTTCTAACCAATAATGCCTCAAAATGATTCTTTCTCTAAGTATAAATGTGTTAAATAAGAAAATGTTCAGTTGAATGAAAAATGTTACATACGATGATTTTGCTAAAGAATTACAGTAATTTATATTTAGGAAGGACTCTTACTATGCAGCTTTTAAAACATGACAAATCTCAAATCCTCATTCAATCAATCTAATTACCTCAACGGTTGTTTTATACGTTTTTAAAAGAAGCGAGGCTCGATCTTCAAGAAATGTCCAAAGTTTGACCTCGTTGTCCCAGCTCACGGGATACTCAGAGTTGCCCAAAGTGAAGATTCTGTCGATGGCATTGTCTCCTAGCAAATGTTCTTTCAATTCTTCTACAAGAAATACACACGGCCATCTGTTAGGTGGGGAAATAACACCACTCCTCATTTTAACAGGCGATCCTCCTTACGAGATGTCTTCTCCAACAACGCCATTTCGCTTGGCTACGAGCTCCCTGTGATCAGCCAGCCAGGCCGATTCCAGACTGTGCCGAGCAGGTAGGGCTACGCGGAGGGCGGGAACCGAGGTGCGTCTTCCTGAGCTGGAAGCCACAAGGAGCCTCAGCATAGCTCCCCCTCACTGTTCGTGGTTTTTATGACGGACACCGAGAGCTTTAGACAATGTCTCAAGATACTTTTTAAAGACGATCTCTAGCAACGCAAAATATACATGACTTACTGTTGAACTGTACACTGGAAACTTACTGGATTTCGTTAACCAATGTCACCATAATAAAAATAAAAATAATAAAATAATAAAAATAATAGGACAATCTATAGTGACATTTTGACAATACCCTTCCTATAAGCCATGGCTTCAGTCACACCAACTGGGTAAAGGGGTAAAAACAAGCAGCAGCATGACGCTCCAGCGACTCTTCTGAATTTAAGTCTGATTGCTGCCTATTCCAGTAGTTGACCTCACAAAACTATCTGTCTCACCTTCTAGCAAGTAAGCCATGAAGAAAAACAAGAAAATGGACTATAAAAATCACAGTTAATGAAAAATGTGCCTATGTCCCTCACTTGTCCGGAATTTAAACAGGAATTACAAATAAATGCAAGTGAACATCTCAATTACCTTCGAATATATTTAAGAGGAGGGAAGAGTTCAGCAACTGCTCTGAGCATTTTATCTCCGGGCACATTATCTTCAAAAGACCAAAACATGCCGATCCTATTCATGCCCAAGAAATACACCCAGGCTTCTTATGTAATTATGAGACAGTATCTCTTTCAGAGCAAAATGCCCCACAGCTGTCACTATTTACAATTCAAACTGAAGAACTTCTGTTGCCAGCAAACCAAACTTTTATCAGTATTATTTAGAATAATTCAAAGAAGGCATCAATTGTCTTGACATGACAAACTGTCTCTCCATGACTAAAGAGAAATGAAAGAATCAAGACAGACCTAAAATGATTCAAGGAGTTATTTTTTTAAGAAAACAAGTTAATCTAACGTTCGAAAAAGAAATGAAGTCTACGGCCATGCCACCCTGAGTCTGATCTTGGAAGCTAAACAGGGTCGGGCCTGGTTAGTACTTGGATGGGAGACCACCTTTGAAAACCAGGTGTTGTAGGCATTCAAAAAAAAATAAAATGAAATAAAATAAATAAATAAAAATAAAGAAGTTGAAAAGTTAAAAAACAAAATAAAGGTCACATTTAAATAGCACTTATACATTGGTATAATCTGAAAATTAAATGAGACACTCCCCTAAAAAAAAGGTGCCTTTGTAGGAAAATATCATGGTAAAATTGAGGATTTTTAGATTTTTGATCCTTCAGCTTATATTCTTTGTATCAAGTAATTAAGATTTAAAATATGTGCCCTCAGTGGTAGAAATTTCTTTTTAGAAGCCCCGAATCCTAAGGCTACTGCTTTCGTTTTCCGCCCCAGCCTGCCCCAGATTTGCGTGTCCATGTGGACGGCTGCGGGGGAAGCAGAGCTCTCTCTGGTTCCACATCCTTAGGGCAGCAAAACCCCAACAGGGGCCCACGGCCAGTCTGGAACGCATGCGGAGGTGAACCCCAGGCTCCTGGGGTGGGTGCCCTCCTCCCACCCTGCCCCCTGGTTTTCCTCCGGCTAACACACCGGGACAGGTTCCCTGCACAGGAGTCAGCCCTGTCCCCACAGGGGCTCCCCACCTTCAGCCAGCCACTGCAGGAGTGTCTGTCCAGTCACCCGGAGAGTGGCCGGTGCCTGTGCTCCTCAGCCTGGCTCCCCCAGACCCCGAGGGCACCAGGATCTCTTCTGCCATGACGTTATATGCAAATCAGCAGCAGCCGTGTGGATGTCCGGGGTGCGAACTCTGCAGCCACCAGAGTGGGGTGCCAGGTCAGGGTCACCGGCCACTAGCTGGGCGGCCAAGTTGCACGTGCTCTTTGAACTGGCGCCTCTCCATCGGTCCAGTGGGGATCCCCCGCCAGGCCAATGAGCATTAACGTGAGGTCTGCACCGGACCACGCTTCGTGCCAGTCACATGGTGTGTGCTCACAAATTATCGGGGTTATTATCACCATCTTCTCTTCATCGTACGATCCTTCAGCACAGGCACCGTGTCAATTCCGTATCCCCAAACTATACAGTGACCCCTAACTCCTGTCCATTCAATGGAAATGACCAAAGCCACCAAAGCACCGAGTCACCAAAGGCTCTCACTTGAGTGACGGCGAGACCACAGCAACATGGCTGCTCAGGAGGGACAAGGGCTGTCTCGCACCTTGGCGAGTGCCAGTTGGTGTCCAAACTGCCTCTACGTTTTGGGACTGAGTTTCTTCTGCCTCCGACCCGATGAAGACCTTGGACCTGGCGGCACTTCTGCACCCAGGTGTGAAGCCGGGAGCTGAGGGCAGCAGAGCCCGCAGGCTCCCCTCCGCGGCCTCGGTCAGCGCTCAGGCTCGCTGCCCTGCCTGGGGCTCGGGCCGCTGCCTCGCCTGTTCAGTCGGGCAGTCGGTCCCTGGCTCGCTCGCTCGCTCACCCACCCAAAGATGAAACCCCAGACCCAGACATGTGAAGGAGCGGTTTCGGACAAAACGTGAAAACCCAATCACACACGATAAGTCAAATCTCAGTAAGAAATCCCAAACGAGTTGTTTTAAGCAAACGGACAAGTTGATGCTCAAGACACATGTTTGACTCTTTCTGTGCCTGAAGAAAGAGGCTGGAGACAAGAACAGGGTATAGAGGCCCATTCTGTTGGTGGTGTCATCTCCGCTAACAGGATGCCTGGCATTAGAAGGCTTGCTGGTGGCTTCAGATTCAGAACACAGACTTGGTTAACAAACGGAGTCCCATGGCCCACATGTGCCACTGCTGACCATGTGACTTCACTGTCAACTGATCATAACTTCTCTAGGTGACTAAATATACGAGCACACTGTGAGTGAACAGGCTGTCTTGGGTAATAAGCACATCAAAAACTCCCATCTCCCAACACAGAATTTTGATACAGTTAGACAATCCAAGATTTTTAAGTTTCCTTCCAATGAAGCAGAGAATTATTTGTTTATGACAAGTAAATAATGAGAACACACCGAGGATTTAATAAAACATTTCCAGGGAAAACAGATCAATTTTTCTCTCTAATATTGCCATTTTACCTCCTCCCAAAAGGTACTTTAGTTTTCGGCAATTTTACCTTTAATCTGAATCCTGATGCTTTATATATTTTCATGAAATTTCTTAAGGCGAACATATTTTTTTCCAGAAATAATTTACCTTCAGTCATGCAGAATACTCGGAGGAAAGCCAGGAGCTGGGCAGAGATGGGCGGCTCCGTAAAATGCAAGGCGAAAACGCTGGAACTGAGAAAAGCAGATCAGTCACCCTACTGTAGTCGCCTGCTTGTCCCAAAGTGAAATCCCCTAAATCTACAAGCTGGACGTCCCCAAGGAGCGCCGAGCCAGCAGCAGCCTTGCAGCTCCTCTGCTCGACCCTGCAAGCACCGTTTTCAGGCCTGTCACGGGCTGGAGGCCCGCCTGCCCGCCCAACGACGATGGCGTGACCATCTCTGCCGGCAACTCCCACAGTCCAACAGACCCGATCTCAGGGTGCGCGCGACACATTACGAGAATTAAGCGGACCCATGGTTCTTAAGAAATGGTAATAATTTATGTGGAGTTCACATTTTAATCATTAATCAAATATTGACAAGTTCAATAAAAAAAGGCCTGGATAATCCATTTTCATTAAGAATGGTTCCTCCATTCCCCAGAGAACTAATAAATCATCATTCTTGTCTTCTTTATCATTTTGCTCCTCAAATGCAAGAAAATCTTAAAGAATTTAACCAGAAATTCTTGAAATCACTGAGTATCACGACTTCATTACAGAAACTAATGGTGGCAAAGAATTAAGTGAAACAAATTGATCCAGGTCATTAACCTTTTCAAGGCAAAAGACATTAACCACAGCAAAGTGCCTGCTTAATGGGGACTTTGGGCCATATGCCCTACAACTGACTGTGAACACACCAGCAACACGATTATGTTTGTCTGAAAACGCTGGTCAATCATCAGGCATCTCAACGGTCTAACCTCACTGTGTCACAGGGATAAAGGAATTAAGACAAACTACCGTGGAGAAGTTTTGGTAACACACCAATTAAACATCATGCAACTGGCACTACTTCAAGCACCACAGGGAAGGGCTGACTGCTGTTTTCTACGTACGTGGGGATGCCAGCGCGAGCCAAGACCTCGGCCTTCATCGCGTAGAGCCTGTCACTTTTACTCACTCCGAGCTTTATTTTCACTCTGTCGTGTGAATTATTGTCAAAGAAAAAACCACTGTGGATCACAAACTCTGCATTTGACCGAGTGCCATAAAAAATGTAAATCTGAGATGCAGTAAAGAAAAAATAAAGGGACATAAAAGAAACTTAACATCCATTCTTAACAGAGCAGGACAAAGGATCAGTTCTCATATACTTAATATGACTTTATACTAACGCGACAAAACAGCTCTGAAGTGATTATACACCTATTCTGTGCATCGCATGTAGCTGGGTGAAGTTAGGGCGAGGCACGCAGTTACCCCAACTTTCCACCTGTCAGACAGGGAGGAAAGGCCTCACCTCCCAGCCAGCGAGGGCCTTGCTAATACACAAAAGAGCCCAGAGCCGTCCCCCACCTCCCTCATAATGCTCTCCTTCTGACGGACAGCAAGACTATTTTTTACTATTACTTTTAAATTCACCACGTTCTTCCTCCCCTTTCCATATAAGAGTCTCTTCTGGAGCAATGTCTGTCAGAAATTCATTTCTAGATCCTGTGGCAATTCTGCACCCAGCAGGAGTGCTCATTAGCTTTTCTACAGAAATAGATCAGTACTTGGTTAGACTAACATTTTCATTTGGCTCAGTTGGAACGTGGTGTATGTCAGTTTTATTTTGCATTTTTTTTTTTTTTTTTTTGTATTATCTGCTTGGTCAGCAAACTGACAGACAGAACGCAGGTATTTATAGGTGCATATTTTCAAACTTACTGAAATCCTGCCCCTGCCCAAATTATTAGATAAAAATTCACAGATTAAAGCGAAAATACAAGAAGATAGGTCTTATGGTTCCTGACTCCCGTATGTTTTTGCCACTTAAATAAACTGCTGCTTTATAAAGAAGGTTCTAGTCAACAGGAAAAAAAAATGAAAACAATGCAGTTTATAAAATTGGAAAATTCGTTCCACTGTCATAACAACAAAGTTTATTTTCAGCTACAAATTTTAGGTCATTACGAATAGTAAGCTGATGGTGCAAATAACTGCACTTAAATCTTTTTCCTTTGTGGATCCAAAGGCCCAACGCAAAGCATGATGCTACAACAGCTTCCAGTCTCAAGACGTGTTTCCAAAACAACCCTAAGTGTCAGCCCCGAACGTCTCTGCCTGAGGTAAACCCCTTTTGAACGTGGGCGAGCCCGCGCCAGACGCCACGGCCACCCACCTGCTCTCCAGCCCGGAAGTCCCGCAGAGCCACACACTCGCAGCGGTCGTCCTCCAGGTTGTAGCCAGTGGTGATCTAGAGGGCGACACGGAGTCCAGGTGTCCATGGTCTCCCTCGTGAGGGCCTCGTTTAGGCAATTAGAGGATAAAAAGCTACCCAAGTACTTTTTTTTAAAAGGGTGCATGCATCGTGCTGCGCTTTGTAAAACTGAACTGAGAAATGCTTGGTTATTTTAATTAATACTATTCACACTAGAAATTCTTGTAGAAGATTCTGTGCCTGAAGTAAAGGACTACTCTTAGGAAACATAGTATATAGATTATCACTTGCTGGTCTCAACCAGACATAAACCATTTATTACAAAGTCACTGCCTCCGAGCCCCGCAGGGGGCAATGCTGTGGCACTCGCCCCCCCACAGTCGGATCCAAGACCCAGGAGAACCCGGATTGACTTGCAAATATTGTCTTTATCTAACGGTTGGCCTTTAAGAAACTGAAGTGGGTTTTCCACTGGATAAAGAATCAGAGAAAAAGAAAAGCTGTTTCCGAATGATGTACATATTTTACTCTGCAATTAGAGAAATTAAAACTTTCAGAAAAGCAAAGGAAAAGATAACTTAGTTATATCCTATTCACTTTCTTTCTGTTGAGAGCCATATTGTGAGAGTTTCTAAGCCCATTACGAATAAATACAAACCCCCATCTCCTCCTAATGTCTCCCGTCCACCTGGGGCAGGCCAGCCAGGCCTTTGCACACCAATCACAAGGAAACTCTTCACACCTCAGCCGGTGGGCATCTTATCTCCTAAATTATCCTTGGATTGTTTCCTCCCTCCTTGCTCCCTGTGGGGCTGATGGCCTTGCTCTTTGATGCCTAACTTATCACTTGCAAAATCCTTCCAACTAGCCTCGGATCCCAGCACTGTCCTCCTGCATCCTTAGCAACATTACAATGTGGATCTCCTATCTAAAACCTTCCAGCACCACTGGACTCTGTCTTCAGAAAAAAAAAAAAAAAATCCAAATTCTTGAGCAAGGACAGTCAACGAGGGAGCCCGGCCTTCCCTCGGCCTCCTGACACACCAGCGGCCTGCTGCACCGGCCCCTGTGCTCGCTCGTGCCTGGAACTGCCGCTGCCACTGTGCCCGAGCCCGCGCCCCAGCCGGCGTCTGCCCTCCCAGAGGCACTGCACGCCAGGGGACTGGCCTGTGTGCCTGCCACCACCGGTCAGACCTGGCGCTCCCCTCCCACCCCGTGTCCGGGTGCCTAGCACCCCGAACTTGACACCTGACACTGCCTTTCAGAATACAGACTTGACGCACGAACCCCCAGGGGAAAGAACAGGGCCCCCAGTTTATATTCAAAGTGAACCTCGGGAGTCTGTCCGCCCCCACCCCGCCCCCCACCCGGTCGGTCTCTCAGGTCATCTGTAAATGCTCAGTAATTACTTTCCACCTCCACATTTTATCCTAGAGGATCCAAATTCAAGGCTGACAAGTGCTACTTGCTCATCGAGGTATTAACAGGCTGAGTCCAAAAAATAAACACCCTGAGTCTAGCGAATGGCGTTCTGGGATCCAAGGGCATGCAACGCGCATCCGTACGCCCGCTGTCCCAGAACCGACGGTTTAGTGACTATATGGCCAGAAATCCTTCACGTTTCTGATCTGTAAGACCAGTGAGAACTAGAAAAGCGATGAGAAATATAGGAAGCTAGCTATTCTGGCACATTCTCAAAGAACCGCTTAAACACTTGACAAAATCAGCCCATGCAGTTCCTGCCCAACATAAAAATCACTTTTCTGACCCCAAACACGACCCTGACAATAAGGTAGGGGTTGCCCGTCAACCCCAGCCCCGAATGCCTGGCATTCCAGTGTGGCCCCACGGGGACCTGGCAGGAGCATGACCCAACACAGAAGTTAGGGGAAGCAGGAGGGAAGGGGGCAGGGGCACAGGACAGGGCGGAGGACCAACCACACACAAAAAGGAACGCGCAGAAATTCAGGAGACAGACTACAGGACAGGAAGGGAGGCTTACGGGAGGGGGGCTGTGGCCATTCTGTGCAGGGTGCTCAGGGCAGCCTCCTTTGAGGTCTTGGGTACCCTGCAGACACCCCAGGGACAGTGTTTCAGGCAGACGGTGCAAGCGCAAAGGCCCTGGGGTTTGTGTGTGCGGCGTCTGAGGAACCGCAGGGGGTCTGGCTGCCTGGGTGGCGGGAACAGGACAAGAGGGTGGCCTTGTCTGCAGCTGTAAAAACCAGGGCTTTTACTTGGAGACTAGGAGCCTCATGTCAATCTGCATGTTTTAGATTTTTCAAAACTCAAACAAAAAGACCTTGAAAAAGAGCCTCCCTCAATTCTTTGAATTTCCCAATGTTCCTTCACCCTGACCGAAGAGTCACGCATTCAAACACCAAGGCTGACCACTGCGGCACGCTTTACCTCCTGGAAGTAACACAATGGTCTGTAACCACCGAGGTGTCCTTCTCTGTCTCAACTGAACAACCTCAAGAAAGGAACCCCGCTGCTTACGTGGATTTCGAACAAGTCACACAGAACTTAAGGATATATTATTTCTTACAGCGTGATACTGTGTCTCATAAACTCATCTAAATCTGTTTCTCCGTGTGGCTAGGAAATCAGTTCACTTCCGAGCTCTGGCCTAGGTATTCATCCAGCCTCTTATTTCCTCCTGCTTTCCCCTGCTGCTACTGGTTGGGAATTACTGTCAGACTCGATTCTTCCATTTCTACTCCCATAAACCAGGTTTTTGGGACGCGGTTAGAAGCGTACAGCGTTGCTGGGTTACAGGTTTCTATCTGCTCTCTCAGTGATGGAACAGACAAACAGCAGTCATTAGGACAGACACGCACACAAAAGAAAATCTACCGTCTGAAAAGCTGAGCCTTAACTTCAAGTACCTCATTTAAAAAAAGAGATTAACTGTTAATACGCATAATGACACCACTTCTAGTGTTAGCACAGACTCTCAGATTCTACCAGACAAAATTTCCCATGAAGTCCTCTCACTACAACGGGAAACAGGTCCACAGAGGTGTGGAGATAACTGTGCAGGGAAGATGGCCCGCTACAGGAAAGGTACTAACGTCTTGTATGAACCTTCCAACGCTTGGCAACATTTTTTCCGGGACTGTGGGAAGTTAGAGCTTATGAATAGTGTTAAAGAAAATGCAGCATTAGTAGTTGTCATCAATTCATTATTTTCATTTTGAGGTGAACTAACTTTTTTCACTTTCAGGGGGAAAAAAGTGAATAGTTTAATCCCATTTACGTGAAAGCAACGCACAAACCAGTGTGTGAGTATGTGAGGGTTCAAGTGCACAGCAAAGAGGAGAGTTCACATGGAGCCCTTGACCAGTGACGGGGGCATGCGGTGCTGGGGGCCCTGGAGCTGGCCCAGGGGCTGGCCCATGGGCTGGTGGGGAAGGAACAATCCTCTGCATTTTACCCTGAGGCTTCTGTACTATTTAATTGGTTTTGTTTGCTTATAATAAAGTATGTGCTTTTTAAACTTTAGAAATTAAAAAAAACTCATGATGGATCAAGTTTGGGAACCAGTGATCTACTCCAAAAAATATATATATATTACAGTGAAATATTAAAAGCTATTTGCAAAATTTTAAGACTTCAATCTTATGGTCAGTTTAAAATAGATTTGAAAGAAAAAATAAAGAACAGAGAACGTAAAATTTTATTAATGAAAATAAATGATAAAATATGCTATTTCTTAAAATGGCTAACTAAATTAAGCATATGTAAATCAAGGCAAAAATATAATCTTAAAGGTGGAAGTCCTCGTCCACTGTAATTTAGGAGTATTGTCGCTGGACCTCCCCAGAGCGGCACGAGGCCATCCGTTACACGTGTACTGGCCACTTTGTGGAAGTAGATGGGAAACACTCATTTACGGCGTTTCTCCAGTCTATTTATAATACTGCTAATAATAACATAGGAAGCTGACACTGGGAAGAGATGAACAAAAAATTAACCAAGCCAGTATACCGGTGTAATGTTTAAAAACCCAGAATGCCCTGAGGTCCTGTGTTGATCTCCTGGTACCAGGAAGCTTCTCGCAGACAAGGAGCCGGGTCCCTCTTTGTTGCTTGGAATCCAAAGAATGCAGAGGCGGGAGGGCCGGCTCCCTCCTTCCCGCAGCCCCTGCTTAACACTCGCTGTCGAACGCCCCTGTTTTCCTAACGTCTGCCGCCGGGCGCTCCCCGCACCTGATGATGCCAGCGTGAGTCCGGGGCTCAAGGCCAAGAGCGGAGCCCGCGCCTGAGCTAACGCAGCCAAGGGCCGGCCGGGCCGCGGCGTGTCGCGTGTCGCGTGTCAGGTGAAAGTGGGGAGGGAAGGGACCAGAGAGCACACAGGGCATAACCGGAAAGAGAGTCCGTGAGGGAGGGAAGCAAGGGACTCGAAAGGAAAAACGAGAGAGGTTTTTTTCAATAAATCACGATTTTTACAAGAATATGAAAAAAGAGACTTTGGTTTAGTCTGTGGTTCGATAAGAGAATGAGCGTTTAGGCTGGAATTACGGCTTGACAGATAAATGCAGTTCGCTGTGGTTTCTGAACGTGATGCAAGACTCAAGGCCCCGGTATTGGAGTTTAAGCAAACACGGGGAGGGGAGGGGAGGGGAGGGGAGGGGAACCCAGCCCGCAGTTGTGGGCGGCGGGGAGGGGTGTTTGCTCCCTTTGCAGGAGGAGGTCGGGGCAGAAAGTGGTCTGGAGGCGGAACGTCCACTTTCCAGCTTAACCGCAACAGCTGCCCCAACTACACACCACACAGAGGAGGTCGTTACCAGGCCGTTGGTGTGATTGCACATATCCCAGAGAGGAATCAGCGCCAGGGTCACCCGGGAACCGTCCTCCGTGGGAATCTGGTTTTGCCGCGTCATAACGGAAGAGACTGCCCACCTGCAACAACCAGAGAGAGGTGGGTCACGCGCGGACACGTAGAGCCATCGCGGTACAAACTCGACCGGACAGCGAGCTCTGTCTGATGCTCACGAATCTTCAAAACCTTTTCCTAAGTACCAAAGGTGGAGTCTGGACTTCATCATCGTCATTTAAAATTAAATCTCGGGTTGGGAGGGGGAAGGGGGCAGTGGAAGGAAAAGGGAGCCAGAGCTGCCAGGAGCGAGAGAGTGAGGCTGTTCCCAGGGGAGGCCTGGAAGGGGCTCCCTGGGTCCTCCTGCACCCTGACTGACCCCTCCACCCAGGCCAACCCCCTCCCCTAGCCAAGCCCCCCTCTTTCACCCAGATGCTGACTCTGTAGCTATTTTAAGACTCAGTGAAGAGCAAACAACCTCACTCCTTTCTGATCAGAAATCCTCCAAAAACTCTGCAAAATGTGGAGTGTTATTCTTTATTGTGTTGTACAGAGAATTAAATCTTTTTGTTCAAAAATAAGTCCCAGTTTACACTAAAATAGTCTATTTAAAAAGAAAACAGTCCTCATGAGCACCCCACACGAATGTTAACCCCAACATGGAGTGGCTGCCTCGACTAAGCCCGACCGCCCGTGAGTGAGACCGACGCCCTACGCGGCGTTAAGGCGCTGACACTCGTCCCAGTTGTCCCTTTACTTCTGACGACTCTCTCTGTCTTGAGGCTTTACATGGTGACACAAGCCACTCCAACTAAAGCAGTTCTCACCTCGGAGAGCCCACATTCACTTAGAAACCACCCCCCAACACACAGACACACACTCCCCACATGCACACACACATCACGACACACACACACGCGTGCACACATACATTCCCCCCAACCCACCTGTAGTCCTCATAAGTGAAAGAATCCTTCAAGGGCAGTTTGTTGGCATGAGGATGGGTCTGGGAATTAGACGTTTGAGAAAGCAGGGGTGAAAAAAGAAAAAGGGAAAACAAAAATCAGTCAGCAGAATTTCATTACTTAGCTGCCTAACAGACCCTAACGAGGGCCAGATGAAGCGGGAGGCGTCCGGCCGCGCGGCCAAGGGGCCGTCACGCCTCACGCTCCCATGCATCACTGTCAACTTACTTGTTGTGCCCAGCAGCCGCCATAAATCTGCTGCTTCCTATTTCGATACTAGACATGGCACAAAAATAAAATTTAAGGTGGACTAACTTCACCAAAGGTAGGCACACCCTCGAAACTGAAACCCGGAACCCCCAAAGTCAGGTGTGCGGCTGGCCTCGGTGTCCTCTGCCAAAATGAGATGTGCATCCCTTATGCATAGATGTCAGATCTCCCCTCACATCAAGGAAAGGGACAATTAAAGGCACTAATAAATGGAAAGTTCTTTCATTTATCTCTGACTTAAATCATTTGGATGGGAATCAACTTCTTATGGACAAATGAATCATTTACATGCTAAATGTGACTCCAGGGCAGAAAATCAGGGAAAGTACAGTTTTGTGAAATTACAAAATAAATTTTACAAACAGATTTAAAAAACAGAGATTGGCATATTTAAATTGTACTACTATTTTTTTTTTCCTGGACAAAAGAACATTTGGTAAAAATATCCAAAACTTCACACTTATGAAAAATTTTATACACTTCATATTCTCTCTTCACAACGCTCCCCCCCAACCCGCCCAGCACCTTAGACCTTTCAAGCACTTAAAAACTTTGTCTCAATTAAGAAATTAAAAGCTGTAACAGTATAATTTTAATCTTCAGTTTCAATTACAGTCTGATAGACAGATTGCAGTAAGTGATCAAATGAACAAATGGTTACTTCTGAGATACAAATGAAACTCTGCCCAACTGTGTCTCTGCACCACTGTTAATGCAGAAAGCTCCGTGTAGTAGGCAGTTTTTACTCTTGACGCATTAGCATCACAAGTACACGGTAATTTATCATCGCTCACTGTAATGTACTCGCTGGCACCGTGCGCAGGACAGTAGGGGATGAGGTAAAAGTGGCTCAAACCGTAAATCAATTAGAAAACAAAAGCTTGTGCTCAGTGCGCAATTTTAGGCAAATTATATATTACAAAAGGCTGCCAATTGGGTGTTAGCTCCCAGGTGCCGGCTTCTCCCCTCTAATCCTTGGGCTGGTTTTAACCCTTTGGAAGAAAAGTTAACACATAAGAATATATTCATGAAATATTCTGTGATGATGAAAATGAAATTATAGAAGATATTTTTAAGTGAATACATAAAACAACATTGCCCTGGGGCGTTTTCTAGCTGCTACAGGAAAGTCAGGAAATCCTATCTTTGGGGTTAAAAAAAAAAAAAATGATACCACGGTCAAGCACGACGATGCGAGAATCCAAGGGACTGGAGCCTCTCGCTGCCCCTGGTTTGTAACAAACGGAACGCACGGCTGCGTCCTACAGTCCAGGAGATGCCTCCCACTGAATTATGAAACGATCACAAGTGTTCAGGTCTCTCCTCAACCAAGTACAAATTCAGCAGATAAAACTGTCCCTCTGCCCAAAACTGACTTCATGATAAACAGCACCATAGGCAAACGTCAGCATTCTGTTGCTCAAATTCCCTTTGATCTGTAACAAAATGTACCTTCACATCCGATCAGCTGGGAGAGCTGCACACCCAGAACCTCTTTACAAACCCTAGGAGGTGGGAGAGCATTGTTGTTTTTGTTATTTTAAAATATTTAAATTCATTTAAACTGTGGGACACACCATGGTGTTTTGAAAGCTGGTAAATTCCAGTGCGAAATCCCATACATTTTCAAAATCTGATCCGTATTCCTCTCCCCAAAAAGTTTGACTTATTGAATAGGAGAAAAGATGAGAATTCTCCAAATTGGAATGCCGAATGCTAAAACAACTTGAGGAAGAATCTTCCAATACTCAAAGATCTTTAAATAGCTTTGGACGCTACAAGAAACTGTTCAAACAACAGCGACCTCCTCAAGGACTAAAAAGATGGAAAATTCAGTCTCCAAAATGTTTCCCTTCCTACTATTTATACACATTTCTTACTGAAAATATAACTTCATGCTCACAGTCCTGATGAAGTTGTAAAGAAAACTCAAGAAAAAAAAAATGCACAAATGCTTTCTTCAGATGAAGATTATTTTGGCTGTAGAGTTATGTAATATTTGCAGAATCTGTTAGAAATAGTTGTTCTTATCTGCTTAAAAAAATAGGGTGTGCCTACTGTATGTAATTCTGATATAAAAAGCTATTCTGCCACAGACACATGCACTTAACAGTTACACTGAAGCAAAATGTGACACTATGGAGAATAGCAAATAACTTCCATTTCAACAAAGCTCTCACTACTGTGACACTACCGCCACCTACTGGTGTTATGGGAGATAGGTTACAGTTGCAGAGTTCCTGAATTATTTCCCAGGGCAGGGTCTGCATAGCAACTTATCGTAAACCAAAACTGGGTTTGTCTAGAATGGCTATTGCTTCAGCTTTACTCAAGCAAAATTTACCTTCTAAAAATACCTACCCTGCTTCTTAAAATTATATGACAGTTCTACAAGGATCTTGAGATTGAAAATGATTTGCTTATGAAAAACATTTAACTTTAAAAAGAAATATTTTTACATATCCTGAAAAAAATGCACAAGAAAAATGCCTAATCCAAACAACTCCATATTTAAGCTCTGGACAGAGTGATTTTTTTTTTTTTTTTTTTTTAATTCTAAACATCAACACTTTTCCCTGCTGAAGACCAAGTGAAGGTTTTAAAATGCATCTTGTAAAAATTGTAATATTAACCCGAAGGTGCCACCTGAAAGTTCCTCAGATGTTCTCAGGCGACAGTTTTTAAACCCATACCTTATAGGGAGGATGACAGAACATATCTCACTTTACAGAGAGAAATCGGTAAGGGTTTATCAAAACAACACGCCTCCTCCGACAGAAGGAAGATATGAACTTGTACTTTGAAAATAAAAATGCAAATTAAAATGGAAACCTTACACTCTGTGGCCAATTCGTTTTAGCTGTGACAGTTGCAGACATACGTGGGACGGGTGAGGGGGTCATGTCAGGGAGAGACAGTGACAGGGACTCTCGGGCACTGGGGCCCAACAGGAGCTGGGCCCGGCTCAGCCACAGCATAAACTCCCTCCCCACCTCCACCCCCTTACACACGGGTTTAGAAACTAGCCACAGATTTTCTGCAGATTTTAAGTGATTGATGTTTTCGCTTTCTCGAGCATTATAAATATTTGAAGCTGGAGAATGAACAGCGGCCGTGGCTCACAATCAGACTCGAAGCCTGGAGAGCTTACCGTGAGGAGCTCCGAGCCCAGGGAAGCTCTCCTCCCCTCCTTCATCTGGAGGGATTCCAGATGAGACACAGTAATATCGTACCTAGTACAAAATAATCACTACGTTTGGGAAAGATTAATATCTAAAATCATTTGTTTGGCTTCAATAAAAAGAAGTAATATTGCTAAATATGTAAGTATGACATTTTGAAGAATTTACCATATTGCACGGGTCTGGTAGCTATGCTTAAGGAAATTAAAAACCACTACAGTCAGCATATTTGATCCTTATTAAAGTTCTATCTTGAACTATCATTCACATAAAACAAAAATAAACCAAGAAGAAATTTACATAAAACCTATGGATTACTAGAGTTTGAAGATGAAAAAAATGAACAATATTCTGGCTTTAAAAAATTGATTTAGCATGCAGCTTCTCTTTATAGTCCCTTGATAAAAATGAAATCTCCCTAACAAACACTTAATAAAACCTGTCAATATCTCTGGAAAGAAAAATGACACAAATGCATTAAGTATTAAATACCCTTGGAAAAAGTCACATATTCCATGAATTTTTGATGTACTATCTTGACATTAATGTAAAACCTTGATATTTATAATTGACAGATATTTAATAAAGTATAAAAGAAGATGGCTGCCGCATAGAATGCAAATTTTTCACGATCAGAAATGAGAGATACAGACATGTCCTTAAACTAAATAAACAGTTAATATGTGTTACACGAATCAGCTGCAGTCTTATTTTAAGCTCAGACAACAAACCTTTGTGGAAAACCAAAATAAGCAGAATTCGTTGTTATGTGCATCTCTAATCTAGTATGTGAAACAGCTCAGAAACACTAACAGTTCTGTGCAGGAACAAAATACAGTTGAGTTAAAGTTGTTTTTTTTTTAACATCTGACAAAAAGCATTTTTTAAAGAATAATGATAAATACATCCACATATATGGAGAGGTAGTTCCTAAAACAATTCTCAAACACATTAAAAGAAAAATTCAAAATTCTCTGGGGGGGGGGGATTAGAATGCACAACAGCCTCTAAGACAGAAACACGTTTCAAAATCAGATCTTTATTTTTCAAGAATATTCGTCTCTACCTAGACTGAGTCTTATAAGGAAAAATCAAGTTGAAAACATTTCATAAACACCTACAATGAGACATTTAAATATACTAAAGAGAAAGTGGCTCAGTTCATACAAAGGCTCTTAAATACTGTATTTTAAAGAATGTACTGCCTGCTATAATACAATCAATTGTTAATTTCAAAATACATATACAGTACTTCAGTGATTTGTTAATGGTTCTTATAGTATCAGGAATCACAAAATGAAAGTAGTTCTGGTAAAAAAATATATATAACAGTATGCAATTAAAATTTTCTAACTAAGATACGTCTCGGGTTATATTGGCCTTACTTCAGAAGCATACATTAAAAGGGACAGTCGGGCTAACTAGCTGTGGACAGATACAGCCAACTCTTGCCATAGTTCTATTTCTCTTATTTCTACAAGGACAAAATCAGCTGCAGAACTGCAGATTTGACCTTTTGGGTAGACGCAGTTATAAGTTCTAGACACGTGACCAAGGCTCACATAACCAAGAGATCGTGGGTGCTTTCCGTGCTGTCTGAGAAATCCGTCCGCAGGACAGCCCTGGGCGCCCTCCCTAAGCCCAGTATGGATCTGGTGTCTCAGCAAATGTCAGGTTCTTTGCAAAATGGGGAGAAGGGAGAGAGGCGACAGGCAGCCTCACAGACCCACCTGAGGCCAGGACTGCACCAAGCACAGAGGAAAAGGGGCTGGAGGGAGATGAGAAGGAGAGAGGGATCTCCCTGAGAGAAGCTGGCTGAAGGAGCAGTGAGAGAAGGGGCACAAAGGGAAGAAGGTGGAGTATCGACAGGACAGCAAAAGATGGCGGGTAGAGGAAACGGAGGGCAGGCGGAAAGACGGGGGCAGGAGGAAGAGGTGCACTAAAAACAATGAGGTCCCCCCTCCAAACAAAGTCTCATTAGAAGGAGCATGGAAGATAGCACAGTTCTAGGTCAATCAAGCCTTCTGCTCGTATTTCACTTTCTAAGTGGTATATGTCTCACAGTTTAACACAATGACAAATAGCAAAGTACCTACTAAAGCTGGAATTTAGTTTTGATGACCATAAGTAAGAATCAAAGCATGATTCTTGTATTTGGCTCTTGAGGGGAAAAAAATCAATTTTTAAGACTTTTATTTTTAAACACAGATTACAGCCAACCCTTCAGGGAATTTGTCATCATAAAGTTCTTTCAATTCACTCAATATGGTCAAATAAATACATCAATACACATGAAATTTAAATTGTTTGCTTTTCACTTATATATATTTAATTTTTCTGTAACAAATGTGTATTAAATAAAATTTTTAATTAAGAAAATGAGATTAGTAGAGAAATATCAACATGGTTCAATAAATTTATAAAATTACTTCAAGATGAAAGAACTGTTCTTCATTGGAAAGACACTGAAATCTATAACCTCCATCCAGTTTAAATTAAATTGAAATTTGCTGAAACACTGCAAAAGATATGCCTGTTTCAGAACTTTTTGGGCTACCATTTTTATGACTAGAAGATGTCCATCGACTATGAACCAAACTGAGTCATAATCAATCAGTATTTTAACTGTTAACCATTTATTCACTTGACAAATATTTACTCAGAAAAAAGATGAAGAAAGGTTAGGACCAGAAATTCATTCATCCAATAAACATTTTATCTCCTCTCTCTGAAGTGGAAGGTACCATAAGGTAGATAGATGGATGAAGACATGTTAGCGTCCCCCGGGGGCGCTCTGCCTAGCGGGGTCAGGCAACTGACTTAGGAAAAGAGATGATGTCGCAGGTTCCAGCTCAGTTCCCCGTTTGGGGCCACTGTCTCCAACCACCCAACCCTTCTTTCCCAGGCTGACCTCAGTGAGCTACCTCATGCGCGTGCGCGTGTGTGCATGTGCGTGGCTGTGTGCATACATGCACCCGCACGCGAGATTAACGTTTCTCCTCCTCAGGAGGTAAGCTCGGCGAGGCAGGGCCTCCTCTTTGCTGACCACCAGGGAACCCCCAATGCCTCGCAGAAGCATTCGAAAAAACGCGTCCCCCCCCGCCCTCCCAGTAGGAAGAAAACACTTCTCCTGCCCTGCTCCTGGGACAGTGGGAGACAGTGGGGGACAGTGGTGACCTGGCGGACTTAGAGGTCCTCTCTATAGACCCATAAGGGCCTGAATGACAGGTAAGAGTAAAGGCAATGACAGCCTCCCAAACACCATGACCTCAAAGGTGACGAGAGGTAGGACCAGGGCAAGTGGGTGATCCAGCGGTAATCAGATTACAACCCAGGTGGTCTGGTCCCCATTCCCGGTCACCGAGTTCAGCCCTGCGTGGCGTCCCTGCTGCAGGGCCACTCCCCAAAGCTCCAGAGAAACAGTGTCCTATGGCCTCTCCTTCCATCTTCCATCACTTAGAAAAAAGAGTATCTTCCCACCATCTAGGAGTCAGAGAATCTTCTCTTTTCTTTTCCGGATCTTTCAACACATTTATTTGAGAAATCTCTACTCTGTTTTAAGAACTCAACAAGGAGCAAAATGGCCCAAGCCCACCAGCCCTCTACCAAACAGCCACTCCGTCCCTCACCATGCTCCCAGCTCACCCAGCAGAGTGCACAGCTTCGAAAGGTTAGCCTGTCACTTCCTGTGTCATCTCACGTCACCCCACCCCTCGTGCCTCTGTTTTCTCATCTGAAAAGGGGATCAGACAAGCAACCTCTACTTTCTTTTAAGCTCTTAAATTTATTTGCCTTCTAACACTTGCTGGCCCAAAATATCTCCATCTGCTGAAGAACCTAAAAACCGCAAACCTCTTCTCTGGTCTGCAAAAGATGACAATTCACCAGGTGATCGACGCTTATTCATGAGGTGCATACTCTTGCAGCCCCCCAAACTTATCACAGACACCAGACAGAAGCGAACAGTAAAGGCAGTTACTGTTTTAGAAGAACATATTTCCATCCAAAAAAGCAGACAAGATTTATTTATTCCAGCTTCAGAGCATTTTACTTTTCACTCAGCTGTTGGAGATTTTAACAACTCAGGACAAAGACTGCAGACTCTGGCATTTATGAGAGGAGGGCATTATGGCCACCACTATGACACCCGTTTCCCTGATGGGGGGAATGAGGCTCAGCATTCACATAAGCTCTTGTCTCAGAAAGGGACTTGGTGCGCAGGAAAGCTCTCCCAGAGAGAGGGAGAGAAAGAGAGAGACTGAGGGAGAAGGGGACAGGGTAGATATCAAGAGTCGCCATCTGCTAAGCGCTGTGTGCAAGGAACTCTCCGAGACCTTTACACGTATGTTATAAAACTTAAGCATCCCGATTCCTGTGGAAAGGCACTACTGTTAGTCCCAGTCTATCGATGAGGAACTGATGGACAGAGAAGTTTTATAGCACGTCTGAAGTTACTCAGTTAATAAATGATGGGGCTGGGATAATGACTCAGGCAACAGATCTCTGAAGTTTAGAGCAAAGGATTGTTGTCTTATTTTGTAAATAAAGCATCTGATATGGTAAATACATTTTTTCTCAGTGAAATTCTAGAAAAATGTTTGGCAAATATTGCTCTCATTTCAAATTCAGCATAGAGATGTTTGAAAGGACATGACAAAGCTTAGAGGTAGACAATATTAGCAAAACTGAGACTGAATCTATTATTTCCCAAACCACCAGAAGAATGCCGTTTTCAGTTAGAAGTCACTGTCTACAGTCGGATGGTCTCAGACCTGGATGGTGACCGGAGGCCGCGTGGCCCAGGTCCCTTCATCCTGCCCGTGAAGAATCCCGGAAGTCGCATCTGTATCGCACGTGCGGGGACGTATACGCCCTTCCTTCCTTACGTTCTACAGCGTGGGAGTCACATCTGTAATGTATTTTCTGGTATTTTCTTTGCTAGAATTACGCGACATTGGTGTGCCAACAACTTCCAATATTCTATTATCTGGAATTTCTACCATTTTCATCAACTCCGAATAGCCTCTAAGACACCCCAGAGCTTCATCAATCATTAAACCAGCACTGTCTCCAAGTTCTTCCATGGTTTGGGCTACTTTCAACTCTCCAAAATGTCATGTGGAAATGGACGGGGCCCCTTAAGTATTGTGCCGTTAGGCCTGAGGGACGCTAAGTCTGAGTGGCTCGAGGGAAAGGAGCTCTGGGGGGCACGCAAAAGCCCAGAACCGCATGTCGGGCCTGGAGTGCGGGTCAGGACGGGCCGCCTCTGGCGTGGCGAGTCCATCCTCACGGTTCAGGGGGACGCCACGGCTGCCTGGGCCTTGGCGCGTGCAGTCTCAGGCACGGCCTACGAATCCACACATCGCAACCTGCTACTCTGTCACCGGCTGCCCTGAGTTTGCTGCGGTAAGTCCCAATGACAACAGAATCTAGGGTTAAGGGCCCTGCTGCGCCACTTCAGGCCGTGGGTCACAGGCAGGAGGGTGGCAGCCCAGGTGCAGGCCTTCTCCGCGGCCCCTCGGGCACTTACGTGGGCAGAGTCTGAGGACACAGCCCATCGTGAGGGGCCCCTCCTCCGTCTCAGGACTGTTTACACTCCTCCATTTTCTCCATTTCTCACGTTTAGGCTGAGCTCAAAAAGTACCCACCAAAGAGAAAACCCCCAGCACTATTTCTCTGGTCACTCGAGGAGAAGTACAAACATTCTCACCCAGGAAAAGGAGGTGTCAGCCGCTGACCAAGAGGTACAACATCTCTGGTTGTAACACGAAGTCACCAATAAAGAGCGATGGCTCAGGAAAGTCTAGATTCCCTTTGTCTGCATCTCCTGGAAAGGGAACTTCCAAACTTATTATCCTGAGTTTTAATAAATACACATTTTAACTTTATTGGTAAAAACACCGCCATTAAAACTTCAACGTACTAAATTATAGGGTTATACTTATTAGAGTCAAAAGAGAACATTATTACAGTCACTTGACTAACCAAATGTAATTTAAAATGTCCATGCCTTTGGGTAGAGAAGCTGAGAACTTTCTTTTTCATTAAGCAAAATTATTATATACTTACCTTCAGCTGGTAAAAAAAAATTCCCTCTCTCATTTCACTAATCATCTAAAACAGGTACCAGAGCTCTTTTCAAGCACTATTGCACCTCCAGAAAAATAAAAATCAAAAATATGAAATAGATAAAAGCAGACACTAAGATGTCATCAATACTTATTGTCTACTTCCCGATGAGCATTAAAATTTCTTAGGAAAAATAAAAAAGAAGTCAGAAAGAAAAATTCTTCTGTGAAGTTCTGTTAAAGCTGGAGTCTGCCTTGAAACTGAACAGGGTATAAAACTGGGAAGAAAAGGGAGGGCGACATGAGGGCCTGTACCACGCGTCACCCACTTCCATCCTATGAGACCAAGCAAGTGACGGCCGAGCAGCACAAGGCAGGCAAGGCAAATCCGACTACTCTCTCTTTCATAAAAATTATGCTTTGCCTTCTATTTCCTTAATTAAATGCTTTACTGATCAATAATTTTGAAATGGATTTCACTCTCATTTTTATCAGAGGAAATACTATCTCGCATTCTAAGAACACCGTTTTGTTGGAGCAGTCAATATCTGGAAATAAACTGTCAATGGAAGAACAGTTTAATCAGTGCATGTCTTTTAAGCACTGACCTATAAAACAGATCATTATTAAATTGTTCACTTGGAATAGAAAGCAAGAAATCCAATATGTTGACTTAATTCATCTTTTGATATAAGATTACTTGATTATAGTCCTAGATGAGAAAAGACTTCAGAACTGGCTATCTCCTAACCCCGATCTTCAAACTTGGGGACACTTACATTCCGGGGACAGGAAGGGCAGTGTGAGAGAAGCCTGGGGAGGGAGAAGCCTGAGGGTGGAGGGTAAGCACGAGTGTTAGGGAGGGCAAGGGGACTGGGCACAGGGCACAGCCCCTGGGAAGGGGGATGGCGGCCCCCAGAGCCCCAGAGGGCTCGTCACTGGCAGGGCAGTGGGGAGGGCCCAGGCTGAGTGTGTAATATGCTTGATAAAAGCTGTGGCTAAGGGTATAAGATGGACAGGGCATTATCCCGAAGGCACAGGGACACCCTGTAAAGCAAGGGGATGAAGCCAGGACAGAAGGAAAGACAGAGAATGATGGGAAACAAGGAGACGGCGCACATGGCAATGTCACGGAGGTCCGGACGTGGCCGTTGGCTCGCCTTGGGGGCCATGGGGGCGGGGGGCTCTTCACGGAAGGACTAAGGGAGGTGAAGACACAAGAAACTCGCGATAGAAGACAGAAAACAGAAGTTCCTGTCCTATGGTCTCCGTTTTCCCGGGGACATAGGAATGGGGGAGCCGGGAGTGGCACAGAGTTGAAGGGACCCTGAAACAATTTGCAGGGAACTGGGACAGTCAGAGGACAGACGATGCACCTCCTTGGCCAGGCTGAGGCTGTGGTTTGATGCGTCAAACAGTCACGTGGTCACTCCTGACGACACTCCCAGGAGCAGACGCTGGGAAAGGGGACAGTGAGGGGACATGGGTCTGTTAGTAAAGGACAAGTGTTAGCTCTTTTGTAAGAGGTGTGAGACAAATGGAATTTAGGTTTAGTCTCCAGCTACTCAGGCTGGGAAGGTGGTGGAAGAGAGAACCTTCCTAAACACTAAATGAAGCTACTGCAAAAAGAAAAAATCTGTTTCCCCATCTGCACTTCCAGACACACATAACGAAGTGACATTTCCAACACAGGTTTCCTAGATCATTAGTTCTGTCAGCTAAGACTCTGTGCTCGGCAAAATGACCATTGGTTTTTCTATTCCATTAATTTCTAAAAAAGAGTTGCAAAAACTGGAACTAATCTTCCCCTGAAAAAACACGATGTAGAAAAAAATACTTTCCCCCAGTTTTCACAACTAACATTTGCTATTACTTTCTACGTTAGAATAACTCCCCCCTCCCTGCAATCATTCACTTAGCCAAACCCTAAGACAGTTTAAGATCCCTCTTCCTTCAACCTTCCGTGACCTCCAGTGACCTCTGAATTTCTAACACACGCAGACTGCAAAATACCAGCTAGCACCTGATGTTATACCATGTTAAACTGCTCTTGAGTTGCTCTGTGGCATTCGTTCATTCATTCATTCACTCACTCACTCGACAAATATGTACGGAGGGCCCACTCGAGTGAAATGCTGTGCCAGGAAATGGAAAACAAGGGAGCAAGACGGTGCTGGCTTCTGCTCCCGTGTAGCTGGCAGTCTGGTGGGCGGTGGGGACTGGACACACGGGCGCAGCTGGGAGGAGAGTGGCCCAAGGGGTCGGGAGAGGGAGGAAGGGCTGGCAGAGGGAGCCGGGCTCTCCCACCGAACTGTCAAACGCAAGGGTCGCTGCTCCTGCTCCTGTTCCCCTCATCCGTCGGGAGCTCAGTCTGGAGGAAACGTGAGAGAACTGCCCACCTCGCAGCGATCACTGACCAGCGTGGAGATTTTTTTTAATTAGCTCTTCACTTAGGAAAAAACAAAAAGAAAAGGAGGGGCAACCCCGAGGTGAAGCACATCTGAATCAGTACAAGAGCGGTGGCTTGGAGATCAGAAGGGCAGCGAGCTCAGGCTCAGGGTCGGTCCAGCCTCCTCGTGCCCACTTACAGCCGGTCAAGGTGGGCAGAGGCCAGCCCGTGCTTGTCATTTTCAGGTACCGTTACTCACTCCCTCACACACAATCGTCCCCTAAAACGCCACACTCACGTCCAGCAGAACGCAGGTGGGACCCACAGTCAGAAGTAGTGGTGACAGACCCACTCTGACTTGGTTCTGAAACGTGGCTGGACGATTCCTGAGCTTGGGGGCAGATGAGAGTGTCCTGGACACTTTGCCAGTCACGCTCCTATCACGCTTCCTTCTCCAAGGGTGGTCACTTTGCAAATTAACCTTTTGCTTTGAAGAAGAAAGCTAACCTAAGCACTTCAGATTACTCAGTCACCTAATGGGCACACGTGCTGACAAAGAAACCGTACCTTTGGACAGACACAGAAATCAGACTGGAAAATGCCCACTGACTTCTAGTGGGAATAAGGCACCCATTACAAGGAAGGCCAAAATAATCTCACGTCTTTCAGCCTCCTACCTACGCTTAAAATACACGTCCATAAAAAAACAGGACATACGGCAATAAACATAGCATTTACTGTGATACTCCTGTGAACTACAGGAGGAAACATACCTGCAAAAAATAGGAAAAGCAGCAGGTGTTGAACTTTAAAAAAAAAGGTTTTGATCCATCTTTGAGAAGTTATCATAGATTGTAATAAAGGGTCGTTTCAGCCCCGAGGCGCTGGAGCACGCTTCCTCACCCTCAGCGGGCTCCGCCCGCTGGCTCACAGGGTGCCCCCGAGCGCCACCGAGCATCTGCTGGGTCAGGCGCTGCGGGACACCGAGACCTAAGATGCGCTCCCGACGTTCAAGACGCTAACGCGGTCATCGCAGGGAGGCCAGATGGGAAAACGTGATGTGTCACAGCAGAATGAAAGACCTGCGCTGGACTTATGGAGAAGAGGTCACAGACAGTGCTGGAAGAGATCTGAGGACGCACAGTGGAGGGGGCACGTGAGGTGGGTCTCTAAGTATGAGCTGGTCTTTTCCAGGCGGGAAGGCAGAAAGTGTCACACACGCAGAGCACCAGAGATGGCAGAGCAGGAGAAGGGCGGAGGTCTGCTGAACAGAACCGCGTGTGGCGGGCAGCGTGCGGCAGAGGCGTGAGGCCGTGGGTACAGCCCCCCAGAGCCTGCAGGGGCACCGTGCACAGGGCAGGGCTCCGAGCAGCCTCCACCCGCCCGGCGGGCTTGTCCCTCGTAAGACGAAGACGGTGTCTACCTCTGTGGCACTGGAGACACCCACGTGTCAGCGTCCTTCCAGGAAAAAGGGTTCCAATTTAGTAGACGGTGGTAAGTTAATGGAAATGATGGAGACAGTCTTCTCTAGGAAAAGTAATGGACCAAAAGATGACTCAAAACGGAGAGTGGGGGCCCTGGAGAATGGGGGAGGGGCCGCTGAAGTCTGCCGGAGAGCCGGGTGCCTCTGTGCCGCGGTCACTGTGTCACCATCTGGGAACCAGGCACTTAGCAAATGGTAGTGCCCTTCTGCCTTTCAGGAAAGAGGAAGTGAACACAGTGGCATGGGAGGGGGAGGGAGGGGCAGAACCAAGGCACGTGGGGCATTACGCTAACAGCACACAGGTGACAGGGTCGCTCTGGACAAGGAAGGAGAGGCGAAGAGGATGGGCAAGAAGGAGTTTTGACAGGGACAGGGAGAAACCAAGGAAACTAAAGGTGGACAAGACACCTTGGTTCTCTTCAAAGCAGTGGCAGGAGACTTCACTTAGAATGAGGGGCGTTTAGTCCGTTTCATGATCGTCATTAATGTGGTGGTACAATTCCTTGTCCTCTCTCTCCTCGTTCAAGCTCAGGGTCCACTCAGTCACCTGAGACCTAATATTCCATTTCAGTTCCAAACACACAGCTTTCAGACCTGCCCAGCTCTGAGACATGCTGCGCGCCCTGAACAAAGCTGCGGCTGGTCAGACGCGAGCAGCTGCCTCCACCGCTCGTCCTCCCAGCTCTGCATCCAGCTCAGGAGCCCACCTGAGTCGCTTCAAGTTCCAAAGTCGCTTATGAAGAGCAGGCAATCTGAGGGCCTCCATACGGCCTACCTTATATGCTTACGGGTTTATTTTGGTCTCTTCAACTCCGTACACCTGTTTCTGCTCTCTGAAACAGATGAAAACTATGAAGCATAAAGGAAATTGTAAGATATCCTGGACTGGTTCCAAAGGAGCACTTTGGAACTTCTCCCGAAGTCCTGTCATCAAGGGCGCTGTTCTCGGGGTGTGCTGTACCCCGGCCTTCGGTCTGGACCCGCGGTCCTGAGTGGGGCCCAGGAAACACCGTTCTGAACAAGTTTCCCAGGTGACATGCTCACTCGAGCTGCGTCCAGTCACTGGGTTTAATGCAGCTGTCACCAGGTGGGACAGTGCAGATCTGTTCGGACCTAGCCGCTCCCCACCTCACATGTCCAGAAGCACACACGTGAACACGGCAGACGCCGTCTGGGAGAGGCCGAACCTCACGCCAGGCCTTTCGGCCCCATCTTTGCCCAGATCTGCCCACTTAAGGTTCTGAGTCACTTGAAACCCCGCTAAGCTGAATGAATAAAACTTCCACTTTTCTCCTTAAACTGCTGTGTATTTTCTAATATTTTATGTTATACATATGTATTTAAAAAGTAATTTCACTTAAAAAAAAAAGTCAGAAAAGTCTCTGACAAGGACCAAAAACTCCAGCCACATGACATTTTTCTCAGGATCTCTAACTCTGGCCATATTATTTTTTTTCTCAGAACTCTAATATAGTTCTGGACTTAACCTGCAAATAATTTATTTATCCAACAGGTGTTTATTACATGCCAAACATCAGGCTAGGAGCTCTGGAAACAAAACTGAAGAAAGTTTGTTCTCAGCTCTCCAATGGCCGTGAAAGAAGCTGGCGACAGGAAGCGGGTGGCTCATTCACGAACAGCCGGACTCCTCAGTCCACACAGCACAGAGCTGTGGGTAAATGCTGTGCGCCTGGCGCGGGCAGCACTCCCCTCCACGGCAGACCCGTGACCGTCCGCGACGTCACCCCCACTCAGCGTCACAGTGCTGCTGGCCTAAACTTCCTAGTTCAAGAACTAACCACACTTGTCTCCACAGCTCTGGGCAGTTTGTGCAGAAACGGGTCCGACTAAGGCAGGTCCTGGATTCCAAATCAACTCTAACGGTGACAATAAAAATAATTAACATTTATTGAGTGCCTACTATGTGCCAGGCACATAAAACATCCTAGGCATTTAACAGATGTCGACAAATCCAAACCTCACATAACCTATAACATGGGTACCACTCACCCCCACTTTACAGATAAAAAGCTGCCCCCGAAGAAATGTGGTCCAGGCTGCCCAGCCAGGAAGTGTTGGGCTTCCAAATCCACTCCTAATCACGTCAAGTGCTCGCCATGCAAACACTCACAGACAGTGGTCGGGGCTTTAACTGGGTGTGCCCACTAAGCAGGTGCTTTACCTTTATGTGAAGGTTCATGCTTTACAAAGTCCTCTTACACTTCTCATTGAACTGTCCCAGTACCAACATACAGCGGTGATTAGCATCTTCGTTCCCAGGGGAAACGGGGGCTAAGCGACCTGCCATCCTTCAGGTCGGGGGTCCCCAACCCCCAGGCCCACACCGGTACCGGTCTGTGGCCTGTTAGGAACTGGCCCGCACAGCAGGAAGGGAGCGGCGGGTGAACGAGAGAAGCTTCATCGGTATCTGCAGCTGCTCCCAGCGCTGGCATCGCCACCTCAGCTCTGCCTCAGCTCATCAGGGGTTAGAGTCTCACAGGGGGACCAGGCTCTGGTGCCACATAGGTCGGGGACCGCTGCCCTACGTCATGTAGAGACAGATCCATAACTCAAACCTAAGTATCCTGATTCCAAATCTAGATTGCACACTCTTTCTGGTGCATTCATTACACAAAGGCAGAAAAAGGGGGAATCAGAGGTGTCCCCAGATAGCAACATGTATTTCTAAGGATTTTAAAGCCATATCTAAGCATCTAACCCGAGATCAATTGATCGCCCTGCCCGGGTCAGTTTCGACATCAGAGCCACCGACATTCCACGACACATACTGAACGAGGTGATACCTTCTCGCTTCTGACCATTCTTCAGCCATAAACTTGTATATAAAATTAGATTTTAACGTAAGATTACTAGGACTCTACTCACCGGGACCAGTAAACACGGAGAACAGCTCTCACAGCAGCTTCCCCACCCTTGCCATCCTGCTGAGGGTCGGCTTCCACGAGGTTCAAGGGCATACCGCTCCTGAAACTGTTTCCTCCTCCTCCTAACTATCCTGAAACCCCACAACCTATTCTACTAGGATTAGTATATTCAAGTTTTATGGAAGACCTGACAAGCGGAAATACAACTGAACTACAATGGAAAAAACAAATTCCCTTCTGTCTGGCAAATGTCTGAGCACAACAGTTATATGCAAAGATCCAGAAAACAGTCTGATAAGAACAGCACACTATAGAGTCAATTTATTTTATGAACTGACTCTTTTGTGCAGAAGTTTCCAGTGTGGTTATAAGCTGAGAGCTTACAGGTTTACAAGTTTATAAAAGCGACAACAACAAAAAAATCTCTAAATTAAGTTCTTAATCATCAAATTTAAAGGGGGAAAAAAATCTTTGGTTCCTGCAAATGCCAGGCCATTTACTTCACGCTTCAAATATTGCTTTTAAATCACCAAATACCAAAACTTTAGTTCTGCATGTTACTACGTTCCCTAAAGCTCCTGATAATCAACGTACTGACTTTTGTTTAAAGTAAAAAGCTAGAGGCACAGATGTGGAAGAATCGAGACTTTGAGTATTCTCAACATGTACACAAAGGTTAAAGACAGACGGCGTGTAGACGAAATGTAAAAGGTAAAGCAATGGAGCTTCCGGAAGCAAACATCAAACACATCTTCGTGACCCCGTGCCAGGCCGAGGCCTCCCAACCTCAGTGCTGCTGGCGTTCTGGGCCAGATCGCTCTTTGCTGCGAGGCTGTCCTGCCGCTGCAGGTGCGAGCCACCCTGGCCAGCTGTGACAGCCAGACGCCTCTCCCCCACAAGGTGAACTGCTCTTGGCTGGGAAGCTGGGCTAGGCAAAGAGTTCTTAAAAAGGACACAAATAACATCATCTTTAAAAATAAAACTGATGAACTAGACTTCATTTAAATGAACTCATTTAATACATTAAGAACTTTGATCCCACAAATGGTGTCATTAAGAAAGTGAGGCGGTAAGCCAGACTGGGACGAGACAGTCACAAACGTGTCTTTAAAGGACACACGTCCAGAAGAAGCACCTCACTGTAACGTGCAATGGACGGGGGAAGCGGGGAGTCACTGACATCGACGGTTCAGCGTCACGAACGAGCTCAGGCGCTGGATGGTGGCGACGGCTGCACAGCATCATGCGTGTAACTGAGGCCACTGAATTAACTGTGCACGTAAAAATGGTCAAAATGGCAAAGTTTATGTCATATATATTTTACCACAATTAAAAACTTAATAATGCAATATACTCTCCCCCCAAACTACATATTGAATTTTGAAGACTATTAAAAAATGTAAAATATATCAATAATTTTATGTTGGCTATATGTTTAAAAGACAATCTTCAGGCATGTTGAGTTAAATACATTACAATTTTGTTTTAAGTGAGTAAAAGACCTGGATGGACATGTCCCCAACAGGGACATCCAAGTGGCCAATAAGCAGACGAAGACAGGCTCAATGCTATCAGTCCTCAGAGAACAGGAGTCGGAACTGCGAGGACCCCCACCTGCCACAGGAGAGCCTCAGAGACTGAGAGCTGGCTAAGGAGGCAGGACGCCAGGACGTCCGTGCACGGTGACAGGGGTGAACGGTCCAGCCACCTGAGAAGACGTTCATCAGTGTCCAGCGAAGCTACGTATCTGACTGCCCGACCCCCTGTACTCGTCTCCCAAGAGAATACCAAGAAAGGGACGCGTATGTCCACACAAGGACATCCACAAGCTTACTTACAGCTGCTCTGTTTGTAATGGCCAAAAGCTAGAGACGACCGAAATGTCCACCAGTGGGACAGACACACAGACTGTGGTTTACGCACACGATGGGAAACGACACGGCAATGAGGAGAGAATAAGCTGCTGCCACACCCAGCGACACGGGTGACCCCCGCAGACCTCACGGTGACCAAAGGCGCAGAGGCAGACGAGTCCACACTGCCGTTCTACCTATAGGACACCTGTCAACAAGCAGAAGTAACCTGAGGTGACAGTCCGAACGGCAGTTACCTCTCGAAGGGGGGGGGTGGGGGTGGGTACTGACTGGGAAAGGAGGCTGGGGGGCTGCCCAGGGTGCCGGCAACGCTCCGTAGCTTGATCCTGATTGTGGCTGCTTAAGGTAAAAATGAATCTATACTTGACATGCACGTACAATGCATGTGTAAGTCGAATTGCAATTTAAAAAAATTAAAAGTCAACAGGAGTCGACGACTCCTGTTCTCCTTTACTACAGGGGGTGACTAAATGTCCGCTACCTCTTTTTCCCATTATATATTTATTCTGTTAACACTTCCCATTTTCAAAGGATGACTGACAGTCAAAAGCCTATTCATTATTACTAAAATTCATCAGTAGATATATATCACTTTTACCTTTTTCTATTACTTGTCATATATGTCCAGTGACACTGTAGATCTTACAAAAAACAGTTTATAACATTCAATGTTTAGAAGCTATTATTGACCTTTATTGCCTTTAAAGTATAGCCGTATTTTTTACATGACAAGCTCTTAAGTCACTTGAATCTTTCTTGCCTCTGAAGCTTTCTTAGCAGTTTTTACCTCGAATTTTGGTAATCCCGCTCAGTCGTGCCTTATCCTACAATCACCTCTCCAGGGCCCCTTTAGGGTAGTGCAGGTAGCTTTTTAAAATACATGCACTTGTAAAATGCTCTGTATCTAGAAACGTCTTTCCTTCCATTCCCCACCTGGCCTCACACTCCTACAAGGGACATGGAGCGGGTCCCCCTTTTTTAAAATCAGTGTGGAAAGTAAGGCTCAGAGAACGTGAGTGACTTGTCCATGGTCACGAAATAAGCTATCGCCAGGGACGAGGACTCCGGGGTGCTGCTGTCCAGCCACTGGCCTTCCTCTCTGCCCACTGCCTTCCAGACGATTCCGGCGTCAGAGAGCCTCCTGGAGGAAGAGGCTTAGCCTCCAGGAAGTCTCCTCCTCCGTCTGTCACCACCCGGAAGTCGGGTCACATGCCCCTTAGGTCTTTATCTCACGCGGACAGAAGTGTGGGGCAGGGCAGTTAAGAGCCCGCACAGAGGCCACCGGAGGCCCCGCGACAGCCCGGTGCCACCCAGCTCCCCCCCACAGCTCCAGGATGAGGGCCTTGCCGAGGTTAAACCCCTCCTTAAAGCCCGTGAGGTTGGCTTGGAGCGGCTCGTTCTCCATGCAGGGTTGATGTGGCCACTGTCATGTTCGTCCCTAAAGCAGCCATCCAGGAAGGCAGAGCCTACACCCACGCCTCAGGCAGAAATCCAGAATCGTGTTGAAAAGCGGTAACACTGCAAACTCGGTCACGACCTGCCCCCGGCCCCACACGGGAGTCGTGCCTCGCGTCCAGGGACCGACCGGAGTCCCTGTCCCACGCCGGCCGGGCACTCGCCTCGCGGGGCTTCCAATCCAGCAGGTCTCCAGGGAATACCGTCGCGGCTCAACACACCTCAGCAGCTTGTGATGAAACACGACCCGTTTCCTGCGCAGCGGCCACTCAATCAGCGTTTCCGGAAGGAGTGAGCAGCCGCCACGGCTACGGCGTGATACTTCGGAGTCAGACACGAATTCAGTTCCGGCGTCCGGGTGATGCGGGATGGACCTGGGCCCTGGAGCGGACAGGCCAGGACGCAGGCCTCGACCTCCTCACCCGTCAAACGGGACCACCTCCCGGAGCGACAGGGCGGGACTGTGATTTACGTGGACCCTGCCTGTCGCGCGCTGGTCCTGTTCCCCGCTTCCAGCCTGTCTCTCTCTGCACCCTCGCTGCCGCTCGTCACCACGCACAGCACGCTCCAGCCACAAAGAGCAGCCGCACCGTGCCCTCTGCCCTCCACCCGGCAAGCTCCCGGCCTCCTTCAGGGTCCGGTGCCACCCGCGCCTCTGGGACACCTCTCCGGACCCCTCTTCCTCCGCCGTTCCCCTGCCCCCGGGCTGGTCCCCCAGCTGCTCTGCACTGGACTTGGCTTCCCACCAGACTGAAGGCTTGAGCCGGCGCCAGCACCTAACGCTGCTCATGTATCGGTGGCCCAGAGACAGAGGCCCAGACGCCGGGAGACTCCCAGGGGACACGCAGCGTGGGTGTGGACGTGGGGCTGTGTGTGTGTGATGCAGACTTGCTCTCCCCACGGGAGTGGAACGCTATTCCTAAGTTCCCAGGATCCCCTGGTCCAACACCTAACTCAAGGACACTCCATGTCACATCTACATCATCATTCACTGACATGCTCCCTCTGCCACGACACTGCACATCCAGGTGACGAGGCGTCAGCACTTAGCCACAGCAGCTCTACCTAGGCCGCCCCTCAGGTTAGCCTCCTTGCCCACCAACGGGAAGCCAGTGCCCTTCTGGTTCTAGAAACCACGGCCACTAATTCATTTTAGACTAATGAGAAGACCACATGAAAGTGAGGACTTCAAAGCCGATGGCAGCATTACTGATGTAAACGCTGCCAAATAAAAACTGGCTTATTAATTTTAAATGACTTCACAGCATTTAAGAGAAAACGTGAGGCTGACACAAAGATTTTAAAACTCATTAGAGTCGCTCTTGAAATCACTGGTATATTTAAACTGAAAGCTGCTCGTCTGACAGTTTTTCGTTCAGACACGCTATTGTGTGTGTCACTACGGTTAAGGCTGGGTGAGCACTTCCATTAAAACCTTCACTTTCACAAGCTTATAGTCTCACAATAAAAATTTGCTCCCGGCTTGACTTTTGCATACAAAAGATTTCTGCTTGAAATATATATTCCAAAGTACAAAATAAACCCGGCTGGACTGAAAACTCAGATACAAGAGTACTTTTTGTATGCCTTAGGTGAGAATAAGCTAGAAATTTAGGATTGAAAATTTCCTTTCTAAACCATAAGGGTTAAAAATAGAGAAAGATTGGTAAAGTCAGTTTAGGAGCAAGGAGAAAAAGATAAACTTAAAACCGATTTATTCCAGAAACCTCAAGATCATCCTTAACTATCTCCCAAACTCTTCACATTCAGTTTGTCACCAGATACTGTGACAAACTCTACCTTAAAATACTTCTCTAATCCCTCAGGCCATCTGGTCTGCTGGCCTCCCTGTTGCAAGGTTATCTTTAAACAAGCAAGCAAAGCCAGGCCAATCTGATGGTGTGGCTCCCCAGGCTCCTGGTCACAAGCAGGGCAGGAATTCCAGGGCCCGACGAAGGCCCCCAGGCCTGGCGCCTACCACATTTCTGGCCTCCTCCTCCTCCTCCCCTTGCTCTCCCCCTCCCCCTCCCTCCCTCCTTCTGGCGCTGCACCCTCCGGGCCAGCCCCCGGGAACCAGGCGTTTGCGCTTAACCTGTTTGCCTTTCCATCAGCACAGAACCTCTCCCTTAGGACGTTGGTGAAGGGCGTGCAGACCCACCTTCTGGTTAATCACATTAACGGCATGCTTCACATTTTAAAACCACATTTATATCCGCTGACATCTCTGCTACACTCGCAAGTCTGCAAGTGCGACAGGGTAGTTTGCAACTGTGGAAATTGAGGCTCAGGGAGTTTGAGCCACTTGAGCAGGTGTCACATAAACAAGAACTGCTAAAGCCCCAGCTGTTTCATCCCACAGTGGCCTGAGCCACAGAAGCCTCAGGCATCCCAGGGAGATGCCCGTGTCAGACTCGGGGAGCTGGCCCCCACAAACCTGCAGTGACGTCCTTCAGTTCCAAGGGCTCTGTCTCTGCTCGGCTCAGCGGTCCTCTCCTGCACCTCTGCATCTGCCCCATTCACCCCAACTCCAGAGACCTTTGCTGACAGCATCCCCTCAACCAGCAAGTCTGCCTTTCAAGCCCCAACTCAGGCACCACCTGATGCCCCCAGCGACACAGAGCTCAGGCACTGACTCGGTTTACCATTTTTGCTCGTCAATGTTTCCTGCCAATTGTTTTTCTCCCATCCCTACTATAAACGTCTGGAAGGCGAGGAACTCATATTACTTTTCTACCTCTTTATAGCACCAACCGCTGAACTGGAAGAGAAGCAAGCATTCAGTAAAACTCCATTATTATCAGAAAATATTTAAAATAGATAGTTATTTGACTTAAAAAAAGAATACTGTCATTATTTTTTTCTTATGAGACATGTTTTCAACTACTAATTTTTGAACGAATTTTTCTTCTTTAGAGCTGAAAGAATAAAGTTGAAAAGACAAAATTACCTCGATCGTAACAGGTGACAGAGCTCGAGGACTAAAGAACACAGGTGGACCCAGATGGCTCTTTAAAACTATAATTCGGGTCTAAACTGCTGTCATACGGCATTCTGCTGCAGTCACGAGTGAGGTGGAGAGAGCCAGCGGTTTCTAGGACAGTCGGGGACAGGGGCGAGAGGAATGCATACTCAGATGTCTGCCCATCCACAGGCAAAGGGGCAAGTCACCAGAGTGACATAAAGTGGCATGAAGTATAAAAGTGTGGCCTGCCACAATCAGGAAGCCCTGGCTGGAGCGGACTGGCAGGCAGCATGGTGGCGGGAGCATGTGCATCATCTAAAAGGATATCTGGTGAGAAGGTGACGAAAGATGGCACAGTGTACCTGTGGAGGACTCTCGGAGTCAGCGTGGAAGGCCTGGCAGTGAATGTCGGGTGAGGAAGAACAGAAAACAGAAGCCGGCAGTGTTGTGGAAGCGCACTACACGTCACCCAATCTTCTGCAGAATACGGAAGGTATTTTTTTAAGAGAAAAATATAGTAGCCCAAGAGAATATAAACCAGTTATCGGGAGAGCTGCTGGATTAAACCTCCTGAAGGCAGAGGACCTGATAAATTCCTTCCTCGCTGCAAACTTCATCTCTTAGAAGACCGAGGAAAAGAAAGCATGACTGTCCAGGGCCACAGAAGCCGTAAGCAGAGCAAGGGTATGTTCTGTTAACTGAGGACAGTCCTCATTTACGCCAGCTCCTCTGATGTCCCATCAGGTCTAGCATTTGTCCCAGGAGGGACAAAGTGTCATTGTGCAAACTGGAAGAAGCTGTCTGTGAGGACGCAGTCCTGCAGCCCCACAGGGGCGCTGGCCATGTGTGACTTACACGTGGAGACCTGGAGGCAGCTGGTACCCCTACTCAGCAAGTTCTGCCTGCGCCTTCTGTGCGACAGGCACTGTGCTGGCAGTGGTGCCCAAGAAAGGTCTCTGCTTGTGAAGATCACACTCCGGAGGAGGAGACAGATAACAAATAAAGACAAAAACTACAGGCAGTGATAAGTGCTGTGAAAGAAGCAGCATGCCCAACTGCCAGGGTTAACTTTATGTGCCAACCTGGCTGGGCCAAGGCGCCCATATATTTGGTCAAACATGATTCTGGATGTTTCTGCGAGGCTGTTTGTAGATGAGATTAACATTTACGTTGGGGGACTATGAGTAAAGCAGACTGCTCTCCCAAAGGGGGTGGGCCTTGTCCAATCAGGTGAAGGCCTGACTAGCACAAAGGCTGACCTCCCCGGAGCAAGAGGGAGTTCTGCAGCAGGCCGCCTTCAGCCTCAAACTGCAGCACCAGCTCCTTCCTGGTCTCCGCCCCACTGGTCTGCCCTGTAAATTTTTGACTTGCCAGTTTCCATAACCACAAGCCAATTCCTTAAAAAAATCTTCGTATACACACATACACACACACACACACACACACACAATCCGTTGGTCCTGTTTCTGTGGAGAGCCCTAATATACTAACCGGCGTGGTAAGGGGGATCTGCTTTATGGTGAGGAAAAGCTTCTCTCAGAAAGTGATGTTTGGGCTGAAACCAGACCAAGAAGGAGGCAGGCATTTACAGGCCAGGGGAAGCCCCAGGAGGAAGGGCGCGGACGCCAAAGTCCTGAGGCCAGAGGGGCCTGGGCAGGACTGGGGAGTTGATGGAGGCCAGAGGGCGCGGACTGCACTGAGCAGGGAGGAGGGGGCGCCCCGTGACGTAGCGGAAGCGGAGTGGAGGCCACCTCAGCAGCCCGCCTCTGAGTGTACCCTCGGTGTGACGCGAAGCCAGTGGATGCTCGCTGTAAAAGAGCTCTGTGCTCCGCACCTGGAGCTAGACTGCAGCGGGCGCAGAGGGGAGAGATGTCAGAGCCATCCGGGAAGGAAAGTGGATTCCAAAACAAGAGAGAGGACAGCGAGAAAGCTCTCAGCCATTTTAAACAAATCCAAATCTCTCCAGACCAAAAAAAAAATCTGACCTTGAATCCTAAAAGGACTTCCACGTGTGATCGTGGGCTCACTGCCGGGGATCTGTTACAAATCATGGGAAGTTAGAAAGCTTCCGAACACAAGAAACAGGCAAACGTCCCCATAATAAAATAAGAGAGTTACACAAAGGACCACAGAGAACAGAAGTCTGCTGCTGACCCCTTGCAGGTTCTATAAGAGCCACTGAACAGACGACCTGGGTGGTGGCATTCAGGTGACGCGCTGGCATGAGCTGTGTGACTCTGAGCTGGCGGGGAGGAGCTACTGCCTGGCTGTGAGACGTTCGTGGGTCTGTCCTTCGTAGTAATCACACCTCTCACTGGGCTGGTGACAGAATTAAATGACATAATGCAGTGTCTGACCGGTGAGGATGAACTACTGAGACGGACGTGAGCGCAATTCGGAAGTCAGGCCCTGACCAGGGCCAGGTTCTCGTTCACGCTACCATGACCCTCATCTTCTCCAAACACCACTTCTCCCGGTTACAAACAAAACAAAACACGCTCCTCGAGCTTCTTCTTTCTCTGAACATATTTCTTTAATGCTTCCTTCAATATCACTTTTTACTGAATTATTTACATATGTCCAAAATGTAAGCTTCTGATAAACTTTATAAACTACAGGTTGCAAGCAGGTGCATGACGCAGAGAAAGGTGTTTGCTGAGTGAGTGCTACAGGCCGAGAAGAGACGGGGGTGCGACGGGAGGACTCATGGCGGAAGAAGAAGTCTATTCTTTTGCTCTAAAAGTCAGAAACCAAAGAGTGACCTGAAGGTCAACAGTGACCTGAAGTTTGCCTCCATGTCGGGAGGGGCTCTTACCCTAGTCTTTTCACAGTAGGGTGGGCTGCTGTGCAAAACTGGGCCTTGAGCCGGGACCATGGTGTGGTAGAGACCAGGGGACGGCCCGAGAGGAAGGCGGGGTTGTCACCACTGAGTCTGGGGCAAGGCTGAGCACCTGGGCACTAGGCCTCACAGAGATATCTGTTCTTTATTCCCACAGCCCAGCTGGCAGGCACCCATGTCTCCTTCCTACAGATGAGGACACGCACCCCAACGGAGCCTGCCCAGATTTACCTAGCAGGCGACAGGCTCAGACCCTAAGGAACTGTTTCTTCCTCTACAGCAGGTCCCCAAACTTTGTGGCACCAGGGACCGGTGCTCCTATGAGAATGTAATGCTGGATGAGCTGAACTGGAGCTGAGGCGGTGATGCTAGCACGGGGGAGCGGCTGCAGACACAGATGAAGCTTTGCTCGCTCGCCTGCCTCTCTCAGTTCCTGCTGTGCACCCTGGTTCCTAATGGTCCACGGACCAGTACCGGGCCAGCCCAGGGTTTGGGGACCCAGCTCCACAGCACACTGCATCCTACAAAAACATGGAAGGGGAAGTCAGAGCTGGCAAGCTGGGTGCAGAACAAACAGCAGGGCGGAGATGGAAGAACTGCTATTAACAGGACAACTTTTGAAACCGTATTGCATGGGCACTCTTCTGGATAATCTGCCCAGCAGAGACTCATTGATACAACGAATTCCCACAATGATAAAAGACATGGTGTACCCGTAGTGGGCTGTGAGCCCACCAGGGCTAGAATGAAGCACCAAATATTCCAACCAGAGCATCAGCCAGTATCTACCCGAGGAAGAGTTAATATGCGATGTGAACACAGCAAGCAAATCTCCATGGTGAACGCCCAGAGCCAGGCCCCACCCACACGTGAGCCTCAAACCCAAGGCTAATCAGGAGGGCCGGACCAGGTGGTGTCAGATCCACGGCACCTTTAAACTAATGGCGACAGAACGTGCCACAGCCAGCCTGCCCGCCCGCCTGGGAGGACTCATAAGCTGCTATAAAGCAATCCTTACCAGCTCCCCAGACGCACGTCTAGAAATTCACTCAAGTTCACCTAAGGCTAAGCATAGTCTGCTCTTCTCCTTGGTATTAAAATGCAGCAGGGCGACAAGTGCCGACTGTGCTTCCACATTCAGCTGCTCGTTAAAAATTATATAGTAATAATAGTTGATGTTATAAAGGCTCCTCTACTTTCTTTCCATACTTCTATGACAAATGTTTTCTTCCTGAAAGTCGGTGACAGACACAAAGAGTGGCCATGGGGTGGCTTCAGCCTTAACCTGAAGATCATGAAAAATTATAATACAGGACAGTTCTTCAGGCAAGGAAGAGAATTTGGCATCACCATCAACCAACGTGAGTGGTTACAAAAGTGTCAGTTAACGCTTAAAAATGTTCTCAGAAGGGCATTTATCCGAGGTTTCTAAAAACATAAGCAGGTCCCTCTTTGGCATACGAAAAAATAAAACCCAAAACAAACAAACAAAAAACAATCCAAAATCCTGTCCCATAGGATAGAGAATTTACTCACCAAATACAGACCTTAGGGGGACTGGGGAAAAAAGAGGTTTCAAGAAAGCCTATTTTGAAGCTTCTTTTTCTCTAAACTTGTGGGGATTTTCAAAAAAAGCCCTATTGACTAGACTGGTGGGAAAGACCATGGACTGGTGCAGGGGGTCTGGGGGGCTGGAGGGGGAGCCGAGGAATGGCCGGAGGAAGGGGCTGCAGACATGGCGGGAAGTGGCACAGTCTCTCGAGGGACCGGGTCTGGGCTTCAACCCTGAGCCGCCGTCAGCAGCTCTGGCCAGCTTTCTCACGCTCGGCCTATCTCCTCACTCCTTTACTCCTATAAAGAGGGGTGATGCTCAGCTTCGGAGTAACAGTGGGGGCTCAGAGAACTTCGTCAAGCCCTGCGGCCCACCGCTGGCATGCAGGGGCACCCACGCAACACACGCCGTCCCAGGAGTCTGCCCCGCCTGCGACCCCTGCGTCCACTTCTCCACACATGGACTCAGCCACAACGGCCGGCCTGCTCTGCTCGTGGAGGTTTCTTCTGACTCTAATTTGGTGAATTCCGTCTCAGACCCTCAGGAGACTGACGCCTCCTCATCACAAGAATAAGAGAAGGGAACGTTCTCACGGTGCTTGGCCAACAGCAGGCATGGCCCTAACTAATTCTTTCCTTCCCGAGTCCTACCACTAGGGATGCACAGGTAGGATCCTCCCCTTGAGGTCTGTTTGCCATCCCACGTGGGTGCTTCTACTAACGCACACACACCTGGTGACGTGTAAAAATCCACGTGCGTTGCTTTGTTGGACATCTCACCTAACTCTGATTAGGAAAGTCGGAAGTTTCTTCCTAGAGGGACCCCACGTCAGGTAACGAGATGAGGAAGGGGAGGAAAGCTACGGTTCAACAGGAGGGCTGCCAGGGAGAAGCGTCAGCAGGGGGAGACAAGGACAGGAGACAGAGGTGTCACTCGCAAACACGGCAGACTGGAGATCTCGGCATCTGTACCTGAAGAACTTCTAGACGACACAGCCTGAGGCTGCAGGGCCTGCCCCTTCGCACAGACACACTGCCAAATGTCCTCCACAGGCGTCCTCCCTCAGTCCCCAAAACAGGAGTATGTGCCACTGACATCAGACATGACTGCCCTATCTAGGACCACGAATACAAAGGAAAAGCATTTCATTTCTTGAGTCCCCCAAAGGCTGCTGGGACAAAAGCTAGAAGAAAGAAACAAAAAACACTAGAGTCCCCAAAGGTGAGGTCTATATCTGTTTGAGTTGCTGTAACAGTATACAAAACACACGAACAGTTACAAACATGCATCAGGTTTTCAGATGACCTGTCCGCAGCCTATGTTTATGAAAATCAGATGCGCGTTTAGGATGAGTAATTTACAAAATCAGAAACTGTAAATAAGGACAACACTTATACATTTAACGCAAATTAATAATGGTCAAGGTCAGCTATCGGGAACAGGCAAGGACACAGGACAGGGAGTTTTGGCAAGACAGCCAGAGGCTCTCACAAAAACGACAAAGGAACCGGACACGCTCCAGAGAATATGCAAGCCTGGCCTGATTTTCTCAAGTACTGGTGTTTTCTCATTTGTTGTATCAGTAAAAGTTGAATCGGTAAGGATCACAATAAAAAAAGAGAGCGCCACTGGCTTCGTCACAGACAGTGGGGAAACCACAGGCCTGTGGCTTCCTCGAAGAGCGAGCATCTCCCCTCTGTGCAGCGGAGACAGGCCGGACGCGAGGGCTTTTCTTCAGGGAGCTGGAAGAACCCTCCGGCGGCAGGCGGGCCCATGCCGGCTCGCGGGGCAGACCCACAAGCACAGGCCTCGCGGTCAGCAAGCCATGCCAGCTTTCTTAAAGTAACAGCCCAAGACAGATCTAAACGAGACTGCTCTGCCCTTAAAGCCAGACCACGTCTTTGTCCCCAAACTAAGACCAAAACAGCCTTAGAGACAGACTGTGGCCCGGCCAGCCAGTGGCTAGGACAGGCCGGGGTCTGGCTGACCTGCCCCAATCCAGCCCAAGCGTGGATGCCCTGAGCCTCAGGCAGCCTGCTGCACAGCTCGGATTCCTATTTGCAAAGGGAGGGCTAACACCGCCTCACAGTGGTGGCTGTAAGGGTTAGGGCAGTGCCAGGGAGGGTGGCTCTGACCCGGTGGGCGGGTGGCAGGGGCATCGGCTGAGGCTCTGGAGTCCCTACAATGTGCTCAGGAGCCACTCCCACTTGCCTTAATCTTCCCTGTCAATCCCGCAGGGATGTGGAGCAGGACAGGACGTGCACCGCGGAAAAAGGCCTCTGGCCAATTCAGACGGACATCTTGGGAACAGAAACCCTCCTGGCCCTCCTCCACTCCGCATCCTCTGCCCAGTTCCTGCTACCACAGCCTGAGGGATAAATCTCGGCTCACTGCTGGGAGTCCCAACGCCTCCAGCCCACTCGGTCTGCCTCTGTCCGTCCCTTCCTTCTTCACTTCCGCAGCCACTCGTGCCCCTCACCCCTCAGTCAGTAGATGTGACACAGCCATGAAGCTGGCTAAGAACAAAAGTGTCACATGTGGAACACATTTGCCTCCAGGGAAAAATGTGAGTGGGAATGAGGTCAGGAGAATGGTATCTAGGGAGCAGTGTCCATGGCCACGCTTTCAACTTGGTACCATATTTGCAATTTTTTTTTTAAGTCTAAAAAACTATTTCAAATAAAAAGCTTTTAAAAAAAAATCTCTGCATTACCCAGAGACCCTAGTCTCTGTCCCCAAGTGTGGTACCTCGCACTCACTGAATTAATGAACAATCGAGAGGATACGATGGGTTAAAAACAAAAAGAAGACAGCAAATCCAAAGCCAGAAGGAGGTGGCAGCTGGTCTACCTGAGAAGGCCCACACACAGGCCTCTAGGTGGAGGGGAAGGGCCTAAGGTGACACAGAGAGCCCCACGCTACCTGCAAGGGACAATGTGGAATGCAAGCTGTGCACACACTGAGCAGCACTGGAATACAGCCCATCACCAGAGGAGGGGAAGTCACAAAAGGCACCCTGACAGCACAGCTCTAGCACAAGCGTCTATACACACGGCTACAAACGGCTTTGGACAATGACGTATAGCGCCTGAGAGTTTAAGGGTGTTGGGATCTTTAAAGAGGTTTTTACTCTAATGTGATGCTCGTTCCTGAAGGCTTTATGTATGATCAGACTTCTGTGTAGATGTGTTAGGAAAATATAGGCTAAATCTGATCTCTGGCAAATCATATCTCAGGGCTACCCTTGTGTGGTTGTCACAGGAGAACACGAAAAATGGGAGAAGCAACTCTTTGTATTCAGCCACAACTGCCACAGATGCTAAGAACCAAAGGTGACATCTTCCTCTGTCTCTTGGCGGCCCTGTTTTCAGCACGTTGTGAGTGTGGCTGCTCTTGTCGTCTGCCACAACGGCCCTGGCTAGGCAGGAGAAGTTGCCCATTCAAGGTAAATTGACAACTCAACTCCATCCCGAAGCGTAAGGCAGACGATGTGGAAGCTGCTGCAATGGATGTGTGCCTTGAAATAAATTCAGGGCAGTTAAGGAACAAATAAGTTTCTCCATCTACCTACATTCCCCTGCACCTCTCAAATTGTCTGATGAACCCAAAAGAGACACAAAGGGGCACAAATCACTTAAATTATGAGACTGATGGATAAATAGTAAATTCGTACACATGCCTCTATTCTGTTAAATCCTGCATTTACCTAAAAGAGCATCGTATTCAGCTTCAACGACACAGGAACATGTGCATGTCCCTAAGAGCTCTTAACCTTAGAACAACAGGTGGCCTGCACCATAGTGCCTGGCGCATCAGATGGGCTGATCAATGAAACAAACAGTTTATTCATAGTATCTATTAAATTCTTTTCATAGACATGGATGAGAAATATGTGGACTATCATTCATTTTTATTAAGTCAAATTTGATATGATATGCTTCGCTCTCACATAATTACACTACTTCAAAGTTGAGTTTAAGCCAAATCCTACTTTCCACTGATTTCTAAGACAAAACTAGCCACATGTTTCCATGCAAAATGCCCAGCTTGGAGCTGAACTCTATTTTTATAGGTCTAAAACTCTAAAACAGTTTTAAATGCCATTAAACTGCCTTCAACCATTAATCCTCTCTTCTTCCCTGGTTTCTTTTTCACAAACTGACAGACATTTTACCACCACTTAGGGCTGTCAATCCACGCAAGCCTTTCCCAGCATTTGTCTGAGCCACGTTTCTAAATTTAGCATCTAGAGTTTCGGGGCTGACATTCCTCAACCATTAGGCTGCAGTATGGAGTTTCACCAGCAGGTGCTATATCTTAACACGAAGCCCAGGAAGTCCTCACAGTCCCCGATGGATTCCGTGTGACTTTAAGGGAAGCGAGATATAACGAAACCAATTTTACCACAGGCTAATTGATATAAACTAGAGTTAAGTTCCTATGACATCTCATCAACGTTATAATTAATGAAACGCTGAACAAAATTCGAGGACCTTCTGGATGCTCGCAAAATCCCTTGGGTTTGAGGCTTCTGGTTACATACTATCATCTGTTGAACATCTAAAGGACACACTGTATACTGAACAGTTTGAGAAGAATACAATGTAAATACAATGTAAAGAAACGTTAAAGACAATAAAGCCCAAGCCCCTGCCCCCCACCATGAGGACCACCAGGGGCCTGGAAATGATTTAACCTGATTTTAAAACTAGAGCAAACAAACATTTATGTGATTTTTTATGATTTAAAAACACGAGACCAAAAACCAACAACAGCAACAAAAAAATGAGACTTTGAAGCCATTCTGAGCTTGGGTCCCTGGTCTTGCAGGAATATTTTTCGTTATCCCTGGCTACGAGGAATTTAATCTTGGTAGAAAAGGTTAAGAAATGTTAGCATGAGGTACTGTAGGGACAGAAAAAGAAGCAACTTAAAACAATAAAAAACAAAGCAACCCAACAACGTGGTGGCCCGAAGGACTGAAACACAAAACGGCAACATAAATGGAGCATTTCTCTAACAAGTCCTACTGTAGCGAGGGCCTCACATACCCTGGGGTCAGGTACTGTATCATCCCATTTTACAGGTACGGGAACGGAAGCACAGAGACCAGGATGACGCAGCTCTGAGCATGGCTGCAGGGATTCGAACCCCGGCAGGCCAGCCCCAGAGCCCACTGCCACCACACTGCCCGGCCGAGGTGGCTGAATTCCTTCTCTTTCTCAGAGGAAGATGTCCTCCTATCGATCGGTGTGGGCCTGAGGCCTCGCTCACAACCTTCTAGAGGGTTTTACATGACACTTTTACTTAGAACTAGTTAAAAACCATGAAATGCACTGTATAGTTTGAAAAATATAAAGAAATTAGCATTATAATGAGTGAATTGTCAACATTTTACTACTGAAATACATGAAAAACCACATATGGACCTTCATTTTCCTGGAAGATTTATACATGGAGCACTTTTTTGTATCAGATACATTTTCTAGCTTTTAAATTTTCACTGTAATCTTGTTTTCCGAAAAAACTTAGCAGCTTTCAGAAATTAGGAACAACTGCTGCTCGTATTAACACTGGCCCCTGACGAAGTCCCACAGATGCAAACCAGATTTCAGTGATATTTCTGTAAAAATGGAAACAATGGACTAAAATACATTTTGACATAAAAAGCAAAATGTTTAAGCATCCTTGATACGATGTCAAGTGAAACATTTGCATGATCCGTTTCCCTTCCTTCCCCGCCCCGTTACACAGTAAGAGACCAGCCCCTCACCTGGATGACTTTGTAGAAGTAGGCGTACTGCCGGGCGGTGTTCTTATACTGGCTGAACACGTCGTGGATGGCCTGTGTGGACTGCAGGTACCGCACTTCGTCTTCCTCAAAGTAGAGGGGAGTGTCATACTCGCTGGGGAGCGTCTGAATGTAGGGCTGCCAGAAAGAGTTCGGGTCGGCCCGCTCACACAGCAGATGAAAGGCCAGTGTGATATTTCCCATGGCCTGAAGAATTCGGTCTTGAGAATACAAGGGCCCTGAGTAACCCAGAAGTTAACAGCGTAAGTTCCACACACCTCTTTAACGTGTACTCGAAATACACATATTAAAGTTATGGAAATTACTAAAAATTCTGGTAACACTGAAAATAACGTGCATCTTTGTTTTGACACTCTTCTACTATGTCGGATTGCAAGCATGGAAAACGCTTAATATGGATTTGGGGGATATTTTGCTAGCTGAGAAACAACCAAATATGATCCTCAGCACCACAAAATGAAATTTTATATATTTCCACCATTTTCACTTTGCTTTGAACAGTCAGAAATTATTCTCACCCAAAACTGAATTTTTAGCAGATTCAACAGTCATCAGTAATTTCCGTGGAACCCATAAAAATAACTCTTCTGCCTAGGAGGAAAAAAAACAAGAAAACAGTAGAATCATCAAAACTCATTACATTCTTCATTCCAACTGTGTCTATGGCCAGAAGTCCCCCCTCAGGGGAAACACAACTGGAGGCTGCAGATCAGCACCTCATCTCTAATTACCAAATATACTCTAAACGTGAGCATTCAAGGTGTGGATAAATGAGTGGAAGTTGGTTGAAATCCTGTTTCTGGTAGAAATACTATAAAATATATATTGAGGAGACAAATCAGAGAAGGAACTTTCAACTTTAATCTGAAGTAAATATAACAATTTGGGGTAAAGCACAAAGGCAATGATTTTAAGCTTTGCTATCCTGGTATTTTTAAGTTCTAAACACAAAACAAAATTTCTACCTCCAACAAAAACCCTACTGTGCACGTGAACTGCTCCCACTACTGACTGTTTGAAGCTTGAGTAACATTCCTTCCTCACTCACTTCTCTTTAAAAACAAGTAACTAGCAAAAGCACAAGCCCATAAGACAGATTTTGGTTTACTAATTTTTTCCCCAAAGTATTTATTATCTCACATTCTGGCAACATGAGATGATTTTCTCAGTATGTTCTATACGTGTATTTATGCTGCTTACAGTACCTTGATTGTGGTGATGGTATCATGGGTGTCTGCATGTGTTGAAACTCATCAAAATGTTTATATTAAATACGTGCAACTTTTTGCATATCAGTTATACCTCAGTAAAGCTTTAAAAAACCCACGCACACAGTGATTTCAAACCACAGCTAGGATACTTTGGGTAGCATCCACACTAACGATGCAAGAGAAGAATGTGTGACATCTTATTTACTCTTGACTTTTACCAATGTCTATCTACTATTTGAATTATTTCTATATGTGTCTTGTCCCTTATTACAGATTACAAACATCATGAAGGAAGAGACCTTGGTTTTTTTGGAAGCTTGGTCTAATAGCAAGTAAGGTACCATTGACATACTAGATGTTTAATAGGTATCTCATAAACCGGTAGATGGTTTATTAGTGTAACTACAGCCTGGCCAAAAACATTGCTGGAGGCTTGAGGGGGCCTTGTAAATTACACCCTTTTCTTCCACTCAAGTTCTGAACTGAGACACAAGACTACAACAGATGGTCACCCAAAATATCACCTACAGAATCCCAGAATTAGACAGACTCTCCCACCTCACTGCAGGCAGAGCTGGAGCCCCGCAGGCTCCCCGCACATGGCCAGCCCCTGGAAAACTTAGAGGGCGGCGAGAGCACAGCGTGATGGATGCGCGGGCGGCCAGCTCCCAGAGAAAGGGCCGACCCCAGGGCCTTCTCCCAAAATCGTCAAACACACTGAGTTCCCCATTCTCTCTCGGAGAGGCAGAGAGAGGCTGCCACTCCCTCCATCGGGAAGGAAGGACCAAGGGCAGAGGAAAAGCATTTGTCCGCCTGCAGAGGTACATCTTCTCTTTTCCTTTCAGCTCTTGTTTGCCATTTCGGTCAGTGGTACCGCCAACCCTGAGCTATTCGGGCTCAACGCTGTCCGGGCTCCAGCCCACCCCACGCCCGACCCGCCGCAGGGCCCCACGTGCTCCACGGCAAACCTCCCGCACCCACTTCCTTCTCTGTGTGTCAATCTCGGAATCCTGTGAGGCACATTCTCTGGGCCCCTAACAGAGGTCCAGAAATGTGAACTGACTGACCCCCGCCACTCCTTATGAGCACGGCTCCTAAGGAGGACGAGCTGGAAGGGGCTGCCTGGAGCCCAGCGCCAGTTAGGGGGTGCTGCTGAGGCAGGAGAGGGAGCGTTGGCAGCACGCTGCCCACCTGCTCGCAGGCTCAGAACAAGCCCCAGGCTTCTGCCTCCACGTCCTGTGCCCTCTACATGACACCACAATCCAGACGTGCTTAGACCCCCAGATCGACAGTGTGTAAACAAACTCACCTTGATCTCTCTCGTTGCTCTCAAACCAAAGCCCTCTTCTTTGAAGTCAACCATCTCGAAACCCTCGACGGAAGCTCCATTTTCAGAGGCCCATTTCATCAGATCAGGAAAGTAATCTTCTCTTTTTCCATCAAAAGTAACAGACAGGCCTGCATCAATCCACGTTTTAGAAAATAAGAGCTACTTTTAGGACAAAGATCATTCACACTACTCTCAGAAAATAAAACACAGTCGGCAACTAACACAGGAAATAGAAACAACACTCAGCACTGAAAAAATCAAAACTAATCACCAGATAGTCACAGTACATATCTTAACCAGAGACAGGATAGGCAAATTGAAAGCCTAAACTCCCTGTGGGTTACAAAGGTATGTTTACGGGGCCCAGGTGACATGAATACTGATGGCCAGGCTCTGTTAGGTGACATGGTGGGGACAGGAAAAGCCTTTGCAACCACTGCAGATTCGCAGAGGAGCTGCCCAGAAAGGCCGGCGTGCCATCTCTCACACTCACATGTGCTTTAGCAAAATTCCCATGAAAACAAAAATCAGTAGCTCACACGTGTGCCAGACGCCATGTGCAAGAACGAGCCCCGGTCCTGAGGGTACAAGCTAGAGAGCTGTGACGATGGCCCGCCCAGCAGTCTGAATGCACCCGTGTCAGTGGAAGTAAAACTCAAAACACAACAGGTGTTTTAAAAAACAAGTAGTTTGACACCACCTATGGAAATGTTAAAAATAACTACCGTATACTTTCTGTGGGGTTATACATGAAGTGGAAAAACTCGCACAGTGAAGACAAACCACCACCCCTGAGAGGGAGGGGAGGGAGGGGAAGTATGGGCTTCAGCTTGTCTGAAACATTTATTTCTTAAAACCAAACACAAAATAAAACAGATGATGAAGGGAAGGAAAAGGATCAGATCAGGAGGTGGGGGAAAAAGAAAGGAGAATGTGAATGGATAAGACTTCGCCATATATTCAATTTGGGTAGCAGATTCTTAGGTGTTCTATTATTTTCTGGAACTTTTAGAATGTTTGAAATATTCAAAATGATGAAAAGTCATGTGCAGGAAAAATCTCTTTTTTTGATGAATAAAGGAAGAGAAACAGGAACTTCATTAACATGAGGACCGGGGAGTGGAAGCCAGCCCAGGGGCCTGGGGCCATGTCACCACCATATAATTAACGGTCAACTAGATGTGTGAAGCGGGATCCCTGGACAGGGTGTTGTGCCAAATGCCAGGTGTGCAAAGGCATCTGATAAATGAGGAGAACAGGTTTCGGGGTTTCACCAGGGACAGTCTAAGACCGAACTCACTCCTCACTTGCTGAGAACAAGTGAGCCTTCCAGCCACGGTGTTGGCTGTAGCGTCTCTACTCAGGGGATGCGAACAGCCCTCAGCCACGTCTTTGGTGAGCCAGGACTAGCACAGTCTACATTTAGTGCAAACAAGCCCATCATAACGAAGCCTGTGACCATTTGGGGACATCTAAACCAAAGGTTGCATGTCTGCAGATGTTTATGGGAAAGCAATAAAGCTACTACTTTAGAGAGCAAATAAAAACACACCCTCTGACTGGCTTTCACAACAATCAATAAACTGGGAGTCTGGGAAAGTTTTCCTTATCCTTTTAAACGCAGGCTCCTTATTACGTCTCCTCCTCCCACTGTCCACGTGGGCCTGGACACCAACCTTTACTCCCTGTGCTTTACAGAACAAAAACAGCAGGCATGTTGAATAGGCTTCTTCAACTGACACGTGGCCCCATGGCCGGCCTGGCTGAGAATTGTTCTGATGCCCACTTAGTACCCCCCGTGAAAACGCAGCTCGGGACACAGGTCCACAGCTCTTATTTAATCAAAATGTGTTTGAGTTGATGGTAAATCTTGATAATGCATTAACCGATCAGTATATACTTGTGTGCTGACCACATACAACATTATGGACTGACCTCAAACCCTTAAGGGAACACAGTATGGAAAAACAGATTTATATATACAATACGTTGAGATGATACACGTTAGCCTCCAGAAAGAAGCATTTTTCCCCATAAAGCTCACCATTTTCACCCCTCCCGAGGCAGGCGACAGCGCCTCGGCGACAGGCGGCCTGAGCATTCTGGGAGCAGACCCCCGCCCCCTGCCCCGGCTGCAGCCCCTTCCACAGCAGCCTCGCCATCAGACCTATGCCGAGTGTCTGCACGCTCTTCTCAAAATATGACTATCATTCTAGAAACTTTACCTTTCTGTTTTTTCCGTATTTTCTCGACTAGGGACCGGATCTGCACGTACTCTTCCCACTCTTTGCCCGGGCCCGGTGCGGGACTACTGCATTCTGCAACACAAAGGTCGTGGTGCTCAAGCATCTCTTTCAAACTCACCTGCTAGTCTTCAGAAGAGAGAGAGAGTTTGGGTTCTGTAGTTGCTGGTTGCTTCTTTTTGAAGGACAAAATACTACAGCCACGATGACAAACACGAGAAGTGTAAGTTGAATACACTTTTCAAAAAATATAAACTCTCTGAAACCATCCAAATGCCACTTATTCAACCGTGACCCCCGTGCCCATGTGTGAGCACCTAGCTTGCATCTACCTTCTTCTTGCTGCTGATCATCCTCCTCACAATATACTTGTAAACAGAAAAACCTAAAAAGCTATGCTAAAATGCAGAGCATTCCCGAGAACTCTTCAAGAAGGCAATACTAACAGTCAACACTGCTTTCTAGTTAAACCCCATTACGATGGCTCTCCAAGGGAACCACTGAATTGGACATAAGGACAATCATTCAACAAACATTTCACATTCATGTGTAAGGCACTATATTAAGCATTCTGGGGGAGTCGCAGCCATTGCTAAAAAAGAGGCTGAGATGTTACTGTAGGGCCAGAACTGAAGGACCGGCAGCCGAGGGCCAAAACTGAAGGACTGGCAGCCAAGGCTGGCTCCGGAAGGGGGTGGTGTGCTGGGCGCCCAGCTTCCAGCAGCTCTTGCCTTTTCGAACAACTGTATGGCTTTAAAGAGAGAGCCCTTCTCATGCCCCTGCTAAATCTCTCAGCCCGCTTCGTTCTCCAAAAAGGAGCATATGTGGGAAATAACTAAGAAGAACCAGGTATCTGTTCACCCATAACTGTCAAGGTTGGCCAGTCTTCATTCTTCCACCAACAAATACTGACCGAGGCCCTAGAATACAAGAAGGCAGGGCCTGTCCTCAAGCTGCGCAGTCCAGTGGGGGAGACAGGTGGTAAGTGGCCAGTACGTCAGTGCTCTGTGGGGTATCCACACTGTCCCTGCAGGAGGAGGATACAGGGCTCATGGGGACACTCAGGGAGGGACCTGACCCGGACTTGGCTGATGTCTGCTTCTGTCAGAGACACAAAGCTACGTTTTTATTTCGGGTTTAGCCTGTCACATAACCTGAACAGAAGGGGCAAAAAAAATGAGACAAATGTAGTTAGTGGACAGAGTGACCATTGCTAAATCTGAAACATACATAGCATCAATTTAAACTGACAAGTTAAAAAAAAGTTACCAGTTTATGCTAATTTCCTAAAGCAAGATATTTAATTCCTTTGAACCAAGAGCCCTCACTTAGGCATGTGAAAACTGGAAAAGGACTACTGATTCGCTGACAGTAAAGGCGAAGCGACTGCGTGAGGGGCAGTTCCGAAGCCCCCCACCCCCCGCCAGAAGCTCGCCGTGCGCACCGCGGGCCAACATCCCTAACACCCTCCACGTGCCACAGCCCCCGGGGCCCTCGTTACACTGCCCGACGGCCCTATCCACTGATGTGAACACTGAGACTCAGCGGGGCTGAGCAGCCTGTCCAAGGCCACGCTGGTAACAAGCAGCAGAGACTGTCTATGCCCACCGGTGCCCACGATCCGGGCGCCTGTGCCACCGAAGCTTTACATTTGGCACACCCTCCAGGCCTCGCGAATAGTTACACGGTACCAAAAGGTAGCAGCAGCTCCACTCCACAGGTGAGGAGGCTACAGCTCTACTCCACAGGTGAGAAAGCTGCAGGCTAAGGAGGTTCAGGAACTGGCCCAGGTCACACGGCAGCATCACGCCTCACCCCACCCATGACCCTCCCACGCAGCACTGAGCCTGCGGGAGCAAAGCTACCGAGAGCAGAACTTACTCTGCAACAGCTCACTGGTCAGGTTCAAGGTTTCCTTTGGTGACACGCTTGCGGTAGCTCCAATGCCTGATTTTTGCGTTTTTACTCGACTCTTCTTACCCATTTTCTGACTACAAAGAGAAAAAAAAGACAAAGAGAAAACATTACATTTCCGGAGAACAAAATCAAGTAATAAAATGGAGCACCACAGTGGCTTAGCCTTTAGATGCTAAGATCTTCCCTCCCATGTGACATAGCCTGAAGTTTCCACTCAGAAAAAAAAAATGTGTTAACAAATATCAGTATTTAGAGGCTCTCAAACAAACAAAAATTTGCTTTGTAGTCTTTGGGAAAATGTTCCTTTTCACCTACTAGAACTATAGTAGAACCAAATTTTTTCGAATTACATAGATTTTATTGTGTATACTGACATGTTTATTCCATGACACTACAGAGATAAAAATTATGTATACATATGTGTATCACAAACTATGAATCATCTGGGCACAAAAACCAATATTCCTGTATTCTCTTCATGCTTTGCTTTAAAAGAATTCTGTAGACATTTTAGAGTTCAAACTTCAGAGAGAGCCAATCTAACTCCTTCATTTTGTTCCGTGAAAAATGCGAAGTGCCTCGCCCAGGTGTCACAGAAGCGGATGGCAGACCACAGGCCTGAAGGAGGCCTCCCAGTGCCCCCTATCTGGCACTTCAACCGCCCACAAGTCCCATCTGTTCTAACATATAAGCAATGACCAGAACATTCCGCATGCAGATGAGATCATGGGACACAGGATGCACCAATGGCTCTTCTCTGCATCCCAGGCCCCCTCCTTATCACCTGAGGGCATCTCTGTGGAGAGCCACTGAACTTGACCTGAAAGTAACTAAAACTAGCCATAAGTCTAGAAAGAAGGGCTTTAATCACACTTCAAGTGAGCACGGCTTGGCAGGAAGAACTGTAGAAATGCGCTCTTGGTGGTGAGCTGGGCTGGCATCTTCCTTCAGCCCTGGTGACCAGACCTTCTTTGTTAGGTGCTAAATGACTTTGGTGAGGCACTCCAAAACCCTTCCTTCCTCTTAGCAGCCGTTTTTGGTGTTAGAAAGCAACAAGGCAGTAATAAGTCCGTTTCTGGTAGAAAAGGGAGCGCTTGCCAGCCCCGGTGTGGCTTAAAGCTCCGTGAGCACTATGACCAGGGGCCCAAGCATCCGTGTGCTGCTCTGCGCTGGTCAGACTGTGGTCCTGCCGCCACCTCCCTGCGTCCCTGCCACACCCGGAGGCCGGTGGTGACGACAGCTGTGTCGGGGGCTCAGATTCAGGTGTGACTTGGTCAAGAGCCCACAACTAGCAAGCAGCAAACTCACAGCTTCCAACTTAAAATCCTGAGTTCCATCCGGCACACAGGCAGGCGCTAAACCCAAGGGCACATGCTGAGACAGGCTTTCCTAGTCCACATGCCAGGGACCAGAACGAGACCGGGCTAGCGGCTGCAGGGGACACGCAGGAGGCTACCAAACAGGGGGTTGCAGGCCTGCACCGCCAGGGATGAGGAGATGGGGGAGAGAGGCTCTCAGCTGGAGAAGTTTCTCAAATACATAAGAGAAACTAAACAGAGAGGGGCACGTCTTAAGATTCCGTTGGAGAAGGCGTTAGAATCCAGTAACAGCAGTTCCTAAAATCTACCTCCTCCTGCCTTTTTCAGCTGAGACTTCCCCAGCATCGTGGGTCTGAAATAACTACCTGATGTTTTCATGTATGATTCAAAAATTTGTTACACACAGTAATTTCCATTGGGATCCTGAACATCCTTAATGCTCTCGGTGGAGAAAACGACCCATTAAAAACTCATTGAGTTCCTACAAAGACCAGATATTTATCTTCAATATTTATTTCAAGTATTTATATTAGAAAAATGTAAAAATGTACAAATTAAGTAGGTATACACATACACATACATATACACACACACTTACTCAAGTTAAAGTCCAAATGTTAACCGGAAGGTACAATGCTAAACGAAAGTTATTCTCTTAAAGTTTAGACTGAAATCAGGTAAAATGTACAAATTTTTATTGAATTATCTGGAAAGAAACAAAGATACAGTAAAAAAAAAGAAAAAAGAAAAAAAAAGGATTTAATACTAAAGACAAAAGGAAATATGTAGAAAAGCAACGCAGGGCTGACGAATGGATCCTTCAACCAGTCACAGTTACAGCCGTTCAAAGTGAAGGGCCTTTGTAAGCAGGACCAGTGAGCCGGGACTTCCACACACAGCTACTTTTCTTCACCACCAAGATGGTTTGAAATCTACAGAAGCCTCCAAATGTGGTTCTTGAAAACACCACAAACTACTCAGCAAGTCCACCAATAATCTCTCCACCTAACAGATAAAATGGGCTTTAGAAGACAGTAAAATAAATGCACACTCAATTATTACTTAAAATTGCTAATATGTAAATGGAGCTTGTAATCAACAACTTCTGACCAGTCAAGCGATTCTTTTACATATAATCTCTGTAGTGGAAGAAACAGGTCAGCAGAAATAAGATAAAGTGCATTTAGGGACCTTGGCTGATGGTGGGGGTGGCAGTGAGGGAGGGTGCTGGATGCCCAACTCCATTTTTACAAAGTATAGTTCACACATACTGAACAGACTGAGTTGAAATTCAGCTGTGTGGGTTTTGTTTTATTTTTTTTTTTCAAAAAGTCTAAATGGAAAGGATGTATATTTGTATTTTTCCTCAGTTGCTTTCAACTAAATACAACTAGAATAAACATTTTTGATTACACTTATTTGGCAATTTATCCATGAAACCTTAGCTCAAACCCAGCATCTGTTTTTCAATGTATCCAACTTTTACAGCTGGATTGACTAAAGGAGAGAATGGCCCAAAGGCTTCCTCCTGCCTCAGGCACCCAGCTGGAAACCGTACTCGAAGGGAATGCGAGAGCCTGCCTAATCTTTGTGTAGGAAGAAAAGAATCTCACTAAAATACTTTGCAGGCTATTAGGATCAGATTACTACATTCTGAATTAAAACAAATTATAGGATGATGGCTTAGGAAAATGAAAGTACTCCCAAATTTTAAAGTATTTAACTGTGCAATGTTTTCTCTCCTACAGGAACTGATAAGGCATATAGTCTTTGTGGTGCGTGGTAGCATGTTAACGGAAACTATACAGTGTATCAGAAACATGTCCTCTCTCTGCACAGTAGCAGGACCTAGTGGTAGGGTCAAGCCATATTAACTTACACCAGTTTAAGTGGCTAACTAGCGCCCATCGTTCCAATCTCTATCTCTAAGGAGGTCCTGCTGTGCCACAACTCTAAAGTAACGAGCCAAAGCAGCAGGCAGGCAAGAAGGTGGAACTGATTTCAACTCAGGAGCTACTTAAGTATGAGGATGAATGTAGACCTATAAATCTCATGGAAGTAAAATTTCAATCTTTAAACAGGACAACTTGATCTGTCCTATAGACAGATATAGATAAGATATATACATATACAAATGAGATTTTTTAAAAAAACAAATATTTCTTGCTTTCTAAATTATTTTTTGCTATTTTGCCACTAATTTACACCATCCATGATTTTAGAGATGCTTAACCTATTTCTGATTGACTCTTCAATACATAATAGTTTCGTTTTAAACTGCTATTGAATTAAGTTGCAAATACACTTAAATTAAAAGGAGCCTATTTAAAGGAAGTTGCAAAAAAAGCCTTTCATAAAGCAAAAAATCATTTGGTATCATGAATAATCATTTCCTATTATATCTTTCTAACAACAAAAAGAAAAAGAAAAACGTTCAGTGCAAAGGAACAGCTGTAATCCGTCAAGAAATTACCTTGAAACCACCCACATTCCTCTCCTAAGGATTCTAGATTCTAGAATCACGCAATTTCAGGTTTGGAAGAGACCTTTGGGGTAATGTGTGTTGACCCTCAACCCTGCACGTTGAGCATAACGACATCAAATGTTATGCAGCAGTTATGGCTGCCAAAGTGCTTTGAGATCCTCCATCAAATTCCAGGCTGCAGACCCCATGAGAGGCAGGCAGGGCGTGTCATCCCTGATGACACCTGCAACACCTGAGGCTCCCTGCTGCAAGGTGGCAGAGGCAGGGGCAGGGTGACCGTTCTGAGGGTGCTCCTCTGCCCGATACACGGCATTCCTGGCCATGGTGGCTGCTCCTTCGCTTCCGCCTTGTGAGACCTGTGCTGCTACACTGAGCTCACCATCCTCCCTGATGTGACCGATTCTGCCTTTGAAAGAGAAGCAACCCTTCAAATTCTTGGACACAGCAGTTTGCGCCCTCCAGAGTCTTCTCTTCTCCAGACGTCCGTCCACTTCTCAAAAGTGAACAAAGCCACTGAGATATATTATACTTTGGGGAACTTTTTTCCTAAGTCAACAAAACCCTTCAGATGTGCTCTGAGAGGGGCATGGTTCAGTGGGACTTCCACCTTCCTGGAGTCCGATTCAAGGAGATCTGACTAATACACCTAAGACTGTCCTAGCTTTTCTACAAGCCAAGTGAGTAAGTGAAGTCATTCATTAATTCAGTGCATTTTCTTTGAGTATCTAATTTTAAGTGCAAAGATGAGTGAGGTGTGATCCCATAGCCTTTAGGATAAGATGGCAGCAACTAAAAACCTTCTGCTACATACACTAATCTCCAGCAAGACAGATGAGCCACGTTCAACACTGAGTTCCTGAACCTAGACAGTTATTCATGCTAACCGTCATGCTATTTCTAGGCTATAAAACTGTGTCATCTCTGCCACATAGTGTCCTATGGCAGGTCCCCAACATGACTGTCTTCATCATAACTGCATCATTTGGGCATTTACTGTACCAGGAACTGTGGTACACATTTCACATAATAGATGATTATAATAGAGATTATGCCCACTTCACAGATGAGAAAGCTGAAGTTTAGAGAAGTTCATTTTAAGCAAGACGATAGACTCAAGTTGGTAGCAGAGCGTTACCAGCACACCTGACAGCAAACTTCACTGATAATCGTGTTTCATAGATTCAGCTCAAAACCAACTCACAAAGGTTCTGAAGGCTGACTGTCAACTCTGAAGTTCACAATAACAGTATTCTCTTACAGTCATGAAACATACGACCTGATTGTTTTCTTTCTTTGGCCTCTAAAAGTACAGAGCCCTTTTCGCTGGCCTTGTCCAAAATACACTGTGGAATGGCCTCTGCTTAAACATGGGACATGATCAAAACTTCCAAATGAGCTGCCGTCCAATCCTGCATATTCCACATCCATCTTTGCAATGCCACAATCTTGTCATGGATCGAAAAATTGCAGAAACTACTTATGTGACCATGATCTGTAGCAATACTAAAGCATTATAATCAACAAGTGAAAAACATTAGTCATAAATAAATGTTATGGTAAAAGCAACCCAAATGAATATTTTTCAACACTTATCCTTACTTTCTCTTAACTGTGCTTAATAGAAAACTACTGGTATTGAAGTCACACCTATTTACTGAGATTGAAACCTTAAAACCACTCTGTCACAGAATTTTTGTTATGTTCTAATGAATCGTATCCTAAAAAAAAGTGGACAGTGAAACACAGGACTATAAGTAGGTAATAAATCTAAAATATTGCATATTTATTCAGCATCCTATGTAGGCACCCAATTATCTATATACTCTAGACAATTATTTAGTCCTTCTAAAAAAACAATGAAAGCATTTCTTCCTGCTTTGGCCCTCTACCCTCTCCTGCCCTCCCTCTGTATCCCCATGACTGAGCCTGAGAATGTGAAAGATTAAAATTTTACTTTGGCCTGGTAAACAGTATCACTCAGATCCCTCTCAAAATCTTAACTTCAGAGTTGGACTTGTCTTTCATTGTCAGCCAAGAGTGTTTGGACTTATCTCGATTATTATTAACTTCTACTTGGAAAGTACTTGAGTAAGAGAATTTCAAAGTCTTAACTTTGGTGTTTAAGTTTTATAATCATTTGGAATCATTCTTCCATCCAAACTTATTTCAGTTGAAAATTTGTCAATACCTGTGTTTATATCTCTTGTTTTATGATCTGTTTAGTTCCAAAATGTGGAGGAAACGCCCCACCTGGAAATGGAGTATGCACAGCTAATCTCTGGCTTGAGTTACTAGGTGAATTAAACAACAAAAAGCAGAACTTCTAACTTGCCAGTTGTGCTAATTAAGCTTTTTTTCCCTAAGAGTACTAGGTTAAAAATAAAAGTCTTGACTGCTTTGTAATAGAAAATATATTTTGTGTATTAATATTGTTAGATAGTTATTTTTACTTTGAGAATAAACATGTAAATTAATTATATTTGCAGATGAAAATATTTAACATCTCCAATTTCACAAATAGGAAAATGAGACGATAAAAGGAAATCCATGTACAGAAGTCCATTTTGCCAAGCATAATACACCTGTAAATGCAACAAAAATGAAAACTAGAAAATTTTTAAAGCAAGGAATCCTTAGTCTAATTCTTGTAACTGGCTAAAAGGGATTTAGAACAAACAAATATCCAAGATATACACTTCTATGACTACAGCAAGAGAAAAAGGATGCACAGCAAATCAAAATATTGGCCCAAACAGAATGCTAGCTAACCGAGAAAACAAATAACTGGTCACAAGCAACTTCTAAAATAACACAAGATATATTCACTCTTCCGTTAAAAATGTTTAATGCCATAGTAATAAATGACTGCTATTCCTCTGCAGGGGGGCGGGGGGAATCGACAAAATCTAGGTTCCACTCCCAGGATTTAGGTAGAAGGAGAGGAAACACTTGAAACTATTCCTCCCCACCTCCAACAGAAGCATGGTGCACAGCAGCCAGGGACAGACAAACCAGTTTCAAAAGATAAAAACCCTCCTAGTGAAAGATTATCATCAAACTACACAAAAAAAGACACACTATTATTAGTTTCATTTCTGAAAGCTACTTCAGATTAGTGATAACAAAAAAGGAGAGTATGTAATTCAAACATTTTAAGAGACTCGGAAAGCCTCAAACTAAACTGGCATCTAGTAAAAAAATATAGAGTAACCCTGAGCTGGGAGATAAGATTTTTACCCATATTTTCATTAAAATTTCCCACAGCACAAACTATCTACCTGGTTTTCATTTAACTCAATAATTATCTACTAAATATTTACTGTAAGCCAGATTCTGTCATGCCAATACTGATACTTTCCTCTCGCTGTCATCTTCTCTTCTAGATATGAGAGCATCAAACTTTAAGGAGGCTGTTGTGACCGGTTATCAGAGCTTTCAAAACAAAAACAGCTTAACTTTAGTATGGAAAAAATTTGCCAATGACCTTCACAGTTTTCTCATTTTCCAGCAGCCTCTAAAGCAAAGATTTAATTATCATTTAAAATGTGGTCTCAATATTCACCACAAGAAAGAGAAACTCAGTAAGTATTCTCTCCTTATTGACGATCTTAATGCACTCCTATTGACAGAATTGAACAAAAACTTTCATTTCTACATCATTCGGAGGCATAAATGTTTTAATCCTCAAGTCCAACATCATTCCTACTCCAGGAAAAAAAAGCACTGAAAGATGTTAGCATGCTGGAGAAGAGATGAGAAGCAGCAACCATTTTACTTGTTCAGACTGGAGTTTCAGTTCAGATATTAACTTACAATTTTGAATACCAGAGAGAAAGGAGAGTAGAAAGGAAGGGGTAGCAGAGGGCTAAAAACCGAGCTTGTCTGTGGTCCCAATAAAGAGGTCGTTCTGTAGCCGTTTGAGAACTCAGCTTTGCAAACTACTTTCTTGGGCCAGAGAAAAACTCCTTAAACTGCTGGAACTTTACCAAAATATCAATCACAGCAGCCCCCGGGACTAATTTGGTAAGGCAGGACTGCATGCATGGTAGCCTGTACAGACACAATACATTATGGCTCAAGCAAGTCTTGCCAAGTATTAACCGTGGAGAGAAAAGCTGCTTTTATTTTGCTATATTCTTGAGTTAAATGCATTCACTTAAAATAGTAAGTAAAACCTCTCCAAGATTATTACTGGTTAGTACAGTTTTGAAATACCAGTGGGGTCACTTTTGAGAAAAAAATGGGGGAGGGAGAGGTATCATTTACATTCGATAAAATTCACACTTTCGGTGTCCAGTTCCGAGTTTGGCAGAGGTATATATAGATATAGCTGTATAAGCACCATTACAACCAAGCTACAGTCAAGTCCATTGCTAAACGGTTAATTCTTTAGAGGTTCTTAAAAAATTAACCTGTAAACATACTTTAAAAGTATTTTTGGTTTTGAAACTTCCGTCTTCATTTGGAAAAGCAAAATAATACCCTTCAAGTGATCCTAAATGTGTCAAAACACGGCGGGGGTGAGGCCCCCCGCAGCAAGTGGCACCCGACACTAATCGGCTCCTTTTCTCGGGAGTGGCAACCGGAGAGGCAGAGCTGCATCGCCAGGCTGGAGCCACGAGGAGGAAGAGTTTAATGTCGGAATGACAAACTCCAAAGCAAAGCACTGAATTCTTCTCCCTAGTAGGGCACAGAGCGTGTGGAAGGTGGCCAGGGCGCGTGGGAAGAAAAATGACCTATTTTCAACGACTGTTTTTATAACTGAAAAGTAAGAGCAGAGGCTAGACACCGGGCACCCCGGCGGGCACATGAGATTCGGAGAAAGAGTAAAATAAAAGCCACACAGCCTTCACCCAAGCAGCGGGGTGACGACGGGAAGAAGGAAGGAAGCGAGAGCGCGAGCCAGCCGCATGCAGAGCCGAGCCGACGAGCGCCAGGGAAAGGGGACCGGGCCCCACCCGGCGGACGACGAGGGGCCGGGCGCTCCCTGCACCTGCTGCCACCTCAGGAGCGGGGACCCAAGCACTGAGCGCCAGGAGGGGACGCGGGGCAGCGACGAGCGCGCCCCCGCCCCGGCAGGGCCGGAGGTCAAAGGCCAAGCGGTGCTCCCCGATCTCCCTGGGCCCCCAGCACCCAGCCCTCTTCTCCGGGCCCCAGGTCGCACACCGCCCCTCACACCCCTGGCCCGCAGCGGCCAGGGTGGCGCGTGCCAGACCTCGGCCGAGGGACGCCGGCCGGGGCGGAGGGCGACGTCGCAGCGTTCGGGGACAACGGCGTGGGTCTGCCCCACGGGCCGCGCTTGCGGAGGGGCTGCCGCCGGCACTCACCTGCCTGCTTATCCCTTTGCGCAGCGGCAGCGGCACCACCACACTCCAGCCCAGACCCACCGTCCGCCTCAACCAAGCCCCAGGCGGCAGCAGCGGCGGCGGCGGCCGGACGGGAGGGGCGGGACGGCGGCCTGAGACGGCCCCGCCGCCGCGGCCCAACCCGGCTCCTCCCGTTCCCGGGCCCCGCCCCCGGACTGCCGCCGCCGCCGCCCATTGGCCCGCGGCTCAGACGCATGGCGCAGCCCCGCCCCGCGATCCCCCACCCCCCACCCCGCTACCGTTCTCCTTCGGCTCCTCCCCAGCCATTGGGCCTGCCGGCTCCCGGGGCCAGGGCTGCCGGCTCGGCCCCCTGCAGCTCCAAGGCCACAATTGGCGAGACTGCGCCACGCCCGGGCACTGATTGGAGGACGGGCACCCCGGGCCCCGCCTCTCGAGTCCAAGTTCCGTTAGCAGGTTCGGTTGCTCCCGAATTTCCTTCGCTCTGGAGGCGGGACCGATGGGAGGGACCCTCTGGCTGGCTCCTCCTCCTGTGGGAGAGGCCGGAAGGAGACTGGCTGCACTTTCCTCCTTTAGGAGCTCTACTTTCTTCTGATTGGTTGACAGGTGCCGTCGCGTGTTTTCTGACGCCGACGCAGCGTGATGACGTATGCCCCGACATCCAACGTCCAAGATGGCTGCAGTCGGCAAGGAGAGACGTCGCTAAGGGGCTTGCCTGAGGCGAGGGGTGAGTGACCCACAGAGCGCAGCCAGCGCCACCCACCTCCCGCGTACCTGGAGGTCGGAGTAGGATATGGCCAACTGCCTCCATCCGCTGGCGGAGTCCCTTCTTCCCGGAGTCCGCCTTCCTCCGCTACCCCCAGTGCTTATCGAAGTTAGCGGGCGATGGCGGGTCTGCGGGACGGGCTTCAGGAGGGTTTGAGGCGCAGGAGCGGTGCAGGGAGGCCAGCGTGGACCCTAGAATTGGTAGCGGCCCTCGCAGAGAGGAGCGGCTAGGGTTCGGGGAACTTTCTAGCAGGGGAGAAGGGGCAGGGGTCTTAACACGCGCATGCACATTCTTAACCGCACGACCGCCTACTACACATCTGCTCAATTACTTCACATCATCCCGGTCCCGTCCTTGGTTAGGTCTGGGACTTTGGGTATTATTCCACGTCTGGGGTACTGCGACTTTGGAGCCTCAAGAGCCATGTAACAAAGGTGGGACTAGGATTGAGAAAAAAGCATGAGGAATAAGGAAGTAGGCATAATCAGGAAAAGGTACTTCCGCGATTAGATTCGTTCTTGCCCGAGACTTCGTTCTTACCGACTCTCTCGTCGATTAGTTTGATGTTTTGCTAAAGGAATCGTTCTTTCAAAAGTTGGGGCGTTAGTCTAGAGGTTCTCTAAAAGCTCTTAACACTATTACCGTCACAAAGCATGGTCGGTAACGCTTCCTGAATTTGGATTGCCAGTTAAATGGAGCTTTCGCTAAATCTTCTGACGTTGGGAACAACTTCTGAGAGCAGTTAGTTGAGGGTGGTTTTTTAAGGTTTTAAGGTAACTCTGGTAATGTTTGTGTACCTCGCTCTAAATCGCTCTTGCAGTTGTAGGCATTCATTAAGAGTTCGTAAGAATTGTTGCTAGAATGAATGCTCCACTAGGAACTTTTTGTATCCCCAGCACCTAGAATACTGCGTGACCTATGGTCAGCTTTTTATATTGCTGAATGACGAATGGATGGACGACTAGTAGTAGTATTCATAGACATTTTGGTTAAAATTGAGTACCTAGGATGCTTGTTTGTTAAATAATCTTGTCTATAAATGTAATAATTATCCAGGCTTGTGGGGGTTTTGTTCAGTGTGACTACCATAGGTGTCTAATTTTAGGGTTTTATTTTCTTTTGTATTATTTTTATTATATGCATTTTTCAGACATATTAGTTGATTCGTGCCTAAAACATTTTTAGCATTTGTTTCATTTTGAAAACATCATTTGCACTTAACAAGGAATAAATAAACCATCTAATTGGTAAGGGGATCCTTAAATTTTAAATATTTCTAAAAATCAAATGTCAAAGAAAAAAATTGGAAGTTTTGGCCTACAAAATGAGCTACAGTCATGTACCCCATGACCACATTTCAGTCAAGGATAGACCGCATATACAAAGGTGGTCCCGTAAGATGATAGTGAAGCTGAAAAATTCCTATTACTCGTGTGGTAGCTGTCCTAATGTTGTATGTAGCACAAGGCGTTACTCATGGGTTTGTGGTGATGCTGTTGTAAACAAACCTGTGCTGCTAGTCATATAAAAGTATAGCATATATGATTATGTATAGTAACGTAATACTCGGTAAATGACTATTACTGGTTTATGTATTTACTATACTTTTTGTTATTCTAGAGTGTAGTCTTTATACTAAAGAAAAAATTTGCTGTAAAACAGTAAGCTTGTTATGCCAGCAGCAGCCTCATACATTTCTTGTTTACTGTGTCTTCTGTTTGATATTGTTTCCATTTCACCCTATCTATTGATTACGTCTTTTCCCTTGTGCTTGATTTACTATCACTGTGATTTAATGCTACTGTGTTTTGTACGGTTGCACGCTGTACAGGCTTATAGCCTAGGTACAGTAGGTTATATCACCTAGGTTTGTGTAAGTATACTCTGTGATGTTCACAAGAACGGAATCATCTAAGGATGCATTTCTCTAAACATATTCCCATCCTTAAGGAACACATGATCATAGTTCATTTCAGAAGGTTATGTCTGAAAGCAGTGAGTTCACTGAGTGTCTAGAAGGAAGAAAAATGTTTTCTGTTTGTTTTCTCCAAAACTGGGTAAGGACAAACAAATCAAGAAGAATTACATTCAGGGTAATTAGGGAGATTGTAAAGAATATCTAATTGGATTAAATCTCACTTGTATATTTAGGCTCAGAGAAATTATATGCTAGAGAATTTGCAGATAAGATTGTAAAATCATTGTTCAGAGCTTCTGAGGAATCCTAAAAGCGCGGTTAATGATAGAACACTGGAGTCTGGTCAATGTCTCAGTTTTTGCAGAGCAAATAGATGGCTCTTGGGTGCTAGAACTTGTTAATAATCTATTTTAGAATCTTGTTGGGAGAACAAAAAGAGAGTTTGTGAATATTTGGGAAAGGAGAGCTGATCCCCTCAAACCAGCAGAGCTTCGGTTTAAAACCATGTTTCCTTTTGTTGTAAAAGTACTGGATTGATGGTGGATGGAGGATGAGTTCATTTAGGTGTCCTTAGGGTACTGAATGTAATCTTTCTTCCTGTCGTAGTAGATACAGATAGAGATACATTGGGTAAAGTCTAATTAGATGGATTTGTATCCACTTAAATTACCAAAACCGAAATATTGATCAATGAATGATGACAGCCTAAATGAGGAGAGATATGTAGAGATAGGCTACACAGGGCTCTTACCCTGATTAGCACCTTTTTATTACCAACTTTAATATAAGAGGCATGCTTATTAAATTAATAAATGTGTACAGAACCTGTAGTGATAGCTAGCATGTTAGATGACACTCAGGATTCAAGGAGTTCTTAAAGGCTGAAATAATAGGCCCAAACTAACAAGATACAAATTTGCCAGGAATGATTAAGTTTACAAAAACCCAGTTGCCCTTGTTTGAGATGAGGAAGACCTAACTTGACAAAAATGGTTCTAAGATGTAATGTTCCATAGAAACAAAGTAGTGTCCAGATTGAGGGAAGGCAGTGCTACCTTAGTCTAGTGGCAGATTGTGGCTCTGCTATTTACTAGCTGTGTGAATTAGCCAAGTCACTTTCGTCTCTTTAGCTCCATTTTCTCAGTGATAACTTGTGAGGATAAGAAAAGATAGCTTGCAGACCTGCTGCAACTCACTGGGCACTCAACGGACATGTTGCTGAATATTAGTAGTCTCCCTTCCCTGATGTACTGTGCAGGTCATATAAAGACTTGTTTTCCATTTTGATTGCTAATATTTAGGAAGGATCTTGAAACAAAAAATTCATGTTATGGAAATGGGATGTTTGTTTACAGCCTTGGAGAATAGAAGGGAATGTAAAAATTGCCTTCACATATTTGAAAGGCGATCAGTAGACAAGGAGAGGTATTTTCAAGGAGCTAAGTGAGAGCTAGAGTTGTTGAAAGGTCAAGTTCATTCATTCATTATTCTGTGGATGAATAGAACAGATAATAGATGAATAGAACAGGTAGAAATCAATATAAAATTAATAGAAGAATTCATAGGAACAACAGTTGTTGATACTCAGCAATGTTGTAGGCTACTTCGTATACTTAGTAAGGTCATCTTAATGAAGGTGAGTGAGTGACCCAATTTTATTGTTTAGAGGAAATTTCTGTACAGTGTGGAAAAAAAAGTTGAGTAGTGACCTATACTATTGCTTCCATCAATTTGTAAGTATCCATAATTATAAATGTTGAAAAATGCATTTAATCTTCCATCATGTAAAATGGTATATCTAAAGCACATTCCTCAAAGATGTTGCTAAAATGCCTTGATATGCTCTTTGTTTATGGAGAGATTTTTACTTTGCGGAGCTCATAAATCTCTCAGTCATTTTCATAACAAGTATAAACTGCTAATGAGAAAATTTATGACTTTTTAGGGTCTTGTGAAAAAATAATTAAAGAGTAATAGGAAACCAGATTATAGAACTGAGGCGAGAACTTTTTCAGGGTGATGAAAGGCTCAGAGGACTGTTTCTGTTCGATTTATGCACATTTATTTTCACTGCATTTCATGTATTGTTTATTTTGCCCCGTACTCTAAAGGCATCTACACTAGATTATTAGATGGGGTTTGGTCAATGACAGCAAGGTAAAACAGGCTTGAACATATTTGTCCACTTGTGGACTGAGATTCTTTCCCATCCTACTTCATCCCTGCTGGGTTATTCCTAACCCTCTTCTCTGCTCTGCCCCTTTCCTCTCAGCAGATGTCTTGGCATTCTGTTTCCCAGAGAAAATGAAGATACTGTTTTGCAATTTACTTCCTACCCCTTAAATGATTTTTCAAATAGCTTCCCCAACTTTTCCTTCCCTTCTGTCATAGAGAAAGAGCTTCCTTTCTAAGGTTAAGTTTTGTACCGTGCTTTTTATTATTCCTTGACCAGTTCACCACTCAGTGGCTTGTTCAGCCTCTTCTGGTGGCTCATTGCCTTCTGCAACACACATCCTTCGTTCTCCTTTATGTTGAAAAAAACAAGTACAACCTATTCATAGCCTATTAATACCGCTCGCAGTCTTCCCTCTGCATGTCTAAAAGGTGCCCTGCTTACATAGGTGTACATATCTGCTTTATTGAGCTATAATTCACATACTGTATAAATTACCTATTTAAAGTGTGCAAGTCAGTGGTTTTTAGTATATTCAGAGTTGTGCAACCATCACTACAGCCAATTTTCAGTCTCTCATAACTAATTATCAATTCTGGTAACCTTTACTTAATTCCCTTATTTATTTATTTATCTATTTATCTATTTTAGGATTTGTCACTGTTGACCAAGACATGACTTTTGTCTTTAAGGTGATATCCCTTGGTTTCTTGTGCAATTAAGGATGCAAATTTCCCCGCCTCTGGCCGTGCCTTTCCTTTCTCTCCTTTGGTAAATCTTCCTGCTTCCTCAGTTCTCTAGAGTTCTGTTCCCAGATCCCTTTTTTTTTTTTACTCTCCATCTCTCCATCTGTCACTATGACTTTAGTTGTCAATTCCACATAGGTGAATCCCAAGTAGATATGTTCTTTCCAGATTTCAACAGAGCTATCTACGTGATGGATGTTTCCACACTCAGTTCTTCAAACCTGATGTTTATAGAGCCAGATTCTCCTTTTCCTTCCCCCATCAAAACCAACTCTTTCTCTTCCACATTTTTCTTTTTGGTATCACCCCTCCCTGTCAGTCAAGCAAACTTGAATTTATCTCTTGCCATTCTTTGTCTCTAAGTCAGTTAATGATTACCACTTTTTCCCCCATTATTGGTGTGTGAGGACAGGCCTTCATTAGGCATTACTTGAACCATTAATATAGTCTCCTAACTGCCTTCTGCAGATCTCTAAAGAGCCCTTCATCATCACTCTTTTCCCCCTTTCCATGCTTCACTATTTTTCATGGCATCCGGCACTTTCTGACAAATATTAACATATGTGTTTCTCTTTGTCTCTGCCATTAGACGTTTCTGGTGGGCCAAAGACCTTGCCTCTCTTGTGCCCTGCTATGTCATTGAGGCCTGGCTCGTAGTAAATGCTCAGTAAATATTTCTGCGAATAAGCACTATATGTGGGAACTGTTAGGTTAATATATCTTAAAGGAAAAGTTTTTAAGAAAACTCAATTTGAGTCAAGGCTATAGTTTATTTAATAATGTACAAAAATTAATTTCTTAGTTTTGATAAATATACCATGGTTATGTAAGTCGTTACCATTAGGAGAAGCTGGGTGGAGGGCATACAAAAATTTTCTGTACTATCTTTACAATTTTCTGTAAACCTATAGTAATTTTTTTTACACAGAAAATTCAACTGATTTATTTTAAAACTGATTAAGTTTCATCTTATAATTATTTTAAAATAAGGGTTTTTTTTAAAAAAAGCCAAAGCTATATAAAAATATATACTCAAAGAAGGAAGTCTTGTTCTTATTCCTGTCCTTTCTATCCTGTTCTTCCCTGTTCCGTGTTGGTAGCCATTATTTTTCTTACTTTAAAAAAATAGTGATGTGTATTCTTATTTCCTCCCCTGTCTCACATAGACACTAACATGCCGTGCATGCTATCCTGCCTCTTGCTGATCTTGGAAATGTCTCCATACCAGCACTTAAAGATCTTTGCCATCTTTTAATAGCTGCGTGGTGCACCATTGTGTTAATGTGCCCCGTGTTATTCAGCCAGTGCCCTGTTGGGGTTGTTTACAGTTTTTGCTATTTTAAATGACACTTTGGTGAATAATTTTGTGCATATGTTGCTTCATACTTGTGATGGTATTTTCAGAGTAGATTCCTAGAAGCGAGATTGCTAAAGCAAAGAGCGAGTGTGTACGTAATTTTGTTAGATGTTGCCAAATTCTCCTCTGTGAGCTGTTCCAGTTTACACTCCCACTTAACAGTCTGAGATCACCTGCCTCTCCTTGAACCTTTTGGATTTTGTGCCAATTTGATAGATGAGAGATGATATCTCAGTGTGACATCTTCCTGAGGCTTTAGTTAATGGTCTTCCCCATTCCCAACCATAGCCCAATTCAATCACATATAAAAAGTGTAAATTAGTTCAAGAAGATTGCGTTTCTCCAGGTACTTCTTCCTGTTAAAGCAGCGGTCCCCAACCTTTTTGGCACCTGGGACTGGTGCTCCTATGAGAATCTAATGCCTGATGATCTGAAGTGGAGCTGAGCAGGTGATGCTAGCTCTGGGGAGCAGCAGCAAATACAGATGAAGCTTTCACCCACCCTCTGCTCACCTCCTGCTGTGTGGCCCGCTTCCTAACAGGCCACGCAGTACCGGTCCGCAGCCCAGGGGTTGGGGACCCCTGTGTTAAAGGAAAGCTCTGATTCTCTTTAGAGCTCCCAGGTACAGGGAGGAGGAGCGCACTCAGCCTGTCGTGTCACCTTTCTCAAAGTTAGGCTCCCAGATTAACCACGGGCCCTGGCCCGGAGCCTGGACACCAAGCTGCTGTTTTCTTTCTACTCAGACTAACCTAATTTGAGCACCTCTTTCAGAACCTTTTTGCAGCCCTATTTGCAATTTTCTATTCTGATCTAATTTGCAAACAGTTTACATATTACAGTGACCTCTAGATGAAAGCCATTTTTTGTTTTTTTCAAGATGGAGCTTTTAGAGAATTTTTTTATTCTAAATGAAGAGGATGAGAAGGCAAGAAAAATTTAAAGCAACTTCTTCCCTCCATTATCGTCCACCTCCCTCCACCCACTCTGCCAAAGCACTCATCCAAACCTGATCTATATTGCTTAATTCAGTGACTTGTACAGATGTGAATTCATCCAGTCTAGTGGCTTTTCTAAGTGAAAGTACCTAAGTGAAATCATATAAACTAAAAAAGGGAAAATTTGATTAGGTGCTGGGTGGAAGAGATGGATAATTTTGGAGCATAAATCTTTTTAGGGGTCTGGGACAGGCCTGGGTTTTACTGAAGAATGGACTCTCGACTAGCCTGAGGGTGCTGGGTCTCATGAAGAAGAGCAGAAAGGAGAATGAGGCAGAAGTGCTCTTCCTTTCAAACTGCCATCCAATTTGGGGATTGTTATACTGTGGGTCACTTACAGTATAGACCTTCCTCAGTAACTGAGCGGATTGGTTCCAGGACTTTCTGTGTATACCACAATCCATGGATGCTCAAGTCCCTTGTATAAAATGGCCTAGAACAATATGCGTGTGTTAAATTGGCTTTGGAGGTGAATCTGGGCTTCTGTCAATCAACAGTGTCATTTCTGTGGGAAATATTGTAATAAATCAGGTACAATCTGTGATTATAGATTGTTTATAAAGATTGGCATTGCTTTATGTGGAGTGTCTCTTTCCAACTTTGCTTCTTCTCTTTGTCTTAGGATTCTTAACTTTTTCAGAGAGTCTTTTGGAAGGAACAAGTCTACTTCAATAAATGAAGGAGAATAAAGAAAATTCAAGCCCTTCAGTAACCTCAGCAAACCTGGACCACACAAAACCATGTTGGTACTGGGATAAGAAAGACTTGGCTCATACACCCTCGCAGCTAGAAGGACTTGATCCAGCCACTGAGGCCCGATACCGCCGAGAGGGGGCCCGGTTCATCTTTGATGTGGGCACACGTTTGGGACTGTATCCTTTGGACTCTGTTATAGAAAGCCTCCCCCTACCACCAAGAATTAAATTAGATGCCGTAGACAAAATATACAGTACTATCTCTATACTAAACCCCTCTTAAATATCTTTGCTACTTAAATGTTATTTCTGATTTGCTTGACTCTTCAAGGGTTTTCTATTTCATGTTTATTATTTAAATGTGTAGAGTTAGACACTGAGCAAGTGACCACCAGGAGGCAAGCAGCCCCCAGTGATGACAGCTGGTACATTGCTACGGGGGCGAAGCCCTGCCTTGTTAGCATGGAAACTGGACTTTGCGAAGTCTTAAACCAAAATTCTGACACCCTGAGAGTCCAGTCTGCCTGCTTTGCCACTGATAGTGTTTACCACTGATTTCGTTGTGATTGTTTGTCTATATTGTTTTTCGACATTTAACTAAGACCGTAACTGGTAAAAACTCTTAGCTAAAATCCTTAACCAGAACAACAGGCACTATGATACCCTGGCAACTGGGATAATTTATTTTCATCGTTTCTACATGTTTCACTCCTTCAAGCAGTTCCCCAGATATGTAAGTATTTGCATCTTAATGTTGGTATTTCCACACAGTTTCATGGGCTGATTTTTTTAAAATATTTGTTTATATTTTTATATTTTCAGAAAGTACTTATTTTTACATATTACATAACATATATAAAGAAAATCAAGTTTGAACTTTTTTCCCATTAACCATATCAGATCTTTAATTTGGCTGACACGGGCCACAGTCATATCGCACTTTGTGTGAAAGTTTGCTGCCTTATTACCTTCCCCAGGATAAAGTTGGGCTTCTCACTGAGACCCAAAGACCAGGATAGAATAAAAATTCTTCAGGCCACATCACTTATTCTTCAGTTACTCCTTAAACATGTACCATGTCTTCTATGAGATGTTCAGGCAGGGAGCCTGCCTCGGTAGCTTCAGTCCAGAGTAGATGGTGTGACACGGACAAAATGTGGTAGAGAGCGAGGCCATAAGAGAGGCTGATGGACAGAGCGTTAGTCCAGCAGGAAGTAGCATGACAGATGCAGAGGAAGCCTGGAGTGCAGATGTAGCCTAGACAGGAGATCTGTTTGGCAGGAGGGGAATGGTGGGGCCCTGGATGGAAAGGTAGACCAGATCAGACCAGCATGAGCCTTGAATGCCAGCCTAGGGCATTGGAATTTAGTGGGTAAACTGAAGTGATTGAAGGGTTTCATAAAGAAGATGATAAAGTTAGACTTAACAGCAAGTTCCTCTGTTGGGAGTTCTTCCTTTTGTTAAGATTTAACTTAGTTTTGTCCACAGGTTCTGGAGGAAGGAGACCATGTCAGAACCAGTGTTGTACCCCTGGTACAGTGTCTGATATCTAATGTGATCAGGATTCTGTGGACGGAGGGACATGTCGGAGAGTAGAGTGGGCAAAGAGAAATTGAAGATAAGGAAGCGAGAAGACCTCAGTGATGTAGGAAGTGAACGAGGGTCCAAGCAGCTGGAGAGAGGGAAGAAAGTGTGGGCGTTGGTATAGGGATGGGTTCTACCAGACAGACATTTACTTGTGCTTTTTCCGTAGCAAAACTAGCTGTTCAGAGTCGTTATCCTTAAGATTGCAATGTAGAAAGAAAATTTGTTTCTGTGACTTTTTTCTTTTCTGGCATCTTCTTTGTTTACATGACATGTTCTTTAGAAAATTAAAATTTATGAAGCCATATCGGGGCGGGGGGCGGGGTTATATATGTGACATTTCCTTCAAGCTTTCAGAGTGTCAGTATTCATAAGAAAGAGGT